>WNGS01167840.1:19768694-19781194 GCA_020271785.1 Procambarus virginalis | reverse complement strand
TGGTCAAGGTGACGGGTTCCTCGCCCCGTCCTCAAGCCCTTGTCAGTCAGTCCAGCATGTTTATATAAGATAAAACTACTTTACACACGACTCACAGCACATTACGTTCAAATAATAAAATTGTCATCCACACTTCCGTGGAAATAAATATTCCAAACACTTTCCTTTTAAGCCTACTCATAGCCCAGTCGATGGAAGTTCGGTCTCACACGCGTGGGGTCCACGGTTCGAGACCCATACAGCCCAGGTGACTCGTACGTTCGAACGTTTACCCAACACTTCGCCCACTCCCCATGTCCACAAGAAATGCGTCACCCCCCCCCCCTTCATCCCCCACAATACAAACACAAATAATCGCCAACAGAACTGCAGCACATAACACAACCTATCCTAGGTCTATCTTTACATAAACAAATGATATACAGTTTTCATAACTGTTTCGAATATGAAGCTTTTGTTATACAGCTTCAGGAACATTCTGAAGAAACATTTCTGGACAATCACAGAGTGGACGAGCGTAGCCTGACTTTTTTGTTTAACTGTTGACACTCTTCAGCTGTTATTAGGTGGGTCCAAGAGCTAGATCTCATCTACTAATCCATCTACCTTCCCTACATTAATTTCTTCCCCTCTCCCTCACCCTTCCTCCTCCTTCTATGCCAGCCCCTCCGTCCCTCCAGAGTGCTTCTTGACTGTAATAACCCTGTGACTCTAAGGAACAAAGACATTCGCTACCGGGACCATTATAATCCTTAGCGAGAGAAGGCTGCATCTTTCTTGTCCTCACAAAGCGATTATATCGGAGGTTGATTGTCTCTAATAACACAGAGTGAGGCAGCTGGCCTGTGGATGTGGCCTTGGTTGGTGCTGAAGGAATTCAATGGCTCTTGACTTTCTCTTAATGTTCTTGCACTCAACACGTGAGCCTTAACGCAGTAAGCGTGTCCTTACGCTCCATTTAATACACCATTAAACTCATTCAATAACCCATTACAATCAACAACAAATAAATCAGAATTAAAATTTCAACGCTGCATCATTTGACGCGCTCAGAGGGCTCCTACGGGGTCACGTGACTATGAATGCAGAGCGTGACGGATACTGGGCGAGCAGTGAGCGCCTGGTGAGTCTTGTGGTGTGTGAGCCCGCGCCAGCAGGACCTTGAGTGCCCGTCTACCTCTCGCTAAGGGAGACTTCGGCCACCACCTTGAAGACGATGGCTAGAGCTTGTGCAGGTCTGGGCCACGGTAGTGAGAACTGGTTGAGGTAAAGGAGGTGGGACGGTCAAAGCCGTGGTACAGGTTATGGAGGCGAGAAGGTCAATGTCCTGGCAGAGGTTATGGGGTGGTGAAGGACAAAGTTGTGGTAGAGACTCGTTGAGGCAACTGTCAGTGAATACACAGCATAGATGTCCACCAATAACATCTCATCTCTTAGAAGAGCACATCCGCCAGAGTGAGCGGAGCGTAACAGGTGAATATTTAAGTGAGAGGTTAGTGTAAGTACTCTGGGGGAAGAGAGGAATAGTTCTTCGGTGCACCTCTCCACAGTCGAGTACCTAGTGTTGGTATACTCGGAGATTGCTGTGATCTTCTGGCACATGTGCTCTTGAGGGCGCGATCTGTCCAGCACTCCGCCACTTCCTGGTCAAGGACTATGCTCCTTACCAGTGTCTGTTGTTTCAGGATGTACAGGTTCTTTTAGTACTTACACGGTGTTTAGGTGTCGTATTCCAGACACCACCCTCATGCTGAATGTTTGTATGTGTGTCGTTACCAGTGATGGTGGTTACAGGGGTACAGTTATACTACTGGTGTTCAGACGTTACCACACACGCGGTGAAGCTAAGCGTTACCATCGTCACCACCTTAGAAGCCACCACTCCCCTCACGACGAGTTGCCTTCTACAGTTTATTTAATGTTTGGTCAAATGTCTATCCTCCGTGATTCGAGTATTGGCACTGCGGCACGGCACTGCCTGCCCGCCTCCCTGCCTCCCTGCCTGTCTGCCTGCCTCCCTGCCTGCCTGTCTGCCTGCCTGCCTGTCTGCCTTGCAGGTGAGTGACTCAACTCAATCAGTCAACTCAGATGAGTGTCCCGTTGACTGTTACTCAAGTGAGTGTCCTGTTGACTGTTTGACTGACATGTTGCAAATGGTTCCGCTCCCTGACCACTCAGCCAATGTCATGACTGCAGGACCCATTAATCAGCACATCAGCGAGTGTTCAACTGATCTTTGAACAGCGGACGGTAGGTAGCGACTGTTTACCTGGTGGGGGAGGGGGGGCTGGAGTGGTGAAGGGGATGTGGTGGTAAGGTGGTTAGTGTGGTTGAGGAAGGTCGGTGAACAACTCAGTCATGCGTTGCTATCACTCATGAATCCATTTCCCAACTGAATGTGTAATGGGTGAGTGATGGCTTCCAGCTGAGCCTATAATGACGGAACTGAACACGTCGGGATTACGTTTTTCGAGAAATTCATGATGACGTAACTTGATATTATCTAATCACCAGAGATCTGTTGATGCCGGAAGGGATGACTTGTACCGTATCACAATAATGTCATTGTTATTTATATTTTCCAAGATGGTACCCGGCGGTGCCCGGGGACAGTCTGTCTCTCCACCCCTCCCACCATCTCCTTACCCTCCCATCTTCCCCTCTTTCTTGTCTGGCCTCCAACCTCGAGTTTGTGCTGGAACGGCATTTCTGGTGATGATGGATGTAAAAGTGGCGCTCAGCCCCCACACATCTGCCACTTGAGTGGCCCTCAACAGGCGGAGAAATCTGCGTGACAGACTCCTCCGGCAGCTGTCAGCACACTGGAGTCGGGGCTGAGGCTGTCATGGTATTTGTTGACGGGGTGGAGAGCGCGCGTAGCGGGGGTTCGATACTCCACAGAAGGCTCAGCAACCTGTTCATCAGTTAATTGGTAGTTGAGAGGCAGGACTAACGATGCAACTAGGTGCAATATCAACCGCGCAGGTGAAACTAGGGTTAGTATTTAGTGAGTACTTAATAAGACCCTCCGTTTTCTTCCCCTTGTCTTAACGAGCATCTTACCAAACTAGCAGTATGGTGAATGGTGCTGCGTACCACTATAACTACCACCATAACTACCACTGCTTACGCCACTACCATATATATCAACTACTACCACTACTATCACCATCACTTCCGCCACCTGTATATACACTATCACAACCATCACTATCAAACTCACTTCGACCACTACCACAACCACCACCATCTAGGCGACCACAACCACAACCACCACCATCTAGGTGACCACAACCACAACCACCACCATCTAGGTGACCACAACCACAACCACCACCATCTAGGTGACCACAACCACAACCACCACCATCTAGGTGACCACAACCACAACCACCACCATCTAGGTGACCACTACCACAACCACCACCATCTAGGTGACCACTACCACAACCACCACCATCTAGGTGATCACAACCACAACCACCACCATCTAGGTGACCACTACCACAACCACCACCATCTAGGTGACCACTACCACAACCACCACCATCTAGGCGGCCACTACCACAACCACCACCATCTAGGTGACCACAACCACAACCACCACCATCTAGGTGACCACTACCACAACCACCACCATCTAGGTGACCACTACCACAACCACCACCATCTAGGTGACCACTACCACAACCACCACCATCTAGGTGACCACAACCACAACCCCCACCATCTAGGCGACCACTACCACAACCACCACCATCTAGGCGACCACTACCACAACCATTCAACCAGCCACCACCACCATACAGCCTCCCAGACCTCGACGACACTGGAGGCTGAGACTGCGCACTCTGAACCCTCGGGGGGGGGGGGGGTGTCTGGAGGAGCAGCTCTGAGTGCCACAAGCTCAAACACCAAGTCTGTCTAACTCGCCAGACTTCCGCCAGGTGGAAGCACGAGGTAGGAGGAGGAACGTTTGTTTCGTCCGAGGGAAGACTGCCACATGTCACTCCAGACGTACGACAAGAGGACGACTCCAGACGTACGACAAGACGACGACTCCAGACGTACGACAAGACGACGACTCCAGACGTACGACAAGAGGACGACTCCAGACGTGCGACAAGAGGAAGACTCCAGACGTACAACAACGACAATCTCCTCACACACTGGAGATCAACAAATGCCACTGAAACCAACGCCATATAATAATTATTATTCTATACAAATGGATCAAAATCTGCTCCATAACATAAGGAATTGCTCTAATGAATGATATTGCTCTGTCATACCTACACTTGATCAGCGCACTGCGGCAGCCAGAGGTCCAGAACACTCTTCAAGGGGTAACCTGGACCAGCCGTGTTGTTGTGGTGAGCAAAGTGCATCATGTTGTTTATCCTTGAGTGTCGCTGCAGCACACACACACACACACACACACACACACACACACACACACACACACACACACACACACACACACACACACACACACACACACACACACACACACACACACAACACACACACACACCACACACACACACACACACACACCATACACAGTTTCAAGGGTAGATATGATAGAGCCCAGTAGGCTCGGGAATCTGTACACCAGTTGATTGACAGTTGAGAGGCGGGACCAAAGAGCCAAAGCTCAACCCCCGCAAGCACAAATAGGTGAGTACACACACACACACACACACACACACACACACACACACACACACACACACACACACACACACACACACACACACACACACACACACACACACACACACACACAGCTCCTGCAGCCGCTCCTAAATACGAAACAATTATTTGCTCTGCGTGTTACGTCGGTCTAATTACCTTAGGGTAATGATAATCTAACAGCTGGAGGAAGGTGCACATAACAGCTGGAGGAAGGTGCACATAACAGCTGGAGGAAGGTGCACATAACAGCTGGAGGAAGGTGCACATAACAGCTGGAGGAAGGTGCACATAACAGCTGGAGGAAGGTGCACATAACAGCTGGAGGAAGGTGCACATAACAGCTGGAGGAAGGTGCACATAATGTCATCTACGCCCAAGGACTCGGAATAATCTCATAAAGATACACTTTCGTACTGAGCGTCAAGACCTTATGAGTGTGGAGTGAGATGGTGTTTGGCTCATCACTTCACTGACTGCTTCAGACAGCCTGAGTTCACTGCTAGGAGCGTCTCGTGGGTTAACGTCTTCCGGGTTAATGATTCCTTCCATTAGTTATTCGTTGTGTGGGTTTGCTTACCGGCGGTGAACGAAGGAAGGCGGTGTGGTGGTGTGGTGGTGTGGTGGTGATGGTGTGGTGGTGTGGTGTACTCAACTAATTGTGCTTGTGGGAGTTGATCTTCGGCTCTTTGGTCCCGTCAGTCAACTGGCATACAGGTTCCTACTGGGCTCTATCATATCTACATTTTAAACTGTGTATGGAGTCAGCCTCCACCACATCACTGCCTAATGCATTCCATTTGTTAACTAGTCTGTGTGGTGTAGTGGTGAGGTGTGATGGTGGTGTTGTACTGGTGTGGTACGTTGTGTTGGTGTGATAGTGTGGTATGGTGATGTAGTGGTGGTGTACTGGTGTGGTGCAGTAGTGTGGTGTAGTATGACGGGGTTCGAAGTGGTGTAGTGGTGTGATGCATTTGTGGTTGTCACGGTGGCGAAGGTGACGGGGATCAGACACACACACACACACACACACACACACACACACACACACACACCACACACACACACACACACACACACCACACACACACACACACACACACACACACACACACACACACACCACACACACACAACCACACACAAATATATACTAAGAGTGAAGATATACAAAGTGCATAAAGATACAAGTAGGATTAACTACACTGTACCGCAGAATGCAAGAGTGCCAATATGACACTAAGAGTCCAAGACTCTCTTGCTTAAGAGTTCCTTAAGGTACAAGATACGTAAATGAAAGTCTTCACTTGTCCAGAGTGAAAACATATTTAAAGAAAAAGGAATCAGGGATTAATATTCAATAGCTGAGTGTTTTCTTGTCCTCCCATTCTGCCTGGACTCTCTTTGTCTCTCTTTCTCTATGACTCTCTCTGTCGCTGTCTGTGTCTGTCTGTCTCTCTCTGGGTTTCAACAAGGAGCAGGAACGTGCTACGTGTCGTGTTCCAAAGTCTCTCTGTTACACGAACCATATTAAATTTTGTATTTTATTTGGTGGCCTTTTATCGGTGTGAGTCGTAATATGTGAGTGGAGATTTATGATAGGAGATTTAGCGAGTTGTAGTGGCATGGAAAGGCCAGAGGGACAAGATTTGGGGATTTCTGGATGAAGTACAAAGGAAAACTTCAAGAGGATTTAACAGATTTTTCGAGTCAGACGATGTTGATATCTTATTTTTGGAATTCAAAGGATTTAGATGTAAAGGTTTTGTCAGATTTCAAAACGTTCAGAATCAGAATATTTATTTATAACTGGTACAAATCGTTATATTTTTTTATTGTGATGAACAAACACTACTTTTTTGCAAATATTCCACAGCCTTACCAAGAACAACGTAACATCAAATTATAAGATTGACATGACAATGTATAATGAGGAATATGTTATTCCATATAAAACAGATAAATGTATGAAACATCTCCGGGATATAATGTAATTGTANACTGCGGAGTTCCTGGAACACTCGGTTCTCGGGGAACAATCTTTTGCAGAAACATGCTCTGTTAGTTCTGGAGGAACGTTTTAAGAACAAACATGCTCTGTTGTTCTGCAGGAACGTTCTTAAGAACAACATGCTCTGTATTCTGGAGGAACGTTTATATTGAAGAACATGTTGGATCGTGGAAGTGTCATATCTATTTCTTCATTCACTAACCAATATCTGTTCAACAAGTGTTTCGGTCATAAGTCTTAGCTCCAGGAACACATTGCCAATATCCCCCCCCCCCCCAATATGGAATTAAAAATGAAGACCTAATCCCAATCGTGACTTATTCCGATTAGGACTTGATGATGACCTTATCCCAGTCGTGACTTATCCTGATGATGACCTTATCCCAATCGTGACTTATCCTGATTAGGACTTGATGACAGGGTGATGATGACCTTTCTTCTTTTTCTTTTGACCTATCCTGATGATGACCTTTTCCCAGTCGTGACTTATCTGTGTAGGACTTGATAAAGGTCCAGGATGGGCAGAAACGTCACTTCTTCCTTCCAAGTGTTGTGTTGGGTCCTTGTTTCTACAGCGTCATTGTGACGCATTTCAACAGTGGTATTGTGACGTATTCTCTGCGTCCTGACAGTGAGAGTAGAACAAATAATATAATCTTTAATACACTATAAAATGACACTTGGCCCTTTTTAAGGTTTTTGGGTGAGTTGGGATAAGTTTACTTCTCAAAACAAGTGGCTTATTAAGTTAGCAAGTTGCTGTGTGCTTGTTGAGGAACAGTGGTGGAAATGGAAGCATCTCGCGCACACACGCACACGCACACACACACGCGCACACACACACACACACACACCACACACACACACACACACACACACACACACCACACACACACACACACACACACACACACACACACACACACACACTACACACACACTCACACAAACACTCACATTCACAACAAACACCCCCGCAAGCACAACTAGGTGAGTACGCACATACACACACATACACACAGATGAGAGAAATGAAACAAGTGAAAGAAAGATTGGTTGACTGCAATTCCTCAACTGTCAGAAAGCATCTGATATGGTCCCGCTCAAGAGACTCCTTCACAAACTAGAGAACCAGGCTGCTGTATCTGGAACAATCCTATGGTGGGTAAGAGAATATATATCAAGAAAGAAGCAAAGGGTTACAACGAAAACAGAGACACAAGAATGGAGAGAGGTTACGTGTGGAGTACCACAAGGGTCGGTTCTAGGGGCCATCTTATTTCTGTGTCAGTAACCTGACAGAGGAAAGTGGCTCCTTCATATCAAATGTTTACAGATGATGCAAAACGAATGAGAAGAGTCAGGACCGGGTTAGACTGTAATGTATCGCAAACGGTTTGGATATAGTCCAGACGTTATCTGAGAAATGGCTGCAAGAGTTTAACCCAGCCCAGTAACCCAGTAAAGTTATGAGTTGTGGAACAAGAGTGCGAAGACCTGTACAGCAGCATAGGATGAGGGGAAGACAGATTCCTCAACTAGAAAAGGAGAAAGAACTGGCAGTGGACCTATCTAATACCAGAAGCTCATATTAGCAGAATAATAACAGCTGTTTATAGCATACTGTACGTGTGTGTGTATCCTTCAGAAACTTGAACAAAGAGGCTTTCAGAGCCTTATCTACAGCGAAGGTAAACCCACACTTGAATATGCAGAGACAAAATATTTATTTAATACACTACCCATTTCTTTGTCACTATCAATTATCTGACCTGTCTCAGTTTTTAGTGGCCCTGACTTTTCCTTAATCTTTGTTTGATACAGATGACAAAACCCTTAAGGATTTGTCTTTGCTTGCCCACCTTTGCTAAGAATATTTTTATATAAATTATAGTTTTAATGTACACGTGACCCCTTGCTACGTTACCCACAGTTTCAGAAAATGCCTAATTAGGATCCCCCTACAGTAGATCATTGAGAAATAGAAAGGTAAGGCCCAGGAGCTGAAGCTCGGTCCAACCAACCCACAGGTAGGAGAATAATGAGGTGAGCCCGGAGCAGTGATCGACCCAGCCTGCTAATCACCGGGTCTTCCACACTTATGAAAAGCTCACTCGATCAGCCCACTAATTACTAGTTCGCTGATCAATTACCTTATTACTGATAGCATTTTGGGAGCCCCCGAGGCAAGACTCTGCGGAAAGAAAGGTTAGAAATAGAATATTGACGCGAATAAGTCAGGCAGCTTCCTCCTGTGACGCCTGGGGGTCCAGGCGTGTCCCGCAGATCATGCACTAAAATGTAACAAAGAAGATGTTTAAATTCATTGAAATCAGATGGATTGATTTCCCGCATGGGTTAATATGGCGTGTGTTGCTGGGACAATGGTCGGGGCCTGCAGCAAGTTACCGGCTTTCTGGCCCTGGTGAGGCCACTAGAGATGATGGCTCTCAGGTAAATTTAGGTATGATGTTCTCCCTTTTATTTAAACTCGGATAATACGGAACAGCAGAATGTTGTAAATTATAAACTTTATATATATATATATATATATATATATATATATATATATATATATATATATATATATATATATATATATATATATATATATGTCGTACCTAGTAGCCAGAACTCACTTTTTGGTCTACTATGCAAGCCCCGATTTGCCTAATAAGCCAAGTTTTCCTGAATTAATATATTTTCTCTAATTTTTTTCTTATGAAAAGATAAAGCTACCCATTTCATTATGTATGAGGTCAATTTTTTTTTCATTGGAGTTAAAATTAACGTAGATATATGACCGAACCTAACCAACCCTACCTAACCTAACCTAACCTATCTTTATAGGTTAGGTTAAATTAGGTAGCCGAAAAAGTTAGGTTAGGTAAGGTTAGGTAGGTTAGGTAGTCGAAAAACAATTAATTCATGAAAACTTGGCCAATTAAGCAAATCGGGCCTTGCATAGTAGGCTGACAAGTGCGTTCTGGCTACTAGGTACGACATATATATATATATATATATATATATATATATATATATATATATATATATATATACTTATATATATATATATATATATATATATATATATATATATATATATATATATATATATATATATATATATATATATATATTATATAAAAGAAGACAGTAAAAACTAAATAGAAATAATCCATAAGATGAATGAAATTTCGTTCATATAGGGTGAGGAGAGTGAGGCAGGTTTGTGGGCCCCTCTCAGGACAGGTGGGAGGGGGGAGAGGAGGGGAGGGGAGGAGACAGGAAGAGGAGGGTAAAGACAGGTGTGGGAGACAGAGGAGGGGAGGCGGGCCTCCAGCAGTAACGGTGCAGCATGGAGTGAATTAAAACAGTGAATTAAAAATCTTTTTTTGGCATATTTGGTTTCCATTCAATATAAAAGCAATACAACATATTGCTTATTTATTGCTCGAAATTATTTACATAAAGTTAAAGCAGCATATAATACACCCGCAACACAAACACCTGAGCGACCACCAGTGAGGCTCAACACCTGACACTGTAGTTGTTGTTGTTGTTGTTATCACAACATACAACCTTAGCCTCGATTCTATAGTATAATTTTAGACAAGTCCGGAAATAAGAGTTATAAACCAAACGTAAACATTCCTAAGTTTAGTATAGCAATTACATGTACTGCATTAGGCCTAAGATAGCATGTATAGAGCCTAAGATATCATGTATTATGCCTAAGGTAGCATTTATTAGGCCTAGGAGTGCTAGGAAAGGTTAGGCAAGATTTAAAATTTATGTTGCAGCAAAAAAAAAAAGTTTCCAATTTGCCCAAATTTAATAATACAAAAAGTATTAATTAACATATATAATTATATGTTATATATACTTATTTAAGTAGGCCCTGATCCTGGAAGTTTTTCCAGACAAAATACAAAGACAGTATTTGGTGGTGCATGACAACACCGAGGAGCATGTGTGTGCGTAGGTGTAGTGGAGGTGGAGCTACAGTGTACCAGAGGGTGTTGGTGGATTGCGTGTATCTAAGAGTCGGCTTAAGACAGGTAATGATGTAGTGAACAGTTTTATTAGTGATGACGAGAAGTCCGCCTCAAAATAGTGTTCAGGTTTAAAATACCGAGGGGCCATTATTGCCAGGATTAGCTGGGAATGTTGACGCCTAGAGCTGGCGGATACTGGTGTGTGTGGCGTTGTGTGTGCTGTCAACGCCTCACGCTGCATTGCCTTGTTCCTGCTGTTGGTCTGGCGGGGGAGTTTCCTGCCACTTTCACTTCTGACCGTCACACTAGTTCAACTTCCCTACAACAATAGTGAGGCGCCTGGGAATAGAGGCAGGGTGCTGTGTTCACTGTGCAGTGACTGGTGAGCCTCACTATACTGGGCACCACCCACCCGTACACAAATGTGTATGCAGGTACACTAACCTCCGACCTTCGCTGTAGCTTAATGTTGACTCCAACTCACCTGTCAGGTTCCCACTTTCTGTTCACCCATCACTGGAGATACAGAATGGCGGCTGTCACAGGCTGCCACTCAAATACTATCAACAGATTGTCACAGATTGTCAGAACTGCATCTTCTTTGTCATTAGTAAACAGTTAGTAAACGATGAATGCTTCATTTTTTATTAACACATTTAGGAACATCTGCATTTGTGCAGCTGCCCTAGACTATATGAGGTACAGTGTGTCAAAAAGCTAGCTAAGTGATGCTAAGATCCCCCATCACACAGGATGGTGATGGGGTGATGGGCCTGCCCTATCAAATTTTGGGTGCATTATGAGGATATCTTTAACACAAGAGTGAATAAAGTAATTACAAAGCTCCAGGTACCTCATGCAAACTGGTCTGAAAGGTCTAATAGCTGGGCATTCGGTGATGTAGTGTGGGAGATCATGCCGCAGTTCCTGCTCACAGAGTTTGCACCTGGGATGCTCAGGATTGGGAGAGCTGTCACCTGTAGCCACCTGCCACAGTTAACAGTAACCCAGCCTGATCCTGGCAACCACTGTGTCGCACAGTCTGGTCAACGTTTTGTACTGCGCATAAACATGGATTTCAGATTTGAACAAATGATAACTTTTTATACTGGTGCTTTCAGGTCGTTGCAAGTCAGTAATTTCTCTCCTATGAGACCTGAGGAGGGGAGGGGGACCTATATTGTTCCAAAACAATATTGGAATAATATAGTTTTGACAGCAGAGATGAAGATACCTAGGTCTATTTCAACTTCATCTTTGTTACACGCTAAATTGGCTGCAATGTCTGTCTCATTATGATGGGTTATATTTATGTGTGATGATATCCATACAATAGAGATTCAAAATTCTTTACTCTGTGCAACGATTAGGTCATTTATAATTGGTAGTGTGATGTTCTTGCTGCCGATCTTCCAGGGGAAGTTTTCGAGTGCTTGAAGAGCAGACTTTTAATCACAAAATATTATTCCTCCTCCAATGTTTTTTAATGTACTGGTAGCTAGTTGTAGTGCCGCTAGCTCTGCTTGTGTGGAGGTCAGTCAGTTGTTTAGCCTGACACTGACAGTCTTTGTGCAAATATTATTTCTATAAAACCTACATGCTGCTGCAGTCCGTCCAGTAGAAGATTGGACTGAGCCGTCGGTGCAGACACAGTGCTCGTGAGAGCTTAAATTCTCGATGGAGGCGGCAATTGTTTCGAGTGTGACAGCTTTGAGAAGAGCAAGATTCTCATTACCTTTCTTGGTGACAGGTGTGTGTGTGATACTTGAATGGCTGGGTACAAATAAAGAGCAATA
>WNGS01167840.1:19708425-19733750 GCA_020271785.1 Procambarus virginalis | reverse complement strand
TGTATTTTCTTTTTGTATTGCATATATGTTTTTGTAATTTCAATAGCATTAATAGTTTCCTAGATCAACAACTTTATCTAGAAATCTATCCTCGAAATTGGATAGTTTTTGTTGGGAAAAGTTCCGTGTTCGGCTCGGACACAGGTTTTGTGCAAGTGCAACGCGGAAGTTAGTTGTATTTGTTTATTTAAAAAGTCAACTCGTCTAAGTGCTCGTAGAGAGGTTGGCTTTCTACCTCTGGGCTCCGCCTTTAAAGTTTCAATCAGCTGATGTACAGTTATTTTCCCAAACATGCTTATGTTTATAACTGCGTATGTAGGCACGGCCTCCACCACTCTACAGTCTCTGAATGGAGTTCGCCTCCACCACTCCACAGTTTGTGTACGGAGTCTACCTCCACCGCATCACTCCATAGTGATCAGAGCAGGTCTGTGATTGCAGTAGCCAGCTGGGTGCACAACAAAATTCATATAAACGATTTTTTCAGTTAATATTTTTCCCGAACAATGGGGACTATGATCCTATCTTTAGTGGGGGGGGTGGGGGGGGGGGGATTGAGCGGAATTCAAAGAGTCGGAACAAGAATCTCGCTGGGTGAATGACTGTATCTCACACAGATTTTACGACAAGAGCTTGAAAAGGTCTCAAGATAACCTCACTGTGAGTATACAGAAAAACAAATTCTTGGAAGAACATACGAGGGTCGTTAACCCGTAATACTAATCCCATGCCACACTTGGCCTTAGCACCAAGCCCAACACCAAGTCCAACACCAAGTCCAACACCAAGCCCAACACCAAGCCCAACACCAAGCCCAACACCAAGTCTAACACCAAACCCAACACCAAGTCCAACACCAAGCCCAACACCAAGTCCAACACCAAGCCCAACACCAAGCCCAACACCAAGTCCAACACCAAGTCCAACACCAAGTCCAACACCAAGCCCAACACCAAGTCCAACACCAAGCCCAACACCAAGCCCAACACCAAGTCCAACACCAAGCCCAACACCAAGCCCAACACCAAGTCCAACACCAAGCCCAACACCAAGCCCAACACCAAGTCCAACACCAAGCCCAACACCAAGCCCAACACCAAGCCCAACACCAAGTCCAACACCAAGCCCAACACCAAGTCCAACACCAAGCCCAACACCAAGCCCAACACCAAGCCCAACACCAAGTCCAACACCAAGTCCAACACCAAGCCCAACACCAAGCCCAACACCAAGCCCAACACCAAGCCCAACACCAAGCCCAACACCAAGCCCAACACCAAGTCCAACACCAAGCCCAACACCAAGTCCAATACCAAGCCCAACACCAAGCCCAACACCAAGCCCAACACCAAGTCCAACACCAAGTCCAACACCAAGTCCAACACCAAGCCCAAACACCAAGTCCAACACCAAGTCCAACACCAAGTCCAACACCAAACCCAACACCAAGTCCAACACCAAGTCCAACACCAAGTCCAACACCAATAGACCAACAACCTTCCCCAGGCACGCGGAACAACAGGGAACAAGCAGACATTCGTCCAGGGAACAGATTTATCAATTAATAATTGTTGTAAACTCACCCACACAATCATCACGTGTCCCTGGCTATGGACCTTGTAAGTTCAAGCGAGGTGTTCATCACGTGTGCAGGTCGGCCAGGTGTTCATCACGTGTGCAGGTCGGCCAGGTGTTCATCACGTGTGCAGGTCGGCCAGGTGTTCATCACGTGTGCAGGTCGGCCAGGTGTTCATCACGTGTGCAGGTCGGCCAGGTGTTTATCACGTGTGCAGGTCGACCAGGTGTTCATCACGTGTGCAGGTCGGCCAGGTGTTCATCACGTGTGCAGGTCGGCCAGGTGTTTATCACGTGTGCAGGTCGGCCAGGTGTTCATCACGTGTGCAGGTCGGCCAGGTGTTTATCACGTGTGCAGGTCGGCTAGGTGTTCATCACGTGTGCAGGTCGGCCAGGTGTTCATCACGTGTGCAGGTCGGCCAGGTGTTTATCACGTGTGCAGGTCGGCCAGGTGTTTATCACGTGTGCAGGTCGGCCAGGTGTTCATCACGTGTGCAGGTCGGCCAGGTGTTTATCACGTGTGCAGGTCGGCCAGGTGTTTATCACGTGTGCAGGTCGGCCAGGTGTTAATCACGTGTGCAGGCCGGCGAGGTGTTCATCACGTGTGCAGGTCGGCCAGGTGTTCATCATGTGTGCAGGTCGGCCAGGTGTTCATCACGTGTGCAGGTCGGCCAGGTGTTCATCACGTGTGCAGGTCGGCCAGGTGTTCATCACGTGTGCAGGTCGGCCAGGTGTTCATCACGTGTGCAGGCCGACATCCCGTGTACGTCGTTGTTCACACCTCCGTTGAACAGAGTAGTGTCGTTCCTTCTTGTGTTGGATATTATTTTGCTATGTTGCTACTGAGAGTTGAGAACACAAGTGTGAACATACAGGTGTGAACATACAGGTGTGAACATACAGGTGAGAACTTAGGGGCGAGAACATACAGGTGAGAACATACAGGTGAGAACATAGAGGTGAGAACAAGCTCACATACAAACAAAACAAGGAACCTAAGACAAGAATAAACCAGAAACTATTGCACCAAAATAATTGCGTGTCGTGTGGGTGGAATGATGCATTCTTCGCATCATATTCACTACGCTTGTGTAATTATTACTTTTATAGCGAACACGATCCATAACTCACATACGAGTTCACATATTTTTATATTAAGATTCCCTGCACCTTTGTTAATGACTTTCTTATATAAGTCAAGAAATATAACCGCGGCACCAGAGATGTAATATTATGTAATTTCACCTGTCAAGACGCGTTAATCCGGCCTGACAAGCGCAGCATGTAAGGTATTGACAGTACCAGTGTTGGGCTGCCACTGTCGTGCCCCCCAACGCTAAGGTCGACTGACTGGAGCCACACCCTCTACACCTTTGTGTCACCTG
This sequence comes from Procambarus virginalis, assembly GCA_020271785.1. Classification (NCBI taxonomy): domain Eukaryota; kingdom Metazoa; phylum Arthropoda; class Malacostraca; order Decapoda; family Cambaridae; genus Procambarus; species Procambarus virginalis. The sequence continues at coordinate 19,730,790 of WNGS01167840.1, read as the reverse complement.
TGTCATCTGTGTCACCACTGGGATCCTTACTGACTTGTACTTCCGTTTTTTGTAACGATTTAAAATAAATTCTACTCCTGATATGAAGAAGGATATATACACCGAATTATTATTATTATTATTAACATCTTTATTGACAAAATTAATTACAATTTTGCCTAATCTGAGGATTTTGATAGTCTGATTAAAGTGAGGATAATGCTGGTATTCACTGTCACGCAGGACAGAGGGTCATACATACGACAATTGGTCTAAACTGTAGGCTGAAGCACATATATATCACGGTTACAATCAATGTTTTAATGTATGGATATGTGAAAACAAGTTTCTACTGTGCACTGCCACACAAGGGCAGGGATGGGTTCATAGGTGATGCAGCTTAGAAGTAATATACATAAACCGAAGAATGTATTCCGCTCCTCGGTGTTTATACAGTGAAAGTTTATGACGGTAAGTTATACTTGCAGGATGGTGAGAATGGTATAGTGGTGGCCTTAGTAGGTCTCCTGCGGTAGGTGGCCCTGTAGGCCCGCCACCAGGCTGCGGTCAGCCACCAGGCTGAGGCCAGCCACCAGGCTGCGGCCCGCCACTAGGCTGCGGCCAGCTTCTCGACGCATGACTCAGATTTTAATATCGACAACAGTATTTATGTTGGCTGGTCAGTAAGGCACTGAGGTGACCTTGATAACTCTTGTGTGTGTACTTACCTATTTGTACTCACCTATTTGTGCTTGCGGGGGTTGAGCTTTGGCTCTTTGGTCCCGCCTCTCAACTGTCAATCAACTGGTGTACAGATTCCTGAGCCTACTGGGCTCTATCATATCTACATTTTAAACTGTGTATGGAGTCAGCCTCCACCACATCACTGCCTAATGCATTCCATTTACTAACTACTCTGACACTGAAAAAAATCTTTCTAATGACTCTGAGGCTCATTTGGGTACTCAGCTTCCACCTGTTTCCCCTTGTGCGTGTACCACTCGTGTTAAATAATCCATCCTTGTCTACACTGTCAATTCCCCTGAGAATTTTGAACATGGTGGTCATGTCTCCCCAGGCTGTCTTCCAGCGACGTGAGGTGCATTTCCCTGAGCCTTTCCTCGTAACTCATGCCTCTTAGTTCTGAGACTAGCCTAGTGGCATCCCTCTGAACTTTTTCCAACTTCGTTTTGTGCTTGACACGGTACGGGCTCCATGATGGGGCCGCATACTCCAAGGTTGGTCTAAAATACGTTGTATACAAGGATCTGAAAGATTTCTGACATTTTTCTGAAGGCAGTTCTGATGTTAGCCAGCCTTGCATACGCCACCGATGTTATTCTTTTGATGTGGGCTTCAGGAGACGGGTTTGGGGTAATATCAACTCCTTGATCTTTCTCTCGTTCTTTTTTTGTGAAGGATTTTATCTCCCATTCGGTATCCAGTGTCTGGCCTCCTATTTCCTCCGCCTAGTTTCATCACCTTACATTTACTTGGGTTGAACTCTAGTAGCCATTTGTTGGACCATTCCTTCAGTTTGTTTAGGTCATCTTGTAGCCTCATACTATCTTCCTCTGTCTTAATCCTCCTCATATTTTTTGCATCATCAGCAAACATTGAGAGGAACGATTCTATACCCTCTGGGAGATCATTTACATATATCAGAAACAGTATAGGTCCAAGAACTGATCCCTGCGGGACTCCACAGGTGACGCCTCGCCACTCCGAGACCTCACCCCTCACAGTGACTCGTTGTCTTCTGTTGCTAAGGTACTCCCTGATCCAGTGGAGTACTTTCCCGTTCACTCCTGCCTGCATCTCCAGTTTGTGCACCAGTCTCTTATGTGGTACTGTGTCAAAGGCTTTCTGGCAATCCAAAAATCCGCAGTCTGCAACCGACTGCGGATTTTTTAAGGGAGGTGTGGGTGTGTGGGTGTTTTTTATTTATTATCTCGAATTTATTTAAATGCAACTTTATGAACAAAGTTCAAAATATCGATATCAGGTTCTTGCTTTAAAGTCGGGCTCCGTGAGTTCACCTTTTTTCCTGGGCAACATTAGGAAGTTGTCAGTGGGAGCGGCAGTTGTGGTAAACTTGAGCCTCACTATAAGTGGCATAGCTGGGTAAAACGCTTCACAAACTAATTAAACTTATTCCTGCCACAGGGCAAGTTTTTTTTTTTTTTTTTTAGTTTGGGGATTCAAGGAATTTGATCTTATCTTGGACATAGTCAGGTCACAGGAGCGAGGTCACAGGAACGAGGTCACAGGATAGCGATCACAGGAGCAAGGATGCATCCAAATTCTTATCCCTATGAATTCGCGCAGAAATTAAAACAAAAGACATACAAGTTACAGACCATGTACGGTGGTCCGAAGCCGTATACATGGTCCATGCCCGGCCCTCCGAGCACTGGAAACATAATCTCCCCCAATCCACAGAGTGGCAACCAATCCTCGTTCAAATGACTTAGTGTATGTGCTGTGAAACTCGATATTAAAATCGTGAATTTTAACACATTTCGTCACTCGTTTTCAAATGCATAATTTGGCAGTGTTGTCGGTCATGCGAGGACTGTGTGTTGCAACAAAGCCTCATTAACGCTGTCATTGTAATAACAAACAGGAAGGATTCATGTACCTGCCGCCTGCTCGAGTTTAGCTTACACGTATGTAGAAATGCATTTGCTTATCTGAATACTAAAATATGCACCCACACACACACACGCACACAACACACCACACACACACACACCACCACAACACACAACACAACACACACACACACACACACACACACACACACACACACACACACACACACACACACACACACACACACACACACATTTGTGTGTGCTGTTTCCCGTCGTCGGAGAGGAACAATAGGCAGAGTTTCTTTCACCCTGATGCCCCCTGTTACCTAGCAGTAAATAGGTACCTGGGAGTTAGACAGCTGATACGGGCTGCTTCCTGGTGTGTGTGTGTGGGGGGGGGAAATAGTAGTAACAGTTGCTTGATAGACAGTTGAGAGGCGGGCCGAAAGAGCAGAGCTCAACCCCCGCAAGCACAACTAGGTGAATACAAATAGGTGAGTACACAAACACATACACTTATACACACAAGGGTCTCGCGGCTGAGTGGAGAGCGTTTAGAATTCATGCAAGAAACCTGGGTTATTTCCTCGGACGAGACAGAAACAAATGGACAAACTTTCTGCCCAAGATTACCAAAATGGAAATCTTGGGCATAGTCATTTAATCAAATCACTTCATTTTGTGGGGCCACGTGAGCAACACAAATGTGAACAAGCCTAGATGGTCCACAGGCATATATACAACTGAAAACTCCACACCCCAGAAGTGACTCGAACCCATACTTCCAGGAGCACTATGCAACTGGTGTACAGGAGACCTTAACCACTCGACCATCATTGACCGTACAAAAGATGATGGTAGCCGAGGGTATTTGCCCATCATCCCGACGGCACTTTAATGATAATCTTTGACATAGTTATTTTATCAAATCACCTCATTTTGTGGAGCCACGTGAGCAACACGAATGCGAACAAGCCTGACTGGTCCCCAGGCATATATGCAACTGAAAACTCCACACCCCAGAAGTGACTCGAACTCATCAAGTCCAACTAACTATGCCCAAGATTACCATCAAAGTGCCGTCGGGATGATAGACAAATAGCCTCGGCTATCATCATCTTTTGTACGGTCAATGATGGTCGAGTGGTTAAGGTCTCCTGTACACCAGTTGCATAGTACTCCTGGCAGTATGGGTTCAATCTTCGAAACCTCTTTACAGATTGCTTTGAAATTTTGACACAACGTTGCATTCGAATAGGCGCAAGTTTTTATATTCCTACTATATGCATGCCTCATCTGTGTCAGAAAAAAAATGTTTTTTTTTTTAAACATCACCATTGTTGTATGTAAGAGCAACACACGCTATACTAAATATGTTACGATTCCATTTCAATGCTTCTGATTGCATTGATAAATTGAATTTTCATAGATTTCGATTGATTTTCATTTTGATTTAATTATTTTGTGTGACATTGAGTTGGACTTGAGCTGTGTTGTTTACCATACCGTCCATTTCCTGAGTATAGTTTATTTTTTCATTGTTTGTTTTTCCATTTCATTTTTTTAACTGTTTTTCTTATATTTCAGTGATAGGAACATCAGATGATTTGATGTTCCCAATTTTCTGATGGGAACATCAGAACGTTTGGGAATGCATCAAACGAGGGAGTGGGGAATGGTTGGGAGGACTGGGAGACAGGGGAAGGTTGCTGTGGCTCAGCAACGCGTGGCCGGGTACAGCTAGTATATATTATTACATATTATATAATACTATTTATACATATATATATATATATATATATATATATATATATATATGTATATATATATATATATATATATATATATATATATATATATATATATATATATATATATATATATATATATATATATGTATATATATATATATATATATATATATATATATATATATATATATATATATATATATATATATATATATATATATATATATATATATATATATATATATAAACAGTATATCATAATACCGTGGATGTAACAATTCACCTGTAGGAGACCGGGCCATATCGTCCTGTGGAGACCAGGCCATCTCGCCCTGTGGGAGACTGGGCCACATTGTCGTGTGGAGACCGGGCCACGTCATAGTTGTAACGGTACCCAGACTAATTACCTTACTTTTGGTTATTAGCTGGCCGTTAATTAACGGTTCTGTTATACACTGTTTTATCTTTACTGTAACCTTAGTCCACCACCTAGTAACCTGGGCGTCTGATCACCAAGGCACCACACTACAAGCACACTCTACTCATCTCTTACAAGCAATTCACTAGAGACTTTAAAAACGCGGCCACCACTCATCCCAAGAGTTTCTGTAATTACGCTAATTGACTGCGGGAAAGGACCAGTCATTTGCCACATTAATCCCAGTATGTAGATTTCTGATTATTGAAAAGGGGGATAAATTTACTTTGAAGTGTAGTTTAGTTAATTTACCAAGAGAGAAAATATTGACTCGATAAGGATGCTTACAAGAACACGTGTACAAATATATATATATTACAAGTATATATACGTATAGGCGTATATATGTATACGTAACACGTGTTCAACGTACGGTGTACGTTGAACACGTGTACAAATATATATATATTATAGTACAAAAACACAGGATCTTAATGATCAGAAATAATAAAATATAAAATTGGGGAAAAATTCCACTAAACACCATAAAATAAATTAAATTTATTACACACAAAGCTATAATTGAATGCTCCCTAAAACTTAAATATCCATATTTTGGCAATGGTTAGGAATTTAAGAATTACTGCACTGAACTTGAACAAGCGACTCCTTAATCCACAACTCCCGGCCGAGGTATACTGACGCATGGAAGGGTCTGCCTGTCTCCACTGCCCGCGGATACCACACTCAACTGAACCTCCTTGACCTCCAGCAGGCAAGCTGACCAATGGCAGGTTGCCAAACTAATTTTCAAAAATAATTAACAAAGCTAGACTCATGTGCACTGGGTTACTAAAGGTGACTCAATCCCTATTCCCAATTGAAGGTAATTACATAGGTATCTGCACCGGTCAATTATTTACTATAATATTGAACATCAACATAAATATATCTAATGTAATGATTTACAACAGTCATGGAGCAATGGTAAGTTTGCAGCCGCATGACCGCTACTAAGCTGGTCACTTCATGCATCACAACCTGAACAAACTAGTTCTCCTTCTTGATTACATCTATGCCCATTGTCAACTTAAGGGACTGACTCCTTATTCTCAAATGACGTTAAATTACATAGGTCCTTAAGTAAGGTTGATTATTAATTATAATATCTGAATAATAACATGAATTTCTCTAAATTAATGAATTAAACTCAAAGAAAAGATATGACAAATCTGACTAATCACCCCAACCTTAATCCCTTAGGAAACACCTTCCTCCTGCCTCCCAGGCAGAAGTTCCCTCTGCCTACTACTACAGGTTATCTTGAGTTATCTTGAGATGATTTAGGGGCTTTAGTGTCCCCGCGGCCCGGTCCTCGACCAAGCCTCCACCCCCAGGAAGCAGCCCGTGACAGCTGACTAACACCTAGGTACCTATTAACTGCTAGGTAACAGGGGCATAGGGTGAAAGAAACTCTGCCCATTGTTTCTCGCCGGCGCCCGGGATCGAACCCAGGACCACAGGATTACAAGTCCAGCGTGCTGTCCGCTCGGCCGGCCGGCTTTCTAAATCCCTACAGGTTGTGGCCCCTGTATAACACACGATACACTTCACACAAGCGACCTCCTATCTTATAACATCTTAGACTGTTATATCATGGCCACGTGCGGGTGTGGAAGTTATGGTGAGGTCGCGATGTTGCTCTCCCTCCGGCGTCTAGGAATATTACTCTCCCTGCAGCGTCCAGGAAGGTTATCCTCCCTCCGGCGTCCAGGAAGGTTATCCTCCCTCCGGCGTCCAGGAAGGTTATCCTCCCTCCGGCGTCCAGGAAGGTTACCCTCCCTCCGGCGTCCAGGAAAGTTACACTATGTACTCTTTCAAGTTAGTCTCCCTACGGCGTCCAGGGAGAAGGCTCGAGCATAAATCCATGACTCGGGAATCCAGAGAGCTGCAGGAGGCAGTTATACTTTACTTGTAATGTATGGTAGAGTGAGCTGGGCTGGTGGACTCGTGACTCTGGTTAGTTACACCTTTTCTGCTTCTAGTAATCACTCGAATCCATGTTTGGCTTCATTGCCCCTTCTATTATATATATATATATATATATATATATATATATATATATATATATATATATATATATATATATATATATATATATATAAACCTCCTCTCGAGGATGTCTCGAGCCATAGGCAAGAAGGCCTGTGTTGGAGTACAAGTATCGTTCATGTTGAGGCTAGTTTAACATACACACTTCACTCATGTAAACCCTTCTCTGCCATTAAGGCCTTTAATCCCCTGGTTTTGTTCTTCTGGTGTTCCGGGCCTGCACAGTGAACACTATACATGGCAATAAGGAAGACAATATGCAATGCTGGAGCTTGTGTATTTATCTGTCCTATAATTCGTTATGTATATGTACACACTTAATATTCATGTCCGCCGTATTAATTATGCTTAAATACACAGCTGTTGCCACAAGCAATACACGCACACCTGAAGTGTAATTATGTAAACAATGGTACCATGTGCTACCTCTACCACACCTGGAGGGCTGCTCTGATTATTTTGAATTATTGCTTTAACATCGCCCACACTTCCCATACCTGGAGTGTTACTTCCCATACCTGGAGTGTTACTTCCCATACCTGGAGTGTTACCTCCCATACCTGGAGTGTTACTTCCCATACCTGGAGTGTTACTTCCCATACCTGGAGTGTTATTTACCATACCTGGAGTGTTACTTACCATACCTGGAGTGTTATTTACCATACCTGGAGTGTTACTTACCATACCTGGAGTGTTATTTACCATACCTGGAGTGTTACCTCCCATACCTGGAGTGTTTCTCGCGCACTAATCATGCACTATTCACATCAGCAAGTTTTCTTCAGTGTTAGAGTGTCCAAACATTACAGTGTCCTAAATACCTTTTCTATATATTTCTCAGCAGATGTATATGATGTTAAGGAGGAGTGAGACACATCGTCATACTTACTTACACAGGAGTTGTGTCGCCTCCCGGGGCTCCTGGCCGGGGCTCCTGGCCGGGGCTTCTGGCCCGGGGGCTCCTGGCCGGGGGTTCCTGGCCCGGGGCTCCTGGCCGGAGGACCCGTCTTCCCCGAGCCTCTACATGGCTAGCAAGCCATCTGAAGAGTGCGTTTAAGCATCGTTATGTGGTAAGTTGGGCATGATGCCCACCTTATTGTCCTCTCACGTTTTCCGATCCGAGAAAGTTGCCTCTCCTTCAGGTGGTTCCTGTGCCTCACCTGCCTCCGTTCTCTGCCTCATTAACTGTGTTCTTGGAAGCAGTTTATCGGCGCTCGAATCCCCCGATGGTGCTAGTGATTGGGCATCATTGCTGTACGTGACCCCTAGTACCATGCTTCTTGTTCTCCTATCCCTTCCAAGTGATCTATCCATCCTGGCTAAAGGTTTCCTCCTCGTGCTTAGCTTACCTGGCCGCTGATGTTATTGTTGACATGTGTGGTCAGGGTAAGGCCGCGTGTGACGTCACCTCTCGCCATCTTCACCATCTCTGATTGACGAAGACGTCTCCCCTTCTTTTATCATTGTTATCTTTTATCATTGTTATCTTTTATCATTGTTATCTTGTATCATTGTTATCTTGTATCATTGTTATCTTGTATCATTGTTATCTTGTATCATTGTTACCTTTTATCATTGTTATCTTGTATCATTGTTATCTTTTATCATTGTTATCTTTTATCATTGTTATCTTTTATCATTGTTATCTTTTTTTCCGGCTCTTCCTTTCCCAAAATCTAATTAAGCTGCATTTGTTCAGGTTATAGTCCATTAGCCATTTCTCAGATTATCCATTAAGACATTTGTTCCCGATCTTCCGTAGCAGTTAGCGTCATCCACAAGCACTGATCTCAACACTCCAACATGCTCGCCCAGGTCGCTGACACATACCACCAACTACTATTAGTTCACACACTTGAAGTACTCCCCCTCTTTATTTATTTCCACTTTCATACCACTGAGTGGCGTGAAAGTCCAGTGGCTGCCACTCAGAAGAAGTGGCAGGCACTTAGAAGCAGCGGCAGCCACTCAGCTGCTGGCAGCCACTTAGAAGCAGCAGCAGCCACTCAGAAGTGGCAGCTACTCTTCTAGCCGCAATCACCTGTTTCCTGTCCACTAACAAATCACTTACCCAACTTAGCACCGTTTAAGTTGCTCCTGATTGGTTCTCGATTTCTCGTACGAGTATTTTGTTAAAAACTGTGCAAGAGGGCAACTGCCTGATAGTTAAAGGTGGCAAACTCTGCCCACGTGATGCTCACCTGCGTTATGACCGTCAGCGGGCCATTGAACTCTACTAACTTCGTAAAGCAAGACGTTCCCTCCTTCATCCTACGGCGGTGTTAACACGTCGCTCACACCCTGTGGAAGGTTCACAGGTACCCGTCTGATTTTCGCACACCCACACACCACACCCACACACCACACCCACACACCACACCCACACACCACACACCACACCACACCCACACCCCACACCCACACACCACACCCACACACCACACCCACACACCACACCCACACACCACACCCACACACCACACCCACACACCACACCCACACCCCACACCCACACACCACACCCACACACCACACCCACACACCACACACACACCACACACCCACACCCACACCCACACACCACACCCCACACCACACCCACACACCACACCCACACACCACACCCACACACCACACACACACACCACACCCACACACCACACCCACACACCACACCCACACACCACACCCACACACCACACCCACACAGTGCTCACACACCTTCTTGCGGAACATAATGCGTGAGGGTGCAGATAACGCAACATTCAGCGGGTCTCCGCCAGCGGTGCTGAAAATTCATGTTCCCTCTCTTGTGTTTATGGTGGGGTTTTAGGAGCGCTTTATGTGTTTGATATAAGTGGTGAATTGATGTTAAGGGGTGTCTGTGCCTGTTTGTGTGTGTGTGTGTGGTGTGTGTGTGTGTGTGTGTGTGTGTGGTGTGTGTGTGTGTGTGTGTGTGTGTGTGTGTGTGTGTGTGTGTGTGTGTGTGTGTGTGTGTGTGTGTGTGTGTGTGTGTGTGTGTGTGTGTGTGTGTGTGTGTGTGTGTGTGTCTGTGCCTGTTTGTGTGTGTACGTGTACTCACCTATTTGTATTCACCTATTTGTGCTTGCGGGGGTTGAGCTTTGGGTCTTTGGTCCCGCCTCTCAACTGTCAATCAACTGGTGTACAGATTCCTGAGCCTACTGGGCTCTATCATATCTACATTTGAAACTGTGTATGGAGTCAGCCTCCATCACATCACTTCCTAATGCATTTCATCCGTTAACTACTCTGGCACTGAAAAAGTTCCTTCTAACGTCCCTGTGGCTCATGTGGGTATATATATATATATATATATATATATATATATATATATATATATATATATATATATATATATATATATATATATATATATATGACAATGTCAGACCACGGAGGAAAAATGAAACAGGAATTTCCTTAAGTACTTTCGTATAATAATACATCTTCAGAAGGAGTGTATTAATACATCTTCACTCCTTCTGAAGATGTATTAATATACGAAAGTACTTAAGGAAATTCTTGTTTCATTTTTCCTCCGTGGTCTGACATTGACACATTTTTAATCACGTGTTTATTTTCGTGATATACACACACACACACATATATATATATATATATATATATATATATATATATATATATATATATATATATATATGTATATATATATATATATATATATATATATATATATATATATATATATATATATATATATATATGGTGGTAGGAAAATAGGAAAAGAAAATATCAAAGTGTTCAGTGAGGATCCACAAGGTCTTCTCTTTAGTACTCTTTATTTTCTTCTCCGAGGCTATGGGTCTCTACTCTTGCACCAGAGGTGGTGCCCCTTCTAGGTATTATAATATATATATATATATATATATATATATATATATATATATATATATATATATATATATATATATATATATATATATATATATATATATATACGTATACGTAAATGAAAACTCACACCCCAGAAGTGACTCGAACCCATACTGCCAGGAGCACACTTCTGGCGTACAGGATCCCTTAACCGCTCGATCAACACGACCGGACAAAAGAGGATGGCAGCCGAGGCTATTTCCATCCTTCCGCCGGCACTCGGTTGGTAATCTTGGCCATGGTATTTTATCAAATCACCTCATTCTTTGGGGCACACATGAGGAACACAAGGTTCGAGTCCGGGTTCGAGTCACTTCTGGGGTGTGAGTTTTCATATATATATATATATATATATATATATATATATATATATATATATATATATATATATATATATATATATATATATATATATACATATGTCGTACCTAGTAGCCAGAACGCATTTCTGAGCCTACTATGCAAGGCCCGAATTGCCTAATATGCCAAGTTTTCATGAATTAATTGTTTTTCGACTACCTAACCTACCTAACCTAACCTAACCTAACTTTTTCGGCTACCTAACCTAACCTAACCTATAAAGATAGGTTAGGTTAGGTTAGGTAGGTTTGGTTAGGTTCGGTCATATAACTACGTTAATTTTAACTCCAATAAAAAAAAATTGACCTCATACGTAATGAAATGGGTAGCTTTATCATTTCATAAGAAAAAAATTAGAGAAAATATATTAATTCATGAAAACTTGGCTTATTAGGCAAATCGGGCCTTGCATAGTTGGCTGAGAAGTGCGTTCTGGCTACTAGGTACGACATATATATATATATATATATATATATATATATATATATATATATATATATATATATATATATATATATATACAGGCACCCAGGGTCTTGGAGCCTATAACCTATAACTAACCTATAACAACATTCTAGGTCCCTGTACTTTTTAATTTTTTGGGTCTCCCTGAAGGTGGCCGCCCCACCTCCCTCAGCTGTACTGTACAGTTGATCATGAACACGAGGGTAAATCTTTTGTTGCTTATCTTACTTTTTGTTATTAATATATTTGGTACATCTACATTTGTGCAGCTGCCCTAGACTTTATGAAGGGGAATACAGTGTGTCAAAAAGCTAGCTACGTGATGCTAAAAAATCCCCATCACACAGTCATCCCCATCTGTTAGTCATACAAAGTCATGTCATAAGTAGTCTGCACTGACAGACTCTGGGAGCATTATGAGGATATCATCAACACAAGAGTGACTAAGGCAGCAGTGATACTAAAAGTCCCCATCTCGCAGAATGGTTTGTCATACAGTAGCCTGCACTGGCAGACTCTGGGTGCACTATGAGGATATCATCAAGAACACGAGAGTGAATAAAGTAACTGCAAAGCTCCGGGTACCTCATGCCAATTGGTCTGAAAGGTCTAATAACTGGGCATTCGGTAATGTAGTGTAACGGTCACCCAACCTGATCCTGGCAACCACTGTGTCGCACAGTCTGGTGGACGTTTTGTGATGCCCATAGATATAGGTTTCAGATCTGGACAAATCATAGTTTTTCAAACTAATGCTTTCAGGTCGTTGGGAGTCAGTAATTTCTTTCCTTGTTTGAGTGTTTCGATCGATACAGATTTGACAGAAGGGATGGGGATACCTAGATCTAATTCAACTTCATCTTTGTTACACACTATTTTGGCTGCAATGTCTGTCTCATTATGATGGGTTATATTTATGTGTAATGGTATCCAAATAAAGGAGTGTTTTATCTTACAAGGATGCTTGTAGGATGACAGTCTATGGAACTCACTATCCACCTTTCAGCTTCCTGGGGGTACCAATGGGAGCCGACCTTTGCAATGGATGGCAAAGGCACCTAGCCTGTACCGCCTACGTCAGTCGCTTCACCTCCCCCGTCTCACCAGTCACCATGCAAAGTCTCTGGCTCCCAGACAAGATATTTATAGATATACAGTAGATATAATTATGGTTTTATATTACGTTATTATTATGACTTTTTGATATGCAAATGAATATGTACTTAATATTTCTGTAAAATATATAATTTATAAACACACTCATGAATTAAATTATTCATTTGATTTGAACAGGTGAACAGTAGGTCGGAAAAAATAGGTACAAATCCGCGGAGTAAGTTAACAAGGATTAGTTTCAAAATAAAATTAATGGACAGTTTGATCACATTGTTTTCATATTTTCAAACTACATCAACTGTCTGTTGCCGTGTCCATGGCGAGGCGTCCACTGGGATGGTAGAGTTGACCACATCCATCAAGCCTCGTTGTTGCCTTAGTTGTTGTGGGAGTCATCTCTGCCTCGGCCAGTCGGGTCAACTGGCAATGTTGCGTCTTTTCTACCCTTCAGTTTCCATATTGTCAAAACTTCCTGGAAACTTCCTCTGAACACAGCTCACACTTCCTCGTCATTCTCTGTGTGTGATTACTTTGATAATTACCTTGATAATTACCCGGGAATACACAGACTACCGGCCAGATGCTACTGCAAGACGCTACTGCAGTCTTGGCTTTGGATGCTGTGTAATTGACTGACTGCTTCTCCACCTCCTAGTTCATCCACTTTTACTTGATCTTGGCTCTTTTATGTAAGTTCAGATACCCTTCTATGTATCGAGTCTGTCGGCAAGACATACGATGCCATTCTGTCATCACTCAACAGCAGGCAGACTCCAATTAAAATGTCTTACAATCAGTCCTAATAAGACCTTAATTACACGCTAGTTAACCCCCAGCCTGAGCGTCGGGAGAGCAGGGAGGCAGCCAGAGAAGGGGACGGCAGATCAAGAGTGGGAAGGCATCCCAGGAGAAGGTAATTGGGAAGGAGGAGACAGACAAACGGAGACAAGCAATGGGCTAAGCTGACTGAGATGTAAATAAACAGCTTTAGCGAAGAAAAGCAACCCAGAATAGTGAAGACAGCCCTGAAAGCTGGGACAAGAGACACGAAGTGGGAAAAGGCAGCCCCAACCCCCCATAGATCAAGAGAAGAAAGGTAAACCGGAATGGAGAAGGCAGCAACGAAGGTGGATACGCAAGTCAAGAGAAGACAGGAGCTCTGCAATGGAAAGGCAAAGGGGGGGGGGGAGGGGGGGGGTGGAGGCGGGCATACAAGCAACAAGCAGTATTGTACACTCGTCTCTCACAGTCTGCCGGGGTTGTTAAGGCCCGCACGAAGGATGCATTGTGCACTACCAACTCCTTCAATTTTTCGCAATTTTTAAAAAGTTTGCCCATAATGCAGTCAGCAGCGAAACTCTAGGGTGTATAGAGCTTTAGGAAAAGGCTGGAGAATAGGGGTGACGGAGTGGGGGGGTGTGCCGGAGAATGGGGGAGAGGGGGGGGGGATGGTATCAGCAACACGGACCGGGGTATAAAAATGATGATTGCCGATTGAGTTAATCATGAGCTCCGTGATGATGAGTGAGAGTGGTGAGTAATGAATTTTGAGAGGGAAGTGGCTAGTGGTGATTAATCGCCTAGTTGTAATCATACTTGTCTGGGATAAACTTACGTTCTTGGGTCCCGGCTGTGAGTGGTGAACGTGGCCTTCACCAGTGTGAGAGACAAGTGGATGGAGGAGAGTACATGAGTGAGACGTGAGTGATACCTGCCACCTCACTTGATCCCCGCTACCCCCCCCCCACCTACGCTCACCATCATATGATAACAAGTAAATATTATTATAAACAAGGCAAGCGAGGTCAAGGAATAAACAGCAAAAGAAGAATTTCCGAGCACGACAATATGATAATGAGAGACCAGGAATAGGAGTGACCGCTTGTGACGAGCAAGAACTGGGAAACGCAATGACATGGTAATTGGAGACTGTGAAAGACTTACTTGCTAAGTGAGAGGCATCATAACAATGGGAGGACCCAATACGATAGACATTGTGATGGGATAATACTTCACAAACTGACAGACGGCAACAAACAGGAAATCACAAAGAACTTTTAATATCTTAATAAAGCTTCGTTAGTTGCAAGCAGGAACGGATCTCAACTCTTAATTACAGGTGATTTCAACCACGGCAAGATAGACTAGGAATATAGAAAGGATGGTGTGGACGTAGCTACATGGAGAGCTAACCTAATAAAAGCAACAATGAAAAATTTTCTAAGCAAATATATCAATGTACCATCTGACCCTCGGGCTGTTCTCCCCCACGCTGAGGCCGACGACAAACAAATTTACAAATTTTATCGTCCTGTGAAAATAGGACTGTAGCTATGCCAAGGATAAGTGTGCTTAGGGGTTTATTAATTCTGTCGGGAGCTGTTTGTATTTTGGAGTACACGTGTGAAGGATTCCAAGAGATGTATATATATATATATATATATATATATATATATATATATATATATATATATATATATATATATATATATATATATATATATATATACCTCATATATATATATATATACCTATATATATACATACCTCATCACCAGATGTCTGTCCCTCCCCAGGTTAACCTACTTTCTGAGGTGTTCACCATCTTACAGTAGCCAAAAACTAAGTGAGTATGACCGGTTACTGAAATCAATGCTAGAAAAAGCCCTTAACCTCTCTTTTGATGACCTGCAGTGGAAACAAGCCTCTCTTCCCGTAAGACTTGGGGGCCTCGGAGTTCGAACAGCAACGCAAATCGCTGTTCCAGCCTTCCTGTCCTCCTTATCAGCATCCGACGACCTTGTGAAGGAAATTCTACCTGCCCACTTACATCAGCTGGCAGGTGTACATGATCCCAATTTTACACGCTGTGCCACAGAGTGGGCCTCTCGTGCAGGCCCATCACCTCAACCACCATCCCCAAAAGCCCACAGGCAATCCAGCTGGGATGGCCCCATTGTAGACAAAGTTGCTGCAGAGTGCCTGGGTGCTGCATCAACACAGCACGACATTGCTCGCCTCACAGCAGTAGCAGCCCCTCATGCAGGGGATTTCCTGTTAGCAACCCCAATGTCGGCAACTGGCACGCGTCTCACACCACACGCCCTCCGAATTGCTGTGGCCCTCCGCCTTGCTGCCCCAATCCACACCAGATATAGGTGTATTTGCGGCGAGGTGGTGGCTGACAGGTACGGCCACCATGGCCTACTCTGCCAAAGCACGGGAGGATGGCACTCGAGGCACAGTGAAGTTAACGACATCATCAAGAGGAGCCTCACCACAGCTGGATGCCCAGCCGAGAGAGAGCCTCGTTACCTAACGCCCCGTAACTCTGATGCTCTTATTGGTCGCCCGGATGGTATCACAGTGAACCCCTGGAAGAATGGCAAGCAGTTGGTATGGGACTACACGTGCGTATCAACCCTGGCTAACACCTACATTGACCTCAGTGTTGCACAACCAGGTGGCGCTGCCACCCACAGGGAAGCAGCCAAATCCCGTAAGTATAGAGAACTTGATCACCACTACAATTTTGTCCCCATTGCTTCTGAGACACTCGGCGCCTGGGGTAAAAGTGCTACCAGTTTTTTGAAGGAACTGGGTTCTAGGCTCATTGAAACAACAAGGGACCCTAGAGCTGCCAGCTTTCTTTTCCAGCGCCTCAGCGTGGCGATACAGAGGGGAAATGCGCACTGCATCCAGGGTTCCTGCCCGCCATCTGAGGAGCTGGAGGAACTCGACAACCTATGATAACCATCTTTGTAACCTATATGTAACTCCTTTTTTGTAACACAGTTCAAATAAAGCAAATATATATGTGTACATACAAAAGAATGGGGGTGGTAGGAGAAGAAAATATTAGTGTTCAGTGAGAAACCACAAGGTCTCCTCTGAATACGTTTTATTTTCTTCTCCGAGGCTATGGGTCCCCACATTGGCACCAGAGGTGGTACCCTCACAAACTAAAAAAAAAAAAAAAAAAAAAAAAAAAAAAAATATATATATATATATGTATAAAAGTCCATTTTCTTCATTATCTTCCCCCTGATGCGGACAAAATATGAAGCACGTGTAAAGTGAGCCACAATATCGGTTGTGTTGTTGCCGTGTTGTGACAGAAACCACTTTACATCCATAACTCATTTCACGGAAATAACCTCTTCACAGGACGGTGAGGAAAGACAACGAGGTCTTCACAGGATGGTGAGGAAAGACAACGAGGTCTTCACAGGACGGTGAGGAAAGACAACGAGGTCTTCACAGAATGGTGAGGAAAGACAACGAGGTCTTCACAGGATGGTGAGGAAAGACAGCGAGGTCTTCACAGGATGGTGAGGAAAGACAACGAGGTCTTCACAGGATGGTGAGGAAAGACAACGAGGTCTTCACAGGATGGTGAGGAAAGACAACGAGGTCTTCACAGGACGGTGAGGAAAGACAACGAGGTCTTCACAGGATGGTGAGGAAAGACAACGAGGTCTTCACAGGACGGTGAGGAAAGACAGCGAGGTCTTCACAGGATGGTGAGGAAAGACAGCGAGGTCTTCACAGGATGGTGAGGAAAGACAGCGAGGTCTTCACAGGACGGTGAGGAAAGACAACGAGGTCTTCACAGGACGGTGAGGAAAGACAACGAGGTCTTCACAGGATGGTGAGGAAAGACAACGAGGTCTTCACAGGACGGTGAGGAAAGACAACGAGGTCTTCACAGGACGGTGAGGAAAGACAACGAGGTCTTCACAGGATGGTGAGGAAAGACAACGAGGTCTTCACAGGATGGTGAGGAAAGACAGCGAGGTCTTCACAGGATGGTGAGGAAAGACAGCGAGGTCTTCACAGGATGGTAAGAGAAGGCTCAGTGAGGTCTCTATTCATAATAATTTCAGTGAAATTAATAATTTCACTTTCAATAATTTCAAATCCCATGAACAGATCAGATCTCTGGATGACCAAGTGGAGACAGCTTCCTCATACTCCTGTCTCAGTGAAGACAGCTTCCTCATACTCCTACTGTCTTCGTGGAGACAGCTTCCTCTTACTATTCGGTCTCCCTGGAGACAGCTTCGTCATACTCCGCCCGTCTCCATTGAGACAGCTTCCTCATACTCCGCCCAACTCCGTTCAGACAGCTTCCTCATACTACTCCTGTCTCCGCGGAGACAGCTTCTTCATACTCATGTCTCCGTGAAGAGAGTTTCCTCATACTCCCGGAGAAAGTTCCGTGAAGACAGCTTCCTCATACTCCTGTCTCCGTGGAGACAGCTTCCTCTTAATACACCGTCTCCATGGAGACAGCTTCCTCAAAATCCTGTCTCAGTGAAGACAGCTTCCTAATGCTCCGCCCATCTCCGTGGAGACAGCTTCTTCATACGACTACCGTCTCCATGGAGACAGCTTCCTCATACGCCTGTCTCATTGAAGACAGCTTCCTCATATTCCTCCCGTCTCCAAAGAGACAGCTTCCTCTTACTCCTCCCATCTCCGTGGAGACAGCTTCCTCATACTCCTGTTTCCGTGAAGACAGATTCCTCATACTCCTGTATGCTTGAAGAAAGCTTCCTCATATTCCTCCCGTCTCAATTGTGACAGCTTCCTCATGCTCCTTTCTCCGTGATGGCAGCTTCATATTACTCCTTCCGTCTCCGTGGTGAAAGCTTCCACATACTCCTGTATCCTTGAAGACAGCTTCCTTATACTCCGCCCGTTTCCACAGAGAAAGCTTCCTCATACCCCGCCCATCTACGTGAAGACATCTTCCTCATACTACTCCCGTCTTCGTGGAGACAGCTTCCTCATACTCCTCCCGTCTCCGTGGAGACAGCTCCCACAGCTTCCCCGTATGATATGGAGAGGATTGAGTGTTCGAATGATCAGGATGGCAGTTTCACGCGGCTTGTGTAGTTACTCTTGTGCCTAAAGGATAATAGGCAAACTAAAAATGCTCCATCCTTTTAGCCCTTTGGTCTTTTTGTGCCAGTGAGCCCATCCCTTCCGGTTTGTGTTTTATCGTTATGGAGACACGCCGAGGGTTGTGTGCTGACCCGGTGGGTAATGGAAGATTGTGTTTACATGGTGGTAGTTATCTATTAGTTACAGTGCCAAAGATATTGTTAATTATTGAATTGTTAACTATTGATATGATTTTTTGTTACAAATTCAACTAATAGTACACAGTATTACTACTGTTAGTACACTGGTTCTGCTACTGTTACACCCACTGCTACACTTACTGTTTCTACTGCTATTGTTGCAGACTACTAATGTTGCTACTATTACAATTTCTGATACTAGTGGTACATCTACACTTCCTACTATCACTACTGTTGCTACTACTATTGACGTTGAACTTATACTCCTATTACTACTTCTACAACTACTGGTAATACTACTACTACTACTACCTAACACTACTATTTCTACTACTGTTACTTCGTATATCTTGTGAGTGATGGGCTAACGGCACCAATGTCGTTGTCAACAAATTTCAAGCAACGATAACGATACTCAGGTAAACGTTCTGTGTTTATATGGCGTTAGTGACTTCGTTATTACCCCGCCCAAGTTAGTATTAGACCCCCGCGTCAATAATAAAGGTGTGTGTGTAGTGCTAACTGCAACAGCCAGGTGTGACAAGCGTGAGTGATCGGCCATGATTGAAAGTGATACATTCGTTTGGAAGCAAGACTGAAAGTCAAATTAATTCGAGGTCCATAAATATGGATTCGTTGAGGGGGCGGTGAAAAAAAAAATCGAGAAATGTATGTCGAAATGTATGTAATAAGTTTGTATGCATCGTATGGATGAAAGTGCGCACTCGTACGCACGCACAGGTCCCATGCCGACAGACAGACAGACAGACAGACACCCACGTAGACGGGGATTGGTGTGGCGGAGGCCCCGGCTGGGCGGAGCTTGAGGGGAACAGGTTTATAAGAGATGCCGTAAGAGTCGGGTCGTCACTGTAGGTGGTGCCCGCGTCCAGCAACAACCGCGCGCACACACACTTTCTCTCTCCCTCCCTCACACACACACACACACACGCACACACTCGCGCGCGCCGCGTGCTACCTACCTCCACCGAGGCCCAACGCACGCACACTCATTTCCTGTGTAGGGTTGGAGAGTAGCAGGCGCCTCCCAGCGAGTACCAGACGGAAGGAATCCCTCCCTCACCTCGCCCCTGACAAGTGAGTACAAGGCACCATACACTTACTCAACACCCACGCTTTCCCCTGCTATCACACACCCGCCACACACACCTGTCACGCCACACCTGTCATGTCACACGTCACGCCACACCTGTCATGACACACGTCACGCCACACCTGTCATGTCACACCCGGAGACTTGAAGGTCCCATCACAGGGAACACACTTCTTTGTGTTCTCCGATAACTTTGGCGTTATTTTAACTTATTTGAAGTTGCTCGCCCAGCTGCAGGAAGGACACAGGGTACGAGGACACAGGGTACGAGGACACAGGGTACGAGGACACAGGGTACAAAGACACAGGGTACGAGGACACAGGGTACGAGGACACAGGGTACAAAGACACAGGGTACGAGTACACAGGGTACGAGGACACAGGGTACAAAGACACAGGGTACGAGGACACAGGGTACAAAGACACAGGGTACGAGGACACAGGGTACGAGGACACAGGGTACAAAGACACAGGGTACGAGGACACAGGGTACGAGGACACAGGGTACGAGGACACAGGGTACAAAGACACAGGGTACGAGGACACAGGGTACGAGGACACAGGGTACAAAGACACAGGGTACGAAGACACAGGGTACAAAGCAAAGACACAGGGTACGAGGACACAGGGTACAAAGACACAGGGTACGTAGACACAGGGTACAAAGACACAGGGACGAAGACACAGGGTATGAAGACACAGGGTATGAAGACACAGGGTACTAAGACACAGATCACACCTGCCCTGTAGTGGGTGTTCATGTGCAGCACTGTGCCCACTCAGTCGTCCTCGCTGGGCCAGATGCCTCATATAACCTGACATAAGTGTACATCTGCTCACAAGAAGGTGTGACAGAGCCACTAGAATGACGGTCTTAACAGCACTGTACAGCTCACATGGCAATGCCAAGTCTTAATGTTAAATACTCAAGTTCTTTCCCAGACATTACAAACTGAACTTGTGCGCCAAGAACTCCCAACAAGTTCCCTGTTCGTAACCTTAAGAAGCAGTAAACAATTTCAAAGAATATATTACACTATTCTTAAGCGACGTCTATTGCTATGTTGTCCTTAGAGAAACTGTTAGTGAAAGTTGACTTGGCGTGTCTCAGGGGTAGTGAAGTGTCTCAGGGGTAGTGAAGTGTCTCAGGGGTAGTGAAGTGTCTCAGGTGTAGTGAAGTGTCTCAGGTGTAGTGAAATGTCTCAGGGGTAGTGAAGTGTCTCAGGTGTAGTGAAGTGTCTCAGGTGTAGTGAAATGTCTCAGGGGTAGTGAAGTGTCTCAGGTGTAGTGAAGTGTCTCAGGGGTAGTGAAGTGTCTCAGGTGTAGTGAAGTGTCTCAGGGGTAGTGAAGTGTCTCAGGGGTAGTGAAGTGTCTCAGGGGTAGTGAAGTGTCTCAGGGGTAGTGAAGTGTCTCAGGGGTAGTGAAGTGTCTCAGGGGTAGTGAAGTGTCTCAGGGGTAGTGAAGCGTCTCAGGGGTGAGACAATGAGAGGTGAGACAATGAGAGGTGAGACAAAATGAGAACCGTAAACATAATACAGGGAACAAAACACAATCAAATGTGCACCATAGTAGGAAGGCAACATGTAAACGATTTGGGAATAATGTTGTCTGACGACCTAACGTTTAGGGAGCATAACCAAGCAAATTTTGCGTCAGCCAGAAAAATGATCGAATGGATTACGAGAACTTTCAAATCCAGGGATCCTATCACAATGGTTGTACTATACAAATCACTTGTACCGTCTTGAGTACTGCTCAGTACTCACTTCCCCCTTCAGAGCAGGAGAGATTGCGGAAATATAGGGAATACAGAGAACATATACGGCACACATAGAAGCGATAAAGCACCTAAATTATTGGGATCGTCTCAAAGCTCTCCAAATGTACTTACTAGAAAGGAGACGAGAGAGATATCATATAATATACACCTGGAAGATACTGGAGGGCCAGGTCCCAAATCTACACAATAAAATAACAGCATACTGGGGTGAACGATATGGAAGAAAATGCAGAATAGAACCAGTGAAGAGCAGGGGTGCCATAGGCACAATCAGAAAACACTGAATAAACATCAGAGGTCCGCGGTTGTTCAACATCCTCCAGCGTTTATAAACCTCACAGGTTTTTCCAGATTATAATAATTAACTCTAACTTTCATCCAGACAACAAGCAAATTAAGCACACATATTGATTGGTATTTTTAAAGTGTACAAGAAGAAGCCATTTTAGTAAATACTTTGATAAATAAGGGTAAGGATACGAATATTTGTTTATCCTGGCTAATGGGAATCAGCCTGCCTAGAGGAGGAACCCAAGAGCTGGAGGCCATTCTTAACTGATAGGAATAAATGAGATTAATGTACGTACATTTATCTATGAGCTCACTCCACTACACTCTCCTCGCTTCCTGGGTCCTGCTGTGTATACTAGGTGTATGTATCCCTGTATA
>WNGS01167840.1:19635280-19654879 GCA_020271785.1 Procambarus virginalis | reverse complement strand
AAGTGATAGAAATTGATATGGGTGTTTCATTAGTAGTCACAAAGAATACTTAAACAAATATCTAATGAAGATCTCACCGACCTAACAAATTCACAAAGACCTGAAAGTTGTAGCATTAAATATTATGATAGATATCGTGAGGAGACATTCACATATGGGACTAATAGAACAAGAAACCCGGCAATGTGATGTTATAGTGGCCAGAATACGCCTGGGATATAGACGTATCTGGCAGCTTTCTCAAAACCCAAATGTCGAGTACACAAGTGTCAACTTTGTGAAAGAGAAAACATGCACTCTCTTGAACATTATATTGTAGAATGTCCCATATTGACTGACTTTCGCCCTCCTGGGCTAAGGTATGCTGAACTGTGTAATTACTATATGAGTACTGGAACACTTGATGATATATTGGACTTGTACCCAAGACTGACCATGTAATACATCTGTTATACAATGTATGTATGTGATGTAACTATATAACCTGAGCTTGTAAAAGCATCTTAATCACCTTCAGTGGTTAAGGGCTTAATAAACACATTAGTTTCTATATCAGCTGTCTTAACCTGTCAGATAGCTGATATCAGATAACAGGGAGCCATCAAGGAACACATAATCTCTTCCCACAACCAGACCATCACCAGAGAAATCTTAACAAACAACACAGAAATCATCGACAGGTACAGTGACAACAGGCGGCTTGACATCTGCAAGGCACTACACATCAAGAAGTCAAAACCAGCAATCAACAGCCAATTAATGCACAACTATATTCTACCTACTTCAAGACCCCGAACCAATCAGGAAGCAGCAAGAGGAAGTATGGGCCAAAGACCTTCTGCAGTTACTTCCATTCATATGTTCACTTATCCAATTTATACCCATTGTTTCGTGTTCAATCTTATATACCCGCATTTTGGGTGAGGTGATATGTTACAACAGTTTTGGATGAGGTGAACAAAACTTTCAACACAAGACAGAACACGAAACAATGGGTATGAAGGTAAGAAGAATGGAAGTAACTGCAAAAGGCCTATTGGCCCATATTTCTTGATGTTTCTATATTGGAGCGGAGTCTTGAAGTGGGTAGAATATAGTTGTGCATTAATTGGCTGTTGATTGCTGGTGTTGACTTCTTGATGTGTAGTGCCTCGCAGATGTCAAGCCGCCTGCTATCGCTGTATCTATCGATGATTTCTGTGTTGTTTGTTAAGATTTCTCTGGTGATGGTCTGGTTGTGGGAAGAGATTATATGTTCCTTATGGAGCCCTGTTGCTTATGCATCGTTAATCGCCTGGAAAGAGATGTTGTTGTCTTGCCTATATACTGAGTTCTTTGGGGCTTACAGTCCCCAAGTGGGCATTTGAAGGCATAGACGACATTGGTCTCTTTTAAAGCGTTCTGCTTTGTGTCTGGAGAGTTTCTCATGAGTAGGTTGGCGTTTTTTTGGTTTTATAGTAAATCGTCAATTGTATCTTCTGATTTTGTCTGTAGGGATAACGTTCCTATCAACAATATCTTTCAGGACCCTTTCCTCCGTTTTATGAGCTGTGGAAAAAAGTTCCTGTAAAATAGTCTAATAGGGGTAGAGGTGTTGTGTTAGTTGTCTCTTCAGAGGTTGCATGGCGTTTCACCTTCCTTCTTATGATGTCTTCAACGAAACCATTGGAGAAGCCGTTGTTGACTAGGACCTGCCTTACCCTACAGAGTTCTTCATCGACTTGCTTCCATCCTGAGCTGTGGCTGAGAGCACGGTCGACATAAGCGTTAACAACACTCCTCTTGTACCTGTCTGGGCAGTCACTGTTGGCATTGAGGCACATTCCTATGTTGTTTCCTTAGTGTAGACTGCAGTGTGGAAACCTCCGCTCCTTTCCATGACTGTTACATCTAGGAAGGGCAGCTTCCCATCCTTCTCCATCTCGTAAGTGAAACGCAACACAGAATTCCGCTCAAATGCCTCCTTCAGCTCCTGCAGATGTCTGACATCAGGTACCTGTGTAAAAATGTCGTCAACATACCTGCAGTATATGGCCGGTTTCAAGTTCATGTCGACTAAGACCTTTTGTTCGATGGTACCCATGTAGAAGTTCGCAAACAGGACACCTAGGGGAGAACCCATGGCGACCCCATCTACTTGCTTATACATGTGCCCATCCGGGCTCAAGAAGGGTGCCTCTTTAGTACAAGCTTGGAGTAGTTTCCTTAGAATGTTTTCTGGTATGTCAAGAGGAGTACAGGCCGGATCACGATACACTCTGTCCGCTATCATCCCGATTGTTTCATCCACAGGTACGTTGGTAAACAGTGATTCTATGTCCAACGAGGCTCTTATCCCTGCGGCCTGTGTTCCCCTCAGTAAGTCAACAAATTCCTTTGGAGACTTCAGGCTGAAGGCGCAAGGGACATAAGGAGTCAGCAAGCCGTTGAGTCGCTTCGCCAGTCTGTACGTGGGTGTGGGTATCTGGCTGATGATTGGCCGAAGTGGGTTTCCAGGCTTGTGTGTCTTGACATTTCCATATGCATACCAGGGTTTGTATTCCCCAATAATCTTTGGCAGGTGGAGTCCGGATTCTTGGCGTTCACAGTTTCGATCAATTTGTTGACTTTGCTTTCAATTCGGCTGTAGTGTCCGTCGTTACCCTTTGGAGTTTAGTTTGGTCAGAGAGTGTGAGGTTCATTTTCGCCAGATATTCGTCTTTTTTAAGAATGACGTATATTCTTAATATACGTCATTCTAATGTACATTCTTAATGTAATGAAACACTTTAAATGTACAGTTTATAACCTTTGCCACCGTCCGAGGAAAGGCACCAAGAAAGACAGGTGAACCAAAACAGACCACTGCATGGTTAAAACAAGACTGCAGCCTCAAAATTGCCAAAAGAACTCTCCCACAATGAATACAAAATTTCTTGAAATGAGCTCTCCGCTAGTTTGCCCACACCACCTTCCTCATCTAGGGGATATTGTTGATAGGAACAAAATACCTGAAAGATATTGTTGATAGGAACGTTATCCCTACAGACAAAAATCAGAAGATACAATTGACGATTTACTATAAAACCAAAAAAACTGCCAACCTACTCATGAGAAACTCTCCAGACACAAAGCAGAACGCTTTAAAAGAGACCAACGTCGTCTATGCCTTCAAATGCCCACTGGGGACTGTAAGCCTCAAAAAACTCAGTATATAGGCAAGACAACAACATCTCTTTCCAGGCGATTAACGATGCATAAGCAACAGGGCTCCATTAAGGAACATATAATCTCTTCCCACAACCAAACCATCACCAGAGAAGTCTTAACAAACAACACAGAAATCATCGATAGATACAGCAATAGCAGGCGGCTTAATATCTGCGAGGCACTACACATCAAGAAGTCAACACCAGCAATCAACAGCCAACTAATGCTCAACTATATTCTACCCACTTCAAGACTCCGCACCAATATAGAAGCATCAAGAAATATGGGCCAGTATATACATACATATATATATATATAATATATATATATATATATATATGTATATATATATATATATATATATATATATATATATATATATATATATATATATATATTATATATATATATATATATATATATATATATATATATATATATATATATATATATATATATGTATATATATATATATATATATATATATATATATATATATATATATATATATATATATATATATATATATATATATATATATATATATATCCACAGAGAAATGGAAAAGAGAGAGATGAACGTTTCGGCCGATCAGGGCCTTTGTCAACACCGGACTGAAAGAAATCACAAAGGCAGAGTTGAGGCAGACACTAGAGCCTGATTACCATCTCCTGGGACAGAATTAACCAGAAAAAGGTATAGATTAGCTTAGAGTGGTCAGAAGGATTTAAGCGGTAAGAATAAAAGATTAAAGAAAAAGCCTCATCGAACCTACATAAAATATTAATATAATATTGTTATGAGACAATGTAAGTCTCTCTATCATAGTTTTTTCTTAAACTGTTGTGCAATATTGTAACTTAAAACTGGGTCAAATTTGTACATACCAGTACTAACATTGAAAAGATTTGGACATTGACTAATTAGGGCAGACTCAAATTCCGTTCCACAAAGCCATTGCAATTGGTAATGCTTTTCGCCCCATCCCAATTAATAGTGTGATCACACAAACTTGTGTGTAGATACAAAGCATTAGACGTTTGGGCAGTTCTTATACTATAAGCATGTTGGGACATACGTAATTGTAAGGATGTTCCTGTTTGTCCAAGGTACACACACTCACAATCATTGCATTGTGTGTAACCACCAAGACCAAGGGTGTCTACTATAAAGGCGTCGTCACCTCTGTAAGCAATGATATGAGGCTTGCAGAAGGTCCCTCCATCCGGTACACGGACCTCACGTACCACCACAAAACCTCTCTGCCGCAGGCGGCCAGCTACGAACGGGTGATAACGTCATGAGGTTTGACCGAAGCCCCCTGCGTCTTGTATCATGCCTGGGATATGTAGCCCACAGTCCCTGGTCTCCGGAAAGCATCGCAGAGACCAGAAGCCCCGGGTCTACCTCTAGCAGCTCTAGACGGAGTGGCTATAGCGTTTGCTCTAATATGGATGACATGGGCAAAATCTCTCCTCTTAGCAGACGGGTACCAACGAGACCCACTTGTAGCAGGAAGGAACCTCACAGAAGCAGATGCAAGGCCGGCACCATCAACCATGATGTACAGTTTTGCTTTGCAAACCCTAGAGCGCTCAGAAGTACTGTTAGAAGGGGTTCCGGCGGCCGTGGTCGGGTCTACCCATCGACACATTCTAGCTTGGAATGGGGGTAGGATTCTCCCCTTGGCTGGTGATTACGGTTGACGACCGTTCAGAGCCCGACATGATGTATGTCGTTAAAAGCTTCGGGATGCCTTTACGTTCCATGGCCTGCTGGATGGCCGGATGGGATACACTATCGAAAGCCTTCTCCATTTCCAGAAATCCTTAAGTGAGCGATGGAGCCTCGCTTAGAAAGGTGAGGGGTTTGCGACCCGCTATGATTTCTGCACATATTCTGATATCTGGCCTTCTAGTGCCACACAAAGATATCTGACCTTCTAGTGCCACATAAAGATATCTGGTTTAGTGCCACACAAAGATATCTGGTCTAGTGCCACACAAAGAACACTATTACGGTGTTCTTCTGAATTCTGAACGTATATTCTGAACACTATCAATCCCCTCAACACTAGCAACGGCAAGCAAGTCCTCCCTGTGTTGCTGGAGCAAGTTGCTTCTTCAAGTGTTGCACGTGTGCAATCATCTCTCCTCAGTTGTGCCACATTGATGTTGCTGCTCCACAACATCCTCGTCATAAATATACAGGTTTGTTCATCAATCATTTACAAGAAGAATCAGAAGATGTCACAAGAATCATTTAAAGATTTCTTCCAGTTTTATGTGTTTTATTGAGATCCACAAGTGTTAGGGTACAGGTGTAGCCTGTGTACTGTACTCACCTAATTGTGCTTGTGGGGGTTGAGCTTTGGCTCTTTGGTCCCGCCTCTCAACTGTCAATCAACAGGTGTACAGATTCCTGAGCCTACTGGGCTCTATCATATCTACACTTGAAACTGTGTATGGAGTCAGCCTCCACCACATCACTTCCTAGTGCATTCCATTTATTAACTACTCTGACACTGAAAAAATTCTTTCTAACGTCTCTGTGGCTCATCTGGGTACTAAGTTTCCACCTGTGTCCCCTTGTTCGTGTCCCACCCGTGGTGAAGAGTTTCTCTTTGTCCGCCCTGTCAATTCCCCTGGGAATTTTGTAGGTGGTTATCATGTCTCCCCTTACTCTTCTGTTTTCCAGGGATGTGAGGTTCAGCTCCTTTAGCCTTTCCTCGTAGCTCAATCCTCTCAGTTCCGGGACGAGCCTGGTGGCATACCGCTGAATCTTCTCTAACTTTGTCTTGTGTTTAACTAGGTATGGACTCCAGGCTGGAGCTGCATACTCCAGGATTGGTCTTACATAAGTGGTATACAGGGTTCTGAAAGATTCCTTACACAAATTTCTAAAGGCAGTTCTTATGTTGGCCAGTCTAGCATATGCCGCTGATGATATTCTTTTGATGTGGGCTTCTGGGGACAGGTTCGGTGTGATATCAACCCCCAGATCTTTCTCTCTATTTGACTCTTGTAGGATTTCCCCTCCCAAATGATACCTTGTGTTCAGCCTCCTGCTCCCTTCTCCTAATTTCATCACCTTACACTTTCCCGAGTTGAACTTTAGCAGCCATTTTCTAGACCATTCCTCCAGTTTATCCAGGTCATCCTGTAGTCTCTGTCTATCTTCATCCGTCTTGATTCTTCTCATAATTTTGCATCATCAGCAAACATTGAGAGGAATGAGTCTATACCCTCCGGAAGATCGTTCACATATATTAGAAACAGGATGGGTCCAAGTACTGTGGTAGGCTGCAGGTGTAGCCTGTGTACTGTGGTAGGCTGTAGGAGTAGCCTGTGTACTGTGGTAGGCTGTAGGTGTAGCCTGTGTACTGTGGTAGGCTGTAGGTGTAGCCTGTGTACTGTGGTAGGCTGTAGGAGTAGCCTGTGTACTGTGGTAGGCTGTAGGTGTAGCCTGTGTACTGTGGTAGGCTGTAGGTGTAGCCTGTGTACTGTAGTAGGCTGTAGGTGTAGCCTGTGTACTGTGGTAGGCTGTAGGTGTAGCCTGTGTACTGTGGTAGGCTGTAGGTGTAGCCTGTGTACTGTGGTAGGCTGTAGGTGTAGTCTGTCTACTGTGGTAGGCTGTAGGTGTTGTGGGAAATTTTTACCCACCATATCTAATAATCATATAAGAAATGTATTATTTCTATATCATATCAAATCATATCTATATCATATCTATATCATATCAGAATCATATCAGAATCACAATAGATTCACAATATATAGCTTGATCCTAGAAGACAATGCCACTATGATCACGTACGCCATAGGGCCCTATAGATGCCTACGTGACTTAGTGCATGTTCTCTCAAGGATCCAGAAGCTTCTAGAAGGATTTGTTAATTAAAAATTTATTGGAACACTGACGTCGTATCCGGTAGAGATAAAATCGAATCCTTATTAAGAGTCAGTGGTATTATCAAGTACTACTTATAATCTTTAAATCCTATATCATATTTTATTATAATCACATCTTATCTCAATCATAAGTCTAGACTGTAAAAATAATCAATCCATATTCATTGTAAGTAACCCCTTTTTCAAGGGGATGGGGGAGGGCATCTCGGGAGAGAAGCGCCCACCACAGCCCGGGGGCAGAACGCGTATGTTTACACAACAGTGTACACGTGACGGTCCCTTAGCGAACATTTTCAGCTCAAGGACACCTTATCTAATATCATTATCACCAGTGAACACTCTCTAGAACTGGGGGAGTACCTGGACAATATATCAACAAGGAAAATCCTAGAACATTTATATCTATAAGTGTAGAGTGGAGCATTTAGTGACGCGGTCTCCACCTTCATCCCTAATCTCATCCCTAATCTTCATTGTTATCTTCTGCAACGCAGTCCAATATCCGTAGCAACGCTACTCGTACGTCAAACAGCAACGCTGTAATCTAAAATATCGTGCCTAAACTCGCCAAGAGAGTTCTTCAGTCTGGCACACTTTGTCAGACAGGCACCCGGCTTCAGCTAAGTTTATTGAATGTTATTACTGTAGCGTATTAGTTGGCCAATTAAAGCTAGTATAACATTAATATTCTATAAGACTGATAGTCGGTAAAAAGGCGAGGCAACGCCTCATATTTCTGTGAGTTTATTATTAATATTGTGGTACAGCAGAATCTTATCCAAGCTCTAAACCTCATGAGTGTCCAGTGTCAGAAAAGATTGTCACAATAAGTAAACTAATACTCAGGAGTGTCCAGAGTGTAGGAAGAGATTCAACAAGCTGACTGTATTTAATCATATACATTGATCATATACATTGCATATACTTGAATATATAAATTAAGTTAACAATTGCTTGCTTAGTTATTTTTTAAGTAATCATATAAGTTCATTTAATTGAATATAATTTTAGTACTCAGTAACAGTACTTAGACCATATTTAGGTCATTTATCATACTTTACAATTTACAATTTAAGTTGTTTAAAGTATAAGTGTATTGGCTGTTAATTGCTAAGGTGCTAGGCTAGACTGTGTATGTTTAAATCTCTGATTTAAACAGAGCCAGTGTTCAGTTATATAACTGAATTATAAAATCTTATCCTTGTATAAAATACAAGCTGATGTGAGATACCTGTTGGCAGGTGGACGTGGAACTGCAATCAACCTATCAACTAATTCACTCACCCCACCTGCCCCTTACAGCCCATTATCTGTCATTAGGAAAAGAGGAGCTAGGATTTACGACCCTAGCTAGAGATTTTAGTTGAATTAATTTGCATACAGTAATTTTTTAATTTAGTTCAGTACAAGTCCCTGGTAGTCTCCTCTTATATCAATCACAGCAGGTTTTTCCCACATTTTTGGTCCTTCGTACCTAGATAGTCTAGAAACTAGATAATTATTGGTCCTTTGAACCTAGATAGTCTATAAACTAGACTATATTATTCCAGCAAATACATAAGAAACTTCTTGATTTTGCATTGGAATAATTTTTACATATTCTAGCCTAACCTAGCTATCAGCCAATATTTATCATAGCTATATATCTAAGTAAACAAATTGTTTGCAGTGGCTTAAGCCACCATATCCATTAACAAGTAAGCATTCATATATTAATATTGTGCTGTGTTAAGAAACCACAGTACTTAATCTATCAGTGTCAAAGACAACTGCATATTAATCATATATACTATTATTTACCTCACTTGTGGTAACATACATACATATTTAAGTGTATTATCTAACATTATCTCTAATCAACTGATTTTCAGTGCTGCTCATTACATAATATTCTTTAAAAAAGAATTTTTATCACTGTATGAGCATTTCATTACTGTATCCATAATCAACTATATCAAACCCTATTACAGGTAAAACCAGTAGGCATTCTACTGTATTTTATCAAGCAACTGTTAGGGTAACAGATCTTGTAATAACTTTGCAAAAATAGTGACATTTACTATTTTTAAAAAATTATTACAGGATTTACCAACTTGGTGCATTCGGGTCACAAATCAAATTATCACAGTACTTTTGATAATTGAACACCTGCTACAACCAGATTCCAGGGAGGAAATGAAGGACGATCTTTGGAATCATTACCTAAGTAGACAGGAAAGCTCATTTATCAAAATATATTAACATCACACATATTTATCAGAAAAAAGAAAATATCTCGGAATCTCCGAAACTCGGAAAAGGTCAAAATGACTAACAGTATTCCACCAACTGAAAAAGAAAAGGACACAAAGTGTCTAAAAAATCACTTGAATCTACAGCCTACAGACCATTTAAATCAGGTGATAGACAAATGTCATCATCACTTGGCTACAATAGTCTACCATTGGGGATTAAGACCAATCTTAATCTCACATCACAATCTGAATGGCTAAACAGCCCCTCATCACTAATCTACAATCTGAAAGGCTAACAGCCCATTGACAATGTCAATACAATATTATCATCCATCTAAGATAACTATCTTAATCCAAGAATATAGTCTTGATCACCTAATCTCATGCTTTCACTGGAGTGAAAGCAGCCTCAGAAAATCTGAAGGCAATCAAGCGTCTCAAAGAGACTTACTTAATAGAAAAGGCAAAGCCGAGAAAATAAAAAGCAAAATGCTTCATCACATCATGAATAATGTAGATACACATTATTACAGATACAATTCATCCTTTAAGGAAATCCTTGGAGGAGTACAAGTGTTACATGCTTGTATGACCTACTTGCATGTAATTACTTACCTACAATGTTACATACTTGTAACAACATCTTATCACAAAGCCAAATCTTTGATGGACTTCGAGCTTACGTACAAAGATTACGAAGCCGAGGAAAACTTAGATCTCAAGAAAAATCACTAAAAGTGAATCCACGGACAAAAACAAAAATGTCCAAACTGGCAGTCAAAAATCAAGGCAACAAAACTCTTCTGCAAAGTGGAAAAAGAGTAATGTTGGCTCTTATGCTATATCCTCCACAGTTAACAGAACTGTAGGAAATCAAGCTCCCAAGACAGATAAGACAAAAGGAGCAGCAAGTGCCCCAAGATGCTTATTCTGTCAAGAAGCACATAGCATTTATCAATGCACAGTTTATGAAGGCCGTGCCAGTCGAATCAATCGACTGAAATCTCTGAACAGGTGCATCCGTTGTCTACGGAAGCACGATACAAGTGAGTGTAACACTCAATTGCAGAACTGCCAATATTGTAATAAAAGTGTACATCACACAGCACTCTGTGGTGATATCAACACTCAATCCAGATCACTTGCTTCCAATAATCAATCTTCATCCCAGGCAAAGCCAAAAGATGATACCACAACAGCAGTACAATTCTGTACAGTAATGAGTAATGTCAATGCCTCAGATACAGAAATTGTTACAACTGCCATATTGCCTACTGCACAGCTAGAACTGTGTAATGAAGGAGTTTGTATTCAAACTAGAGGCTTTTTTGATCAGGGTTCACAGAAAACCTTCATCAGTAAAAAGATGGCAGAAGATTTACAACTTAAATCTTCAAAGCAAGTATCTACATCCATATCAGGGTTTTTTACCAGTTCAGGTCATAGAACCTTTCCGGTAGTACAACTCATGGTCTGCCTGGGTACATCCCAAAGGACAGTCGAAGCCATAGTAGTTGATAAAATCCCTACTGAAATGGAAGTGACTGGTCTGGCAGCCACTATTAAATTCCTAAAAGAAAAAGGAATTCAATTAGCAGATCCTCGGCTCGATTCGGATTACATAGGAGATATCGGAATCCTGATTGGAGCTGACTATTATCATCAATTCATTCTGTCAGAAGAATGTATGGGTATGAAAATACTCAAATCAGCAGGAGGCATATTGTTGACAGGACCTATACTAGATCTTGAACCTTCAACTCCTGAAAAATCACATCATACAGAAACTGTAATCATGGCCTGACTAGGCAAAGATCAATCACCCCTTAAAATCCCCCACATGATTGATGATGGATTGGAATCTGTACATCAATTGTGGGAACTTGATGCTATAGGAATAATTCCTGATCAACCAAGTCCTGATGATGTCTGTGCATACAATCAGTACTTAGAAACTGTACAGTATCATGATGGACAGTACTGGGTAAGGCTACCATGGAAAATCAACCATAAAACCTTACCTACCAATTATCACATGGCTTATAGTCAATTTAAATCTCAATTAGCAAAGCTAAGAAAAAGGCCTGAGCATTTAAAACTCTATCATGAGATTATAGCTCAACAATTACAGAATAAATTCATAGAAGTCGTGAAACACGACAATAAGCAAACAGGCCATTTTTTACCACACATGGCTGTAATGAGAGAATCAAAAACAACTCCTTTACGGATAGTTTTTAACTGTAGCTCTAAATCTGGACCCCAAGGAACCAGTCTAAATGATTGTTTGCAAACAGGTCCAAGTCTAACTCAGAAATTGTATGACATACTGTTGAAGTTTAGACTTAATAAATATGCATATTCAGCAGATATAAGTAAGGCCTTTCTAAGAGTCGGCTTGCAGGAAGAAGATAGAGACTTCACTAAGTTTCTATGGGTAGAGAACCCAGAAGATATCAATAGTCCTATAGTGACTTTCAGATTCTCCTCAGTTCTTTTCGGCGCGACTTCAAGTCCATTTCTGTTGCAAGCAACTCTAGATACTCATCTGAAGAAATCATCAAGTCCCTATAAGGCTGAAATCAGTCAGAATCTATATGTAGATAATTTTCAAGGGACAGTTAACAGTACTACTGAACTGTTACAATTATATCAAGAGGCCAACAAGGAGCTACAAGGTGCCAACATGCCACTACAATCTTGGGCCTCTAATAATGCAACATTGAATAATCAAATAGCAAGAGATTACCCTGAATATCACGTACCAGAATCACAAAAGGTGTTAGGTATGGAGTGGGATTTAATCTCGGACATGATCTCGATCAAATCCGTGCCAGTAAATTATTGCATTGCTACAAAAAGGGATTTGCTTTCACAAGTTAGTAAAGTGTTTGACCCACTTGGTCTACTAAATCCTTTAACTATCAAGTGGCGTTTACTGGTGCAAGAAGCTTGGAAGTCTAAAGTTGGTTGGGATGATCCACTACCACTCCAGTTACAAAAAGCTTGGATGGAAATGGCTCAAGAACAAACTTTAGTCGACAAGATAATCTTTCCGAGACACATAGTCGAGGAAAATGATGAAGTAACACTACATGTATTCGCAGACTCGTCAGCCAAAGCTTTTGGAGCTTGTGCTTACTTAGTGACTTCTAATCAATCATATCTTATCACCTCTAAGGCCAGAGTCGCTCCATTAAAAAAGAGGACTTTGCCTCAGATGGAACTAACAGCACTGCTAACAGCCACACGCTTAGCTGTGCATATCAAACAAGTCTTGTCTACCATGAACATCAAAGATGTCATTATATGGTCTGACAATGAAGCTGTTTTACAATGGGTACGAAACGACAACTGTCCGACTCCCTATGTAAAAAATCGCGTCTCGGAAATTAAAGAAATTTCCGCAGGCTTTCAATTGTTGCATGTACCAACAAAAGATAATCCAGCTGATCTCTTATCAAGAGGTATGACGTTTAAACAATTTGCAAAGGCAGATATTTGGTTTTATGGGCCTAGATGGTTAGTGAATGGCAGTTGGCCTGAACAAAAGCCGCACGTCATCACGACACAAACCATAACTACCACCAGGCAGCAAGCTCAAATATCAGTCTTGGATTGTACTCGTTACTCCTCGCTCATCAAATTAATCAATGTAACACAGAACGTGTTTCAATATCTCAGGAAAAAAGGTATAAAATACACTTTTCCTGATGCACTTATCTATTGGGTAAGACAAGCCCAGACAGAAACTTATGGTAAGAACTATGAAAATCTTCCGCATAAGTTAAAACACAATCTCGGTCTGTGGATAGACCAAGAAAATCACAACATTCTGCGTTGTGGAGGGAGACTTAAACACGCAGATGTTAATCTAGATACCGTGCATCCATGGCTTTTACCAAAAAATCATTGGATCACCAGGTTGATTGTGTTACATACACATCAACAAATCATCAAACATGGAGGAGTGTTAGACACACTCACACAAATCAGACAACAGTACTGGATTCCTCAGGGAAGACAGTCAGTCAAATCAATCTTGAAAAATTGCATGATATGCCGAAGGTACGATGCAAAAACTTGCTCTTATCCGGGCCACCACCTCTACCAAAAGAACGTGTGGTCCATCTACATCCTTTCGAAACGACCGGAGTAGATTATACAGGAGCAATATATCTAACAGGGACTCCAGATAAGCAACCTATCAAGGCATACATCTGTCTGTTCACCTGTGCTACCACCAGGGCAGTACATTTAGAGGTAACACCCGATATGACTGCTCAATCATTTATTCAAGCTTTCCGCAGATTCGCAGCACGCCGATCATGCCCCAAGCTGATGATTTCAGATAACGGAGCAAACTTGGTAGCTGGAGAAGCATGTCTACGGGAAATCTGTTCCCATCCTGCAGTTACTTCCACACTGGAACAGCGTCATTGCAGATGGAAATTTATCCCTCCAAGAGCCCCATGGCACGGAGGATTTTATGAACGGTTAATAGGAACTGTCAAAAGATCCTTGAGAAAATCTCTACACCGTCAGAAAATCAATCTTCAAGAACTCCAGACAGTAATCACGGAAATAGAATCAAGGGTGAATAACCGGCCGTTGACTTACTTGTCTGATGATCCTACTCAACATGAGCCATTAAGTCCTGCACACCTAATGTATGGAAGACTTCTGACTCCAGTACCATCTCTAGTGGATGATGAGATCAGAGATCCCTCATATGTGAGTCAGAGCGAGTTGGTTCAGGGGTATAAGCATCTGTCCAGCATAATCCAAAAATGGAATGATGTTTGGACAAAAGAATATCTTACATCTCTACGAGAACATCACTATGGGGCCAATGTCCCACATAATATATCTAATCTCCAACCTGGCGATATTGTCTTGGTAGACAGTGATGGCCCTAGGGCTGACTGGCCATTAGGTAAAGTTGTCTCAGTCCATCCAGATAGCCAGGGGATTTTGAGAATAGTCAAGATCCTGTCTAAAGGAACAACTTCCCTGAAGACATTGGACAAACTCATCCACATGGAATCAGTGAGCCAGCTGCAGTTAGATCCTGAGAGACCTCAAGACATTCTAACTACACATGACCCACAGACTCCTAACAGGCACAATCGTCCACAACGGACAGCCGCACAAAAGTGCAAGCAAAATTTGCACTTGTATTATCAATCCGATGGAGAGTAAATAAATACATATGGTTACTACTGTCCTTAGTATAGGACTCTGTGCCAGTTCTCTCCCTCTGGAAGATGTGGGAAATTTTTACCCACCATATCTAATAATCATCTAAGAAATGTATTATTTCTATATCATATCAATATCATATCAAATCATATCTATATCATATCTATATCAAATCTATATCATATCAGAATCATATCAGAATCACAATAGATTCATTAT
The DNA here is from genome assembly GCA_020271785.1 of Procambarus virginalis. Lineage (NCBI taxonomy): Eukaryota > Metazoa > Arthropoda > Malacostraca > Decapoda > Cambaridae > Procambarus > Procambarus virginalis. The sequence goes on along the minus strand of WNGS01167840.1, from coordinate 19,640,124 downwards.
ATATAGCTTGATCCTAGATGATGCCACTATGATCACGTACGCCATAGGGCCCTATAGATGCCTACGTGACTTAGTGCATGTTCTCTCAAGGATCCAGAAGCTTCTAGAAGGATTTGTTAATTAAAAATTTATTGGAACATGACGTAGTATCCGGTAGAGATAAAATCGAATCCTTATTAAGAGTCAGTGGTATTATCAAGTACTACTTATAATCTTTAAATCCTATATCATATTTTATTATAATCACATCTTATCTCAATCATAAGTCTAGACTGTAAAAATAATCAATCAATATTCATTGTAAGCTAACCCCTTTTCAAGGGGGATGGGGGAGGCATCTCGGGAGAGAAGCGCCCACCACAGCCCGCGGGCAGAACGCGTATGTTTACACAACAGTGTACACGTGACGGTCCCTTAGCGAACATTTTTGGCTGAGGACACCTTATCTAATATCATTATCACCAGTGAACACTCTCTAGAACTGGGGGAGTACCTGGACAATATATCAACAAGGAAAATCCTAGAACATTTATATCTATAAGTGTAGAGTGGAGCATTTAGTGACGCGGTCTCCACCTTCATCCCTAATCTCATCCCTAATCTTCATTGTTATCTTCTGCAACGCAGTCCAATCCCGTAGCAACGCTACTAGATCAACAGCAACGCTGTAATCTAAAATATCGTGCCTAAACTCGCCAAGAGAGTTCTTCAGTCTGGCACACTTTGTCAGACAGGCACCCGGCTTCAGCTAAGTTTATTGAATGTTATTACTGTAGCGTATTAGTTGGCCAATTAAAGCTAGTATAACATTAATATTCTATAAGACTGATAGTCGGTAAAAAGGCGAGGCAACGCCTCATATTTCTGTGAGTTTATTATTAATATTGTGGTACAGCAGAATCTTATCCAAGCTCTGAACCTCATGAGTGTCCAGTGTCAGAGAAGATTGTCACAATAAGTAAACAAATACTCATGAGTGTCCAGAGTGTAGGAAGAGATTCAACAAGCTGACTGTATTTAATCATATACATTGATCATATACATTGCATATACTTGAATATATAAATTAAGTTAACAATTGCTTGCTTAGTTATTTTTTAAGTAATCATATAAGTTCATTTAATTGAATATAATTTTAGTACTCAGTAACAGTACTCAGACCATACTTAGGTCATTTATCATACTTTACAATTTACAATTTAAGTTGTTTAAAGTATAAGTGTATTGGCTGTTAATTGCTAAGGTGCTAGGCTAGACTGTGTATGTTTAAATCTCTGATTTAAACAGAGCCAGTGTTCAGTTATATAACTGAATTTATATAATCTTATCCTTGTATAAAATACAAGCTGATGTGAGATACCTGTTGGCAGGTGGACGTGGAACTGCAATCAACCTATCAACTAATTCACTCATCCCACCTGCCCCTTACAGCCCATTATCTGTCATTAGGAAAAGAGGAGCTAGGATTTACGACCCTAGCTAGAGATTTTAGTTGAATTAATTTGCAGACAGTAAATTTTTTAATCTAGTTCAGTACAAGTCCCTGGCAGTCTCCTCTTATATCAATCACAGCAGGTTTTTCCCACAACACATGTGACTCCTTGCAACACATGACATTCTTATCTGCTTCCTTCCTCGGCTCTTCCCAATTTTTAGTGAGTCTTTTGCCTACTTATTTTGTTTCTGTTATTTGTTCTCTTCTCGTGACTTCTTACAGGTCCTTTGTTTATCACTGTCTTTTATTCTCCCTCCACCTCCTTCCTCTCCTCCTCCAGTGACTACGGGGAAGTGAGGTCTAGTTCCTTATGACCCGCCTACTGGCCTTGTACTTGTTGCGGTAGAATTTAACTATTCTAACGTTAAAATTCCTTGTCGTATCTTCCTGAAAGTTGTGGCTGAAAGTGGCTTCTACAACTTCTTCTTTCAATGCATTCCACTTGTCGACCGTTTGTACAGAGTGTGAGCATGTCCTGGCATTCCGTCGACTCATTCGTGTTTCCAGCTTCCACTTTTGATTTTGATTGTTGCCGCCGAAGGCGGCTAATTTATTGTGCACCCCATACTCACCTGTGAGCGGTAGCGCAAAAAGCATTACAGAGGGCACAAAAGGTCTTTATCAGACCTCATCTTAGATTATTACATAAACAATTTCATCTATCCTTCACACCTTATAGTTACAATGTCAGCTAGTTACAGAGTAAGTGCTATTTCAAGAGCTACATATTTACAGTAAGTCATCATACATTAATGGTAGGTCTTATCGCTAATACATAATAGTTTGACCAATGGGGATATTACAGAGTCATAGGGGAGCTTCTGTTTATTATTAGTCTTCACAATACCATACTTGTTTCTTAATATCATATGTCGTTTATCTACTGGGAGCGAAATATGAATACAGTGCAAGGATTTCAGGTAATTTATCCATTTTTACAACACTCCAAGATATAGTGTTCGAGTGTGTGTCCCTGTCTTCGTCCATACACTTTACACTTTACTTCATCTAGATCCCTATACAAGCCCAACTGCCAGAGATACTTGTAGCCAAGTCTTATACGAGCTGTGACAACATCTGTTAGTCTACTGACTTTGTTACTTGCCCCATACACATGTTTTACTTCACACATTTTATTGTGATGAACAATGGACCTGCTAGTTCCAGTTTGCACAGTTCTACTTTCTTCAAATTCATCCAGGAGTTCTCGTCTAATGACACTTTTAAGGGACCTTTTTGATAACTCAAGATTCCGTTCAATACTGTCTTAATTTACTGCAGCCTTAGCAAGGGCGTCAACTTTGTCATGTTCCTGCAGGCCAATATGAGAAGGAATCCACAACATTTTTATATTTACCCTCTTGCTAAGTATTCTTATATATCTACGTCTAGCTTCCAAGGCAATCATGTTATTACTTGATTGCAAACTGTTTATTGCTCGTAGTGAGGAAAGGGAGTCGGAAATAATTAAGCTGTCTACTTCAGTGTTGTCAATAATTTCGAGTACGAGTTGGTATTGCTACCAACTCGGCTTGCATTGTGGACGCCCAGTTACTAATTCGAATATTCCTTTGAATTTTGCTGCCATCGGGCTGATGAGCAATAACATCACTTCCTGCCCTCCCTGTAGCTGTATTGAGTGATCCGTCAGTGTATATGGTCTGTGCTATGTTGTTTTCAGCTTGTATATTGTGAATGTATTCTATGGTGCTTAATTTAGCAGCAAGCTGAGCATGAGGGTTGTTTGTGATTAGTTTCTTGGTGGGGTATGCAGGGGTCAGGATGTCAAAAGGTACTATCTGCCAGGGTGGAAGGAAGTGCTGTACTCTTTCATCTGTATATACATCGTGCAGTCCCATCATTTTAATATGAGTGGCTGTTCTTTGAACCCATTTCGACTCGCTGGTCCATTTCGTATGTGTTCTAACAGAAACTGACACAATGTTGTTTTTGTTATCACGCTGAAGCTTTAGTCCCATCATAAGATTAATTTCAAATATTCTATCTCTAATGCTAAGTATATTTAATTCTTGTGCATGCTGAGAACTTTGGTAGTTATAGGACAGCCAAGTATAATTCTGAGTGCTTCATTTTGCATTTTTCCAGTCTATCAATACTTTGCCATTTTGCATTTTTTCCAGTCTATCAATACTTTTGCCATTTGCAGGACCAAAGCTGGTGCATGATAGTCTATCAGATACCTTATATATGCTAAATACATAATTTTGCTATTCTAATATTAACACCATATTTCGGGCTGTACCCCACTACAGTTCTGAGAGCCTTGAGTCTGTCTCTACATTGTTGATGTAACTTATTGACTGCAGTTGAGGTACAAGGGACAGAGACACCAAGGTATTTGAAAGAAGCGACATAGTCTATTGGTATGTCATCTATCTTAAGTTTTCGTGGTCCACTTTTGCGGCTGCCAATTTGTCTGTTAAATACCTTAGTTTAGCAGCGTTGATTACAAGACCAAGGCTCTCACATGCTGTATGTATACAATTTAAGACTGTTTGCATTTCGCGGTGGGTTTTAGTATGTACAAGGATGTCATCTGTATAGCTGATAGTGATGTTTGCCGGACTAGTTGGGATTGATTTTAGTAAGGCATTAATTAGAACATTAAACAAGGTAGGACTGAGTACTCCTCCTTGTGGGGTGCCTAGCTGCATTAATTTAGTTTCACTCTTGTAGCCTTGGAACAGTGCAGAGGACTTCCGGTTGGTAAGATAGCCTCGTATCCATTGTAATAATTGTCCACCTATATCCATTCTCGCTAATTCATACATAATCATTTCCATATTAGCAATATCAAAGTCATTTTTTAAATCAAGAAATGTTGTGTACTTGTGCCTTTATCACCATGAACAGTAAGAAAAGTTGTGATAAAGTTGTGTACACTTTTACCATGTGTGAAACCATTGATATCAGGTGACATGTGCTCTTTAACTCAATACAATAATCTATTAAGCACCATTCTCTCAAAGGTTTTGCACATGCAACTGGTCAGTGAGATGGGACGGAAAGCATCAGGTTGGCCAGGCTTTGGTACAGGTACCGTAAGACTGGTGGTCCATGATACTGGCAACTGCCCAGTGACATAACTCGCATTAAATAATTCTAATAATGGGTTACCGGGTACACGATGTAGGAGTCTTAGAATATCAAGGTGATACCGTCCTCACCAGGAGCAGTGCTACTGCCCCTGGAGAGGGCTGCATCCAATTCATAATCTGTATATGGAACATTACATTCATTATGTTGCTTGCTCAACATGAAATTTATGAGAGCATTTCTGTCTGTGGACCTCTCCTGCAATTTCTCCCTAGTGCTAGCTGGTAACATT
>WNGS01167840.1:19573077-19608234 GCA_020271785.1 Procambarus virginalis | reverse complement strand
TCAGACCTAGTACTGTATTGATGTTGTTGATTTAGCGGCGACGACGATCGTGGGATCGGATGCGCCCCGGCGGACCCGTTAAGGGTTGATCGCGAAGCCTGGAAAGTATGGATCGCCAAGCCGAATCGCGAAACGAGTGACCCCAATCACTGAAAACTAATAAGCCTCGCGGCAAAAGAAACGCAGACAGGCAGATGATTAGGGAGCCCCAGCAGTCCCTCAGGGTGACAAGCACCGGCCCCGCCCTACTCAGAGAACACCGGGTAGCAAAACCAAAAACTCTGCTCCCAGCTAAAACGCAAAACTCATCCAGTGTCCCCCGACAAAGCAGAAGCCAGCCGTCCATCCCGGCTGAGGGCACACCAGGAGCCCACCAACCCGGCACCTCTCGGCCAAGCCGGCGCCGGACACCGTCACCCTGCCGGGAGAACGAGCCAGAACACGCGAAAAAACAATATATGCAGGCGATGAGTCACAATAACGTGGCTAAAGTATGTTGACCAGACCGCACACTAGAAGGTGAAGGGACGACGACGTTTCGGTCCATCCTGGACCATTCTCAAGTCGATATATCAACAATCCGGTGACCCAAGGCGATATGTGCGCCAGGCGTCGTACAACCGGACTGTTGAATAGGGATGCTTGGTTTAACATTGGTTTAACAGAACAGGGAATAATGAGGCAGAAGATTTTCTAGAATTAATTGACGATTGCTTTCCTACGCAACACATTAAGGAACCAACGCGGGAAAATAATATTTTAGATTTAGTGTTAACTAACAGGGAAACACAAGTGAATGATATCGAAATAGGGAGTGAGCTAGGGAACAGTGATCACAAAGAAATCAGATTTAGCATAGAAGGGGAATAGATCTGTAAGAGAAAATTCTGTTAAAGTGCCAGATTTTCGGATAGCTGATTTTAATAGCCTAAGAAATTTTTTGGCCTCCAATAGATTGGAAAGTCTTGGGCATGGGGTGTGGGCCGGTCTTGGAGCGAGACATGAACCCAGCGAGGGGTGACGTAAAAGGGAATGTCGATGTGGATTCAAAATATAACATATTTAAAAATATTCAAAACAAAACACAGGAACGTAGTATACCATACAAATTGAATAGATCGAATACTAATGACCCAAAATGGTTAACAAAGGATCTCAAGAACCTTATAGGTAAAAGAGAGCTTGGTACAAAAGGATTAAGAATGGGGAAGTCAGTTTAGAACAGGAATTCGTACAACTGGTTAGAAATGTTAAAAAAGAGATAAGGAAAGCAAAAAGAAACTATGAAGTTCGTATAGCAGGGCAAGCAAAGACAAATCCTAAAGGGTTTTTTCAGTTATATCGAACAAAGATTAGGGAAAGGATAGGTCCATTAAAAACTGAGACATGTCAGATAACAGATAATGACGAGGAGATGAGTAGTATTTTTAATAAATATTTTATCTCTGTATTTACTAAAGAGGAATTTAATATGCCTTCAGCTGAACAAGTTTATGTGGGTGGGGACGAGGACAGGTTGACTAGTTTAGCAGTTACCAGGGAGGATGTAATTAAACAATTAGTAAAACTCAAACCAAACAAATCACCAGGGCCGAATGAAGTGTTTACCAGAGTGCTGAAAGAATGTAAAGAGGCGCTTTCCGAGCCACTGTCTACCATATTTAATAAATCAATAGAGTCAGGCAGAGTGCCAGAGTCATGGAAGGTTGCTAATGTGGTACCAATTTTTAAGAAAGGAGATAGATCACTTGCGTCAAACTATCGGCCAATTAACCTAACGTCTATTGTGGGAAAGTTACTTGAATCGATAATTGCAAACACAATTCGTCTGCATCTTGAAAAACATAAATTATTAAATGATTCTCAACATGGTTTTACAAATGGCCGTTAATGTTTAACAAATTTGCTTTCTTTTTATTCCAGCATAGTTGAAGCAGTTGATAGTGGTAAATATTGTGATGCTGTGTACCTTGACTTTAGCAAAGCTTTTGATACAGTGCCACATGAGAGACTGATTAAAAAGATAGAGACCCATGGTATTGGGGGTGCTATATTAAGTTGGATTAGGGCATCGCTGAACCAACGAAAACAGAGGTAGTATAAATGGAGTCAAGTCAGAGTGGGAAAATGTTGTAAGTGGAGTGGCTCAAGGCTCTGTCCTGGGACCTCCGTTGTTTATAATATATATAAATGATTTAGATTCAGGTTTAAGTAGCAACATTTGCAAATTTGCTGATGATACAAAAATTGGTAAGGAAATAAACCCGGAAGAAGAAGACTCACTGTCACTTCAAATCGATCTAAATAGGGTTTTGAAATGGTCAAAAGACTGGCAGATGCAGTTTAATGCTAATAAATGTAAAGTTTTGAGGCTTGGTAATGATGATAGAGTTACAAGATACGAGCTAGATGGTGTTGAGATTGCGAAGTCGGATTACGAAAGGGATCTGGGAGTTATGATTAGTAAGAATTTAAAACTAAAAGATCAATGCATGAATGTTCGTAATAAGGCAAATAGGACACTGGGATTTATTAATCGAAGCGTTAGTAACAAGACACCTGGTGTGGTTCTTCAGCTATATCTTGCTCTGGTTAGGCCCCATTTAGATTATGGAGTTCAGTTTTGGTCGCCGTACAATAGAATGGATATATATTCACTTGAACGTGTCCAGCGTAGGATTACAAAGTTAATTCCCCAAATTAGAAACCTGTCGTATGAAAAGAGATTAACAAAGCTTAAATTGCATTCACTGGAAAGGCAAAGAGTTAGGGGTGACATGATAGAGGTTTACAAGTGGATGAATGGACATAACAAAGGGGATATTAATAGGGTATTAAAAGTATCAACAAAAGACAGAACAGGGAACAATGGGTATAAATTGGATAAGTTTAGATTTACGAAAGACTTGGGTTAGTACTGGTTCGGAAACAGGGTTGTTGATTTGTGGAACCAATTACCGCGTAACGTGGTGGAGGTGGGATCCCTCGATTGTTGTCAGTATTCGAGCTACCTTCAGGAATGTGAGCCAAGTGTGGTTCAGGACGGTGGACTCTGTGTAAGTTAAGCGCATCTGGGCACCATCCCGCGCCTGTGTGGTGTCCTCATCTCGTCAGCTTCATCCCCAAGGTTGTTGAAACCTTCACTCACTCAGACCTGACCACATCTAATTACACTGGCGGTAAGTTCTCCCAGACTTAACAACATGCAGTTATACTTGGAGTAAGGCTCTATACTGCCTTAAGGACAGCTAATTACACTACTTGCATTTGATTATCTTGAGGGCTGGCCTTGCGAGGCATCCCGTTCAGGGAAGGTCAGCCACCCTGGGGTACACCACCAGCTGGTCTCAAGGGTCGTCCATGGCCTCCCTGAATGGGTAATCGACGTGGGATGTCACCTTCCGTATTCTCGTACCACGGCCCGGGAGCCGTGACATTACTACCAACGGCTAGTGACAGTTGTCACGAAAGCGGGAAGTATGATGACACAAGCTGGGGCCACAAACCCCAGTGGGGACTGGGGGAGGCGGTGAATGATAAGGACCACGTTGCTAGGCGTAACACCCTCAGTAAAGTCCCCCACAATAATATCATGATGCTCGCCCCCGGCAGTATAACACCTCATCTCTACCGGGCTAGCCATCTACAACAACAGCAGGTCTATAATATATAATACATTCTGAAAAGTAGACAAGTTTAGGAGTAGCGGAGCCACCATGCAGGAGACTCGCCAGCTGTGGCTCAGGAGGAAGCGAGCGTGTCCTTCTCTGGCTCATAGCGGGAGTAACGTTGACGAGTGGGAAATATTAACAGACTTTATCCTTGACTGTCTCAACGATATCTTTGTTTCTCACCGGCATGTTGCCATGTGTGTGTGTGTGTGTGGTAGCCGGCTCCTGGCATGTTTCTCACCGGCATGTTGCCATGTGTGTGTGTGGTAGCCGGCTCCTAGCATGTTTCTCACCGGCATGTTGCCATGTGTGTGTGGTAGCCGGCTCCTGGCATGTTTCTCACCGGCATGTTGCCATGTGTGTGGTAGCCGGCTCTTATGGCATGTTCTGTTTCGTCACTACTATCTTAAGACACAGTAAAAATACACATAGAAATCACAATAACGTGATATATATTTACAGTGAAAATCTGAAATATGTATCCCCTACATATTAATGCAGGCGGGAAAGAAACTACACTACTATCTATTAACAGAAAATTATTATTAATTTACACTTGGAAAACACTAGAAAGACTGATTCCAAATCTGCACACGGAAATACATCACCTGAGACCATGAAGCATGACAGGCTGTACAAAACAGACCCATTAAAAGCAGAGGTCCAATAGGTACGCCGAGAGAGAGAGAGAGAGAGAGAGAGAGAGAGAGAGAGAGAGAGAGGGGGGGGGGGGGGAGAACTGAATCAACATCACAGACGCAAGAGTTATCAACACTTAACTTCTGCTCATACCGGGTATATCTGGCCAACCTCTTACAGTGTTCAGAAGAGAACTTAGTTGCAAACACCTTAAAGGGGATGTCTGATCAACCAGGCTGTGACTCATACGTCAGGCTGCGAGCAGTCGCGTCGAACAGCCTGGTTGACCAGTTCAGCAACCAGGAGCCCTGGTCAGAGACCGGGCCGCGGGGATGTTGAACCTCAGAATCATCGACAGGTATACCACAGGTATAACTATAATAGCTTACTGTGCAGGCAGTGAGTATACTTTAGCCCTGAACATAGTTAGGACTAAAATTAACACTGTATATGCACAGAGAAGCGGGTTACACCTCTAATTGGTATTTAGCAGCAGCGTCCGTTCTCTATGACTGACGTCTATAGTATTCTGTATATTACTTCCTCTTTCCTATCACAGCTTCCATGTTCGGTGTAATATTCCTCGTTCCCTTTTATTGCAAACCAAATATTACGAACTCGAGAAAGCCTCAAAAGCTTTATTTTCCCGAAGCATCAGTAACAACCCTTAACGTTGCCTCAACCTGCAATCTGTGCACGGTACGCACTGCCCTGCGACGAGGCTCCGTCAATCTGTGCACGGTACGCCTTGCCCTGCGACGAGGCTCCATCAATCTGTGCACGGTACGCCCTGCCCTGCGACGAGGCTCCATCAATCTGTGCACGGTACGCCCTGCCCTGCGACGAGGCTCCATCAGAGCACATACCATTACTACCTACACAACCACAGTGTCACGAGACATACCCTCACCATCAACACTGAAATAATCAACGGACACAACGACAACAGAATATTAGCCATTGGTGAAGCATTATACATATCAAACAATCTCAAACAACTATTATAAGCTTGCTCGCAAGCAGGGATATACTTCTGTTCTCAAGACCGTGACACCGTGTCCAGCCCTCGCTGCCCCTGCCATCATAAGTCACGTCACGAGGACAGCTGTGCTCCTAGGGGCGCGGCCTCGCTGCCCTCCAGTCGTCGCAGACCCGTGGTGTTGACATCAGTCATGGAACGGAGGTGGTGGTGGTGGTGGAGGTGGTGGTGGTGGTGGTGGTGGTGGTGGCTGTTGTCTAGGTACTGTGGTTGTTGGTGATGCTGGTGGAGGTTGTGTGGTTGGTATTATTATTGATGCTGGTACTATTAATAATGGTGGTGTTGGTGATAGACATCCTGACATCCCCCTCCCCCGTCCCGACACAGTGCACACTGAAGCACTAATAAACCTGGACATTGTCTCCAGATGTTTCAGGTTGTCATGGGTTTTCGGCCCTGCATGATGACGTTGGGATATAAACTGCTCAGAAAACAACTAATCAAAAGCTGGTTTTTTTTATCAAGTATTTAATGAATGTGTTAGTCCCGATCAGAAGTCTCAGTAGCGTACCACACTCTGCCAGGTCCTGCATGATGTATGATCGGCCACATTACACTACATATATGAAGGTAAGTAACCGCTCAGAGAAACACACACACACACACACACACACACACACACACACACACACACACACACACACACACACACACACACACACACAGGAATGTGTCAGATTAGAGGCTATCCGGTGAGCTCACAGCCTTTGCGTGAGGCTGTGAAGGTACCCTCCTGAGGTAGGACTGACCACGGGCAGGACACGCTGCATTTCCCACAATCCCCCCTTCCCTCCCGTCCCCCAGTCGAGCGTCAACTCTGCCTGTACAACCCGTCCTCTTAAAAATAACGTCACTTTTCGCTGGTATGCGCGCTATGGCCAAATTTGGACGTAATTTGAAATAGACTCACAAAAGTGACGTACTGTTCCGTTTTCTGTTTGAGCCGTCCGGCTTACTCTGCCAGCTTAGAAAAGGATTCTTTCCATTAACGTTTTTCATGCCATTTTGAAACTTTATGAGAATTTCCTGCCCACCTAACCTACCAGAGGACCCTTAACTTACTGTTGTTGAAAAAAAATCCCAAATTTATATTAATTTTTTTTTCATTTTCAAACTACGTCCATATTCGGCTTCGTCATTTCTCTCTTCCGTTGTAATAAAAACACGATTATACAATAATATTTGAATGTATTATGGCTTTGTGCATGGGTCAAGGTCAGGTGTGACTCGCGTCTCCAGAACATTAGTGTGGTAAACTCCTGGGAACCAATTATATAGTTCCTCGGGCTAGGTGTTCAACGCGGGTTGCCATCCCTAATAGTTCACTTTAGCTATTTTTGTCAATAACCCGCCGGGAAATGAGAAGTAATGTAAATAGAACCTCTTGATATTTTTTTTATAAACGCTGGAGGTTTAAGGTTGAATGAGGGTGATTTCAGCGTCATTAAGAGGTGGGAGGAGCGGTGGCTGGGTGGTTCACCGGACCGTCTGGCAGAGGACCAGCTAGAAGCATGAGTGAGTGACCGCAGTTACCAGCCGTTGTCAGCTTAGGTAAGGTTTGCATAATTCCGGGGAGGGAGAATGTACTCGAAATGTATGATAGACTTGCGGGTTATTATGATACATGCACACCAACTTGACACCTGTGGCAGGCTCTCCACCTTCCTCTTATTTTTTTANCAGGGGATACAGTGATGTTTTCAGTGGCACGAGAAGCTTTAGTCCCATCTTAAGATTGATTTTCAAATAGTCTCGACTGAATGCTGGGTATATTTAGTTCTTTCCGACCACATAGTAACCAGCCCTCGTGTGGACCTTCCCCCCCCCCCCTCGTGTGGACACTGACATTGTCCATGTCTCTCGTCCTACGACACTGAAGGTTTGAGGATAAAAAACGCGGGACTTATTTAGAGTGAGCGTATAGAGGCACCCAGGCACCTGAGAGTTAGTGAGGCAGCGGACTCACAGTCCACCCAGGCACCTGAGAGTTAGTGAGGCAGCGGACTCACAGCCATCCAGGCACCTGAGAGTTAGTGAGGCAGCGGACTCACAGCCACCCAGGCACCTGAGAGTTAGTGAGGCAGCGGACTCGCAGCCACCCAGGCACTGGAGAAGCAGCGTGTGGATGCCTAACCAGCACCTGAGAGGCTGGAGATCCCTCACACAGTGACACCAGACACTGTGTTTAGTCCTCATATATAATGTACCAAAAAGGTGGCACGCAGCACCGACCTCGACTGACCCCAAAACCTTGTGCCATGTGAACGTTTGGAGTCCCAGGATGTACTCTGCCACCAGAACTTGCGTTTGTGGGCGTCCGTACCTGAATCCGGTAATGAATATACAGATAATGAAAGTCTAGGGATTCGATGCCGAGCATTTCTCACACTGACTTTAATTTTCCAGTGACAATACCCTACCCCTACCTTGTCACCCTTCAAAACTGGGTGAGGCTTGCCCCTAACTCTGGCTTCTAACTTGGACAAATGAGATTCTCATATATATATATATATATCTATATATATATATATATATATATATATAATAGATATGGATATTAGATATATATATATATATATCATATATATAATATATATATATATATATATATATATATATCCTCCAACACCACCACAGACTACCGGAAGCTCACAGACCAAGGTGAATGTCTTAGTGTAGCCTCCCTCGTCCTCTGAGAACATGCTCTACCGCTCAGTTATTAAGAAGCATTCAAAGATGTTTATAAAAAAAGGATTAATTTAATCTAGACTTGTCCTGATCTTCAACGAAGCATGACTAGTGGAGAAAGTATAACCAATGGTACGTAGGTTAACATAGGTTAAGCTTGAATAGTCCCCAAGCCAATATGCAACTGAAAACTCCACACCTCAGAAGGACTCGAACCCAGACAGCCAGGAGCACTATGCACATGGCGCACCCGGTTCCTTAACCACTCGACCAACCGTGACCGTACAATGGCTTGGGGACCCTTCAAGCTTGTTTGCGCTTGTGTTTCTCACGTGGCCCACAAAGTGAGGTGATTCGATGAAGTATCTATACCCAAGTTCACCACCAAGTGCCGTCGGGACGTTGGGATATAGCCTCGGCTACCAATGTCTTTTGTACTGTCACGGTTGGTCAAGTGGTTAAGGAATTGGGTATGCCATGTGCATAATGCTCCTAGCTGTCTGGGTTCGAATCCTTCTGGAGGTGTGGAGTTTTCAGTTTTATATATATATATATATATATATATATATATATATATATATATATATATTATATATATTACATATAAATAAAATTTAGACCCCCACATTCGACTCTAGGGCAGGAGGAGACATTTACATTTTGCCATGTTTCCTTACACTGGATGCCTCTGTTCATCAGGAATTAGTGAACAGAGACATCGAACCTAGCCGACTGTTGTGAGTTGAATCGTGTGACCAGTCCGTCCTTAGCTTAGGGGGAAGGGGGGGTCCTTCGATAACCCTAATAACAAAAAACACTTCACACCCCCGAGAATGGAACGCCAGATAAAGACATAAACAGCCAGTTACTGCAAGCTACGGACACACTTCCAGGTCTGCTCTTGTCGGTTTAAGTATTGGCAAAATGTTGGAAGCCGTGTGGGTGAGGGTGTCGGGGTGCAGAAGGCGCGGGCGTCAGTCTCCTGCAGGAGTCAACGTTCCTCTCCCAGCTCCCCCAGCTCCCCCAGCTCCCCCAGCTCCCCCAGCTCCCCCAGCTCCCCCAGGTAGGCGGGGCGGACCTGCCTGGGGCACAACATGACCCGGTGCTCATCTGGTCTTGGTGACTTGCTGCGTCAACTGGATCTGCTGAAATGAACTTGGCTCGGCAGGTGAAGGAAGAAGAGGAAGAGAGAGACAGACAGAGACAAGGCCATAAAAGACACACTGATAGAGAGAGATAAACACACAGAGGACAGAGACGGACGAACAGGTAGAACACAGGCAGAGCTCGGAGGCGATGAAGCAAGAGCCGACTGGGAAAAAAATTAACCTTGATCGTCCTGTGGCAGCCGGAAGCAAATGTTCTTTCAAAAGCTCCAAGTGCAACCCAGGCGGCCCAGGCGGCAGTTAGCACCAGTACTCTGCCTTACATCTTAGTTATGGTTATGTAAATACATTGAGAGAGAGAGAGAGAGAGAGAGAGAGAGAGAGAGAGAGAGAGAGAGAGTTCTTCTTGTTTCATATTTTTGTTTACTACTAGTTTATTTTCTTTTTCTTCTCGTTACTGTGTGCGTGTGTCAATTTCAGACATAAGTTTGTGTGTAAGTGTTACCTCCAGATACATACTCCGTGCATCTGTGAGTCACTGTTAGACTGTAAGTCGCTGATAGTCTTTGGGTCTGTGAGTTCATGAGTCTGCCCCGGATCAGCTTATCTGATTTTGCTGGCAAGTGACTCATGGCTTCATTAAAGCAATAACAGTTGGTGGTAAAGGAGGGGAAATAATGTTTACCGAGATGGTCCGTTACCATTACCCCGGTCTGCTTTGTGTACAGTTGGCGTCACTTGGTCATTACTGTGATGGTGTGACACTAGCCGACCTTGCCAAACCATCTTCTGAGCAAGGCTGTTAAAACGCAGATCTAGAATATACGTTGTGGCCGCCCCATCTGCGTCTTTCCTTGGAATGTGTTAGATTAGCTAAGGTTAGAATTAGCCACGTGTGAGTGATTCATTTCTCTAGAATCTTACAGATCTCTCAATGATGCAAGTCTATAGTTTAAAAGTCTTTTGTTTAGCACTCCTTATGTATAGGTGTCTTCTAGCTGTCTGGTACTTCTCCCCTTCACCAGAGAAACGTATTCCAGGAAGCTGGCTGAGAGCGCCAACTACACTATTTTACCGACTATGGGACGTCTTAGTCTGGTCCTACGGCTTGAACCATAGGTCATTCTTTCAGTTGTTTCTGCACCCAATTGGCTCTAACTTATATCCTGCCTCGTTTCTCACTCAAGAGTGACGTGTTGCCTCACACTCAAGTGTGATCTGTTGTCTCTCACTCAAGGGTGAGCTATTATCTCTCACTCAAGGGTGAGCTATTATCTCTCACTCACATGAGACATATTGTCTCTCACCGAAGAGTGACAGTTTGTGTTAGCGTTGATCCTTAGCCCTGGATGCTGCATCATTTCCTATATGCTGCTCTGAGTCTCTTGTGATTCTCGCACATCTGTTGCTCACTCCAGTGTAGGTGTTGCTGTGTCTCCCTGCGCCTCTTGCCAGCCCCTCTCGTTGACTTACTTCCCTGCAGGCATGGTCTGTGTGTGTGTCTGTGTATGTGCATAGTTGGTGTTGCACGCCTCTGTTGGTATGCGTATACGCGTATATATATATATATGGGTCCTATAGGACAGTAGTCTACATCCTCGGCTCGCAGCCAAGGATCACGGGCGGGACGGAGTCGCTTGGGCACTTCCTCTCCCCTACCTCTCACCCGGTGCCAACCATAAGGTGAACCGTATACTTTTTGCTGCACGCGCGTGTGTGTGCCCAAGACCGCTGGCCGGGGCACTTCCGATCTTTCTTACCCGCCACTAAGGAAGTAGTGCCCAGCGCACCTCCGTTTCACTAGACATCGCTCGGCGCCTACCCTCCATCTCACTTGAAACCTCGCTATAATCCTCGATTTTATAATGCCATGAGTATGCAACATTGCAATAATATTGAACATATCACTACTGTAATGGGAACAAGTATCGTGAATATGTATATATGCTGCGTGAAGCCGTTTTAGTGAAGGATTACTGTAAGTACGTGGACGATGTATTTCTAAAACGCCATGATAGCTTGTGGGACGAAGGTGCAAGGCTCGTGACGTGATTGTGACGTCACGAATGTTGATGACGTCAGAGATGTTCGCTGGTAGTTGACCGTCATTTGTGCGGCGAACGTGAATCAGTTCAGACCTATGGCAGGTTAGGTTGGTCCTGGCGCCGTGTGTTGCCTGGGGATTACAGTGGCTTGTGTTGCGCGGTGATACGTTATCTTGTGTTATGTTGATATGTTATATTGTGTTGCGTTGTGATACGTTATATTGTGATACGTTAGGTTGTGTTGCGCTGTGATACGTTATATTGTGATACGTTATATTGTGTTATGTTGTGATACGTTATCTTGCGTTGTGATATGTTATCTTGTGTTGCGTTGTGATACGTTACGTTGTATTGCGTGGTGTTGTTTTGTGAATAAGGTCATCAGACGTCTAGATATTACCGCTGCTAGGCTTAGGCTCGGCTACAAGTCCCTCAGGGAGAGTTTACTCCACCACCTGACGTAGACTTGACTAAATGTAAACTAAATGTCAGCAGGACTAGTCGCATAGTCTGCGTTACTATACAACCCAATGTGGAAACAAGAATCGCAGAACTCGGAGAACATCTCTGTCAGTGGTGCTGAAGAAACGTGTAAGTACTTCATATGTAGTGATGTACTACCAGAAATCCCAGAAATCCTTGGGTACTGGCTGTCATCCTTGGATACTGCCTGTCAATCATGGGTACTGGCTGTCATCCTTGGATACTGCCTGTCTATCATGGGTACTGGCTGTCATCCTTGGGTACTGCCTGTCAATCATGGGTACTGGCTGTCAATAATGGGTACTGGCTGTCAATCAAGGGTACTGGCTGTCAATCATGGGTACTGGCTGTCATCCTTGGATACTGCCTGTCAATCATGGGTACTGGCTGTCAATAATGGGTACTGGCTGTCAATCAAGGGTACTGGCTGTCAACCAAGGGTACTGGCTGTCATCCTTGGATACTGGCTGTCATCCTTAGGTACTGGCTGTCATCCTTGGGTACTGGCTGTCATCCTTGGGTACAGGTTGTCAATCATGGGTACTGGCTGTCATCCTTGGATACTGGCTGTCATCCTTGGGTACTGGATGTCAATCTTTAGTACTGGCGGTCATCCTTGGATACTGCCTGTCAATCATGGGTACTGGCTGTCAATCTTGGGTACTGGTTGTCAATCTTGGGTACTGGCTGTCATCCTTGAGTACTGGCTGTCATCCTTGGGTTCTGGCTGTCATCTTTGGGTACTGGCTGTCATTCTTGGGTACTAGTCAATCATGGGTACTGGCTGTCATCCTTGGGTACTGGCTGTCATCCTTGGGTACTGGCTGTCATCCTTGGGTACTGGCTGTCATCCTTGGTACTGGCTGTCATCCTTGGTACTGGCTGTCATCCTTGGGTACTGACTGTCATCCTTGGGTACTGGCTGTCATCCTTGGGTACTGGCTGTCATCCTTGGGTACTGGCTGTCATCCTTGGGTACTGACTGTCATTCTTGGACACCGGGTGTCAATCATGGGTACTGGTTGTCAATCATGGGTATTGGCTGTCATCCTCATGTACTGGCTGTCATCCTTGGGCACCGGGTGTCAATCATGGGTACTGGCTGTCATCCTTGGGTATTGGCTGTCATCCTTGGGTACTGTCAATCATGGTACTGGCTGTCATCCTTGGGTATTGGCTGTCATCCTTGGGTACTACTGTCAATCATGGGTACTGGCTGTCATCCTTGGGTACTGGCTGTCATCCTTGGGTACTGGCTGTCATTCTTAGGTACTGGCTGTCATCCTTGAGTACTGGTTGTCATCCTCGGGTACTGGCTGTCATCCTTGGGTATTGGCTGTCAATCATGGGTACTGGCTGTCATCCTTGGGTTCTGGCTGTCATCCTTGGGTACTGGCTGTCATCCTTGGGTTCTGGCTGTCATCCTTGGGTACTGGCTGTCATCCTTGGGTACTGGCTGTCATCCTTGGGTACTGGCTGTCATCCTTGGGTACTGGTTGTCAATCATAGGTACTGGCTGCCAATCACGGGTACTGCCTGTCAATCATGGGTACTGGCTGTCAATCATGGGTACTGGCTGTCAATCATGGGTACTGGCTGTCAATCATGGGTACTGGCTGTCAATCATGGGTACTGGCTGTCAATCATGGGTACTGGCTGTCAATCATGGGTACTGGCTGTCAATCATGGGTACTGGCTGTCAATCATGGGTACTGGCTGTCAATCATGGGTACTGGCTGTCAATCATGGGTACTGGCTGTCAATCATGGGTACTGGTTGTCAATCAAGGGTACTGGCTGTCAATCATGGGTACTGGCTGTCAATCATGGGTACTGGCTGTCAATCATGGGTACTGGCTGTCAATCATGGGTACTGGATGTCAATCAAAGGTACTGGGTGTCAATCAAGGGTACTGGCTGTCATCCTTGGGTACTAGCTATCAGCCGTAGATACTGACCGTCAGTCGCTCCAACAGGCAGAGTGTGAAAGTTACCATTAAGGAGCCTTGTCACCAAACACTAGGATAAGTTTTTACCTCAGCATGCACGACCACAGTTCCTGCTCTCCCGCTCTTGTCTCTCTTGTCCTCAACCACAGCGGACGGTGCCCGTGTTTACTGCTGACTTGCGCATGCGCGAGCACACACACACACACACACACACACACACACACACACACACACACACACACACACACACACACACACACACACCACACACACACACACACACAGGAAAGAGAAGGGCAGGAAAGAGAAGGGTGGGCCGACTGCATTTCCTGGATTGCCAAAAAGCCTTTGACACAGTACCGCACAAAAGGCTGTTAAAAAAGTTGGAGCAACAGGCAGGAGTAAAAGGGAAGGTGCTCCAGTGGATAAGGGAGTACTTAAGCAACAGGAAACAGCGAGTAACGGTGAGGGGGGAGACATCAGAGAGGCGAGATGTTACCAGCGGAGTCCCACAGGGCTCAGTACTTGGACCCATCCTGTTTCTAATATATGTGAACGATCTTCCGGAGGGTATAGACTCATTCCTCTCAATGTTTGCTGATGATGCAAAAATTATGAGAAGAATCAAGACGGATGAAGATAGACAGAGACTACAGGATGACCTGGATAAACTGGAGGAATGGTCTAGAAAATGGCTGCTAAAGTTCAACTCGGGAAAGTGTAAGGTGATGAAATTAGGAGAAGGAGCAGGAGGCTGAACACAAGGTATCATTTGGGAGGGGAAATCCTACAAGAGTCAAATAGAGAGAAAGATCTGGGGGTCGATATCACACCGAACCTGTCCCCAGAAGCCCACATCAAAAGAATATCATCAGCGGCATATGCTAGACTGGCCAACATAAGAACTGCTTTAGAAATTTGTGTAAGGAATCTTTCAGAACCCTGTATACCACTTATGTAAGACCAATCCTGGAGTATGCAGCTCCAGCCTGGAGTCCATACCTAGTTAAACACAAGACAAAGTTAGAGAAGATTCAGCGGTATGCCACAGGCTCGTCCCGGAACTGAGAGGATTGAGCTACGAGGAAAGGCTAAAGGAGCTGAACCTCACATCCTGGAAAACAGAAGAGTAAGGGGAGACATGATAACCACCTACAAAATTCTCAGGGGAATTGACAGGGCGGACAAAGAGAAACTCTTCACCACGGGTGGGACACGAACAAGGGGACACAGGTGGAAACTTAGTACCAGATGAGCCACAGAGACGTTAGAAAGAATTTTTTCAGTGTCAGAGTAGTTAAGAAGTGGAATGCACTAGGAAGTGATGTGGTGGAGGGACTCCATACACAGTTTCAAGTGTAGATATGATAGAGCCCAGTAGTAGGCTCAGGAAACTGTACACACTGTTGATTGACAGTTGAGAGGCGGGACCAAAGAGCCAAAGCTCAACCCCGCAAGCACAATTAGGTGAGTACAATTAGGTGAGTACACACAAATAGATNTTAAGCTCAGATTGCAGTAGTTAACATTGTTCCCTTGGTGCCTCTGAGCCCCGGTGGTGACGACCTTGCTAGCCTGCGTCTTGGGGGTGGTAATGATGGGGGGGGGAAGTATTTGTCCCACGGGGCGGGGGGATAGTACGGATGCGGGTAGAGGGATGGTATTGGGGAGCGAGGATGAGGATTCAGAAAACCTATCCTAAGGTCAGAGGTAATCACCAACATCTTCACTTGGTCGACTTACAGTGTGGGGGGGGGGGGATATTCCTGGATTTTACTTCGTGAAGCTTTGTGTTCAGTTGATAAATGTAAAGCCGCAGCTGTTGGGACACCGCTAAACAGCTTCGTTCAGGCTTCCTTGAGGTTGTAGCCTCGTCTGAGGCGCTGCTCTAGTTTCAGACCGTACTACGTCCCTACCTCCGTCTGTCTCTCTGACAGTAATTCTGCAGTCTTTCCGGAGAACGTTGCATGTTCTCACCTCCAAAAAGGCAAGGAACTTCCTTGAGATGTCTTGAATCGTATCTAATTTGTTCTTAGTTGATGATAAGTGTGTGTTACGGAGCCCGCGTGTCCCTGGCCAAGGTCACGCGTAATTCCGAACCTAACCGGTGTCCGCAAGAGTGTCCTGACTTACATGATGATATCCAGCATGATATATAACACATGATATCGCCTGACCACTGTCGCAGGCGTCTTCCTGTATACACCAGCGGTCTGCGTCATTAACAGCCAGCTGAGGGGGCCTGTGAACACAAGCCTCTAGAATCCAAACTGGAACATCTCATCCGGTCACGATCTTCATAAATCGAAATCAAATGCAGCTCCCAAAAGAGTGACTTTTAGAGCCATTAAATGCCCAGACGAAGAGACGTGGATCCGTGACTCGGTGTCCGTGAACCCGTCCCCCGAACAGAAGGTCTCATTTTGACGCATAATCTACCTCAAGCCGGCAATTGTCCCACTAGAAAATGGTAGAGATTTCACCCAGCTGAAGGGCGCGGGTGGTGAGTTGGAGACCCTGTGTCCGACCCCTGGCCCCGGCCGCCCCTCCAGCCGGGGGCCTCACTTGGGGAACGGAACGTCAGGCGCGCGGCCGTCGTCTCATCCCCCTCCCACCAGACTTTCAGATGAAGTGGAAGACAAGTTATTAGAGGGAGAAGAAAGCACTAATGAAGGCAGGGGACGGGGAGACATTGGAATATAGGTTCAGAAGGAGACTATGCTGATATAGTCACCCTGCGTCATAGGAATATATTCTCCTACGTCATAGTAATATATTCACCTGCGTCATAGTAATAACCCCCCCCCCTCCAATAAGCACGTGGCACAAACAATGGCAGGTGAATGCATTGTGAAGTGAGATTGTACTGGACCACGGGCGGCTCCGGCGTCTTCCTGTGTGAGAGTGAGTGATTCAGTAATGAGATGTGATATCCAGGTCATTGTATCGTGAACATCTTGTCTATGATGGGTGGTGCTGTGTTAGATATGCTGGCTGACTCGTGTTGGATGGCATCCTGCAGGCTTCCAGAGGGGTTCGTGTGACCATTAAGATGAGGCAGTGAAGAGCAGAGGTGCCATAGGCACAATCAGAGAACACTGTATAAACATCAGAGGTCCGCGGTTGTTCAACGTCCTCCCAGCAAGCATAAGAAATATTGCCAGAACAACCTTGGACATCTTCAAGAGGAAACTAGATTTATTCCTCCAAGGAGTGCCGGACCAACCGGGCTGTGGTGGGTATGTGGCCCTGCGGGCCGCTCCAAGCAACAGCCTAGTGGACCAAACTCTCACAAGTCAAGCCTGGCCTCGGGCCGGGCTTGGGGAGTAGAAGAACTCCCAGAACCCCATCAACCAGGTATCAACCAGGCAACACATACGCGCGCGCACGCACACACACACACACACACACACACACACACACACACACACACACACACACACACACCACACACACACACACACACACACACACACACACACACACAGTACTCCATGTTACAGTGCCACACTGCAGGTCATTATGCAGCCCAAGTGGTTGTTGTGGGATGAGGTTATCACTGCCGTAGTCCATGATAGGGAGGCCAACTCCAGTGTCACTGTGATAGCGATAAGATTAGTGCTCTCTGATCAAGGCGATGTCCCGTGTTGATGGTCCTGTTGATGTCCCGTGTTGATGGTTCTCTTGATGTCCCGTGTTGGTGGTCCTCTTGATGTCCCGTGTTGATGGTCCTCTTGATGTCCCGTGTTGATGGTCCTCTTGATGTCCCGTGTTGATGGTCCTCTTGATGTCCCGTGTTGATGGTCCTCTTGATGTCCCGTGTTGGTGGTCCTCTTGATGTCCTGTGTTGATAGTCCTCTTGATGTCCCGTGTTGATGGTCCTCTTGATGTCCCGTGTTGATGGTCCTCTTGATGTCCCGTGTTGGTGGTCCTCTTGATGTCCCGTGTTGATGGTCCTCTTGATGTCCCGTGTTGATGGTCCTCTTGATGTCCCGTGTTGATGGTCCTCTTGATGTCCCGTGTTGATGGTCCTCTTGATGTCTCGTGTTGATGGTCCTCTTGATGTCCCGTGTTGATGGTCCTCTTGATGTCCCGTGTTGGTGGTCCTCTTGATGTCCCGTGTTGATGGTCCTCTTGATGTCCCGTGTTGATGGTCCTCTTGATGTCCCGTGTTGATGGTCCTCTTGATGTCCCGTGTTGATGGTCCTCTTGATGTCCCGTGTTGGTGGTCCTCTTGATGTCCCGTGTTGATGGTCCTCTTGATGTCCCGTGTTGGTGGTCCTCTTGATGTCCTCTAGTGAGTGTTGTCATCGTCGTCCTGTATAATGATGACGGTGTCTGTATACACACCTCTGGGCTCGAACGCCATTGAGGTAGTCCTCGAAGAAAAGCTTAAAGACCTGAGGAGGATGGAGGCGCGAATAGGGGCTTTGGATGCTCATGATGCGTTGTACCTTCTTACAAGGTGCCTGGCCTTGCCCAGACTTACCTATTTCCTCAGGTGTGCTCCTATATATATATATATATATATATATATATATATATATATATATATATATATATATATATATATATATATATAATACTAATGGTCAGTTATCAAAGCTAGACAAAATCCCATCTTCAGGGGGCACTTGGGAGAGGCCATAATATACCGGGATGCTGTACACGACCCTTGATAAAGAACGACTGGGGTTATCACAAATATTGAAGTACACAGTATTAGTATACCATACAGACATTTAAAGCATACACTGTATGTTTAGCTCATACACAAATGTTTACAAGCACTTCATCACGGTGCTGTCCAGCACTATAAGCAGGCACTGTGTAACTCATGCCCTGGGCAAGATTATATTCTTCAGTACTCCCACACGAGACACATTTAAGGTCCTCCAGCTACCCTGGGTGCACACAATGAGGCCTCCCACCCACTCCAACCCTGTGGGAACACCACAGTACTCATGAGGATCATGATGTAATGCTCATGATCTAATACACCATATACACACACGCTACACGATCACCACGACGACGAGAGCGCAGCACACTATACCACACACACCAGAGAGGAAGGAACCAGTTACACCGCAACCAGCATTGAAATAAAGGAGGTATCACGCCTCCCCCAGCGGGACGCCACTCCGGCCTCCCTCCACCTCGTCTCTGGCGCCCGGGTCTCCACTTCCAACACTTCAATAATATTTATATTTCATATTAATTTGTTTTAAAGGACTTGCGTCTGCGCTTCTACTTGTCAGTTAATTGTAAATGCATTATTTTTACGTAGAACTTAATGTCGGTCGAAAAGATTAGTTACAGTTTATGGGGAGTGGGGGGGTGTATTGTGTGTCTCTGTGGAGGGGGGGGGGCAGTCTTGTGAGTCTCTACAGGAGTGAGGAGCCTCGTAAGACTCCATAGGAGTGGGGCCTCGTAAGACTCCATAGGAGTGGGGAGCCTAGTGAGTCTCCGCAGGAGTGAGGAGCTTTGTGAGTCTCCACAGGAGTGGGAAGCCTTGTGAGTCTCCACAGGAGTGGGAAGCCTTGTGAGTCTCCACAGGAGTGGGAAGCCTTGTGAGTCTCCACAGGAGTGGGAAGCCAGAACTGGTGCCAACTGGACCTCAAGTGTCCCTGGCATTACGAAGGGTGTTATGTAATGACTCTTGTCAAGGCTCCTAACATGGCCTGTCACACCTGTCATGCCTCACTCTTCTTGTGTGTACCTCTAGAGAGTTCTCTAGTGGCTCTCTGGGTTCCTGTTTGATCTCTGGAGTTTATGGGGGATCTTTAGAGTGACTGTGGTTTTTCTAGTGTATTTGTGGGTTCTCAAGTGTTTTTGTAATTTCTCTAGTGTTTATGTAAGTTCTGTAGTACTTATGTAAGTTCTGTTGGGGTTTCTCTGGGTTCTGTAAGGTTTCTGTAAGTTCTGTAATGTGTCTGTAGGTTCTAGAGTAGTTCTGTGAGTTATTCAGTGTTCCTGTTCGTTTTGTGGTGTTTATGTGGGTTCTCTAGTGTATATGTGGGTTCTCTAGTGTATATGTGGGTTCTCTTGTGTATATGTGGGTTCTCTTGTGTATATGTGGGTTCTCTTGTGTATATGTGGGTTCTCTTGTGTTTATGTAGGTTCTCTAGTGTATATGTGGGTTCTCTAGTGTATATGTGGGTTCTCTTGTGTATATGTGGGTTCTCTTGTGTATATGTGGGTTCTCTTGTGTATATGTGGGTTCTCTTGTGTATATGTGGGTTCTCTAATGTATATGTGTGTTCTCTAATGTATCTGATGTGTGTTTTCTAATGTATATGTGTGTTCTCTAATATATATGTGTGTTCTCTAATGTATATGTGGGTTCTCTAATGTATATGTGTGTTCTCTAATGTATATGTGGGTTCTCTAATGTATATGTGTATTCTCTAGTGTATATGTGTGTTCTCTAGTGTACATGTGTGTTTTCTAATGTATATATGTGTTCTCTAATGTATATGATGTGTGTTCTCTAATGTATATGTGTGTTCTGCTTTATTAATGATGTGGTCTTCGATGACTACATCATTAAATTCTTTCCACGGTAGTGCCAGTCGTCATGTGGGGTGGTGATGAGCGAGGCTGCGGCCAGCCATCAGAGTTGTATATCACTGCCACTGTGATCTGAGTGTGGTGAGGCAACAGTGACTGCCCTTCCGCAGGACAGTCAGATCACCCCTCACCTCTCACCGGCCTCTATACGGGCTTCTCTCCTCTCTCTCACTCACACTGCGGCCAGTGGTGTAGGTCCCAGCGTATCTGATTGTGCAGGCCGCGGTGTTCCGTGTGTTTTGTACGGGTCTGTGCATGCTTCCTCTTGTGCCCTTCGTTATTGGTTCGTTCCCGAGCTGTGCTGCACAGCCAACACCGCTGTGCACGACCAGGCGGTGATCTTCGCCAAAGAAGATGAGGCCGCTGGTGGCGCCGCCCCGCACCGCTTCTGTCTGCCTCCACGAGCCCCGCCACACACCCCATCGGGCCGGTGTGGTGCTGCAGTGTCCCTCATCTCTCCTGCAGTCCCTACCGTCTCTCAGGAGGTACACGTGTACCGGCTGAGGCCCCCCCCCCCTGCCCTAGACGCATCGTACCACAGGAAGTGTACCTGGGCCACCAGGGGTGAGGTACCGTCCCACAGTGAGCACATGTATGGAGCTTACCGTGTTAAGGGACGGGTCTGTCTTAAGCTTACCGTAAGACGTCAGTGAAGCACCAGCTTACCGTAAGATGTCAGTGAAGTACCAGCTTACCGTAAGATGTCAGTGAAGTACCAGCTTACCTTAAGACGTCAGTGAAGCACCAGCTTACCTTAAGACGTCAGTGAAGCACCAGCTTACCGTAAGACGTCAGTGAAGCACCAGCTTACCTTAAGACGTCAGTGAAGCACCAGCTTACCTTAAGACGTCAGTGAAGCACCAGCTTACCTTAAGACGTCAGTGAAGTACCAGCTTACCGTAAGACGTCAGTGAAGCACCAGCTTACCGTAAGACGTCAGTGAAGCACCAGCTTACCTTAAGACGTCAGTGAAGCACCAGCTTACCTTAAGACGTCAGTGAAGCACCAGCTTACCGTAGGACGTCAGTGAAGCACCAGCTTACCTTAAGACGTCAGTGAAGCATCAGCTTACAGTAAGACGTCAGTGAAGCACCAGCTTACAGTAAGACGTCAGTGAAGCACCAGCTTACCGTAAGACGTCAGTGAAGCACCAGCTTACCGTAAGACGTCAGTGAAGCACCAGCTTACAGTAGGACGTCAGTGAAGCATCAGCTTACAGTAGGACGTCAGTGAAGCACCAGCTTACCGTAAGACGTCAGTGAAGCACCAGCTTACCGTAGGACGTCAGTGAAGCACCAGCTTACAGTAGGACGTCAGTGAAGCACCAGCTTACCGTAGGACGTCAGTGAAGCACCAGCTTACCATAAGAAGCGTACCGCTCTACCTTGTTGAAGTGCTTCTTCATCAGTGGAGAACCACAACATCGCAGGAATACTGAGTGGAGCATGTTACCCCTCCACACCACAGGTAGGCCTCCCCTCCACACCACAGGTAGGCCTGCCTCCACACCACAGGTAGGCCTCCCCTCCACACCACAGGTGGGCCTCCCCTCCACACCACAGGTAGGCCTGCCCTCCACACCACAGGAAGGCCTCCCCTCCACACCACAGGTAGGCCTCCCCTCCACACCACAGGTAGGCCTGCCCTCCACACCACAGGTAGGCCTGCCTCCACACCACAGGTAGGCCTGCCCTCCACACCACAGGTAGGCCTGCCCTCCACACCACAGGTAGGCCTCCCCTCCACACCACAGGTAGGCCTGCCCTCCACACCACAGGTAGGCCTCCCTCCACACCACAGGTAGGCCTGCCCTCCACACCACAGGTAGGCCTCCCTCCACACCCTCCCTCCTCCTCCCTCCACAAGTTTGAATAGCAGTCTCATGTGCGGTACTGTATCAAAGGCCTTTTTTGCAGTCCAGAAATATTTAGTCTGCCCAACCTTCTCTGTCCTGCCTTATCCTCGTTATTTTATCATAGAATTCCAAAGGGTTTGTTAGGCATGATTTCCCTTTACAGAACCCATGTTGATGTTTGTTCACAAACCTAACGTTCTCCAGGTGTGCACCCAGTCGTAGCCTAATTATTCTTTCAAGTATTTTACAGGGGATGCTTGTCAGTGATACAGGTCTATAGTTGAGTGCCTCCTCCCTATCCTCTTCTTGAAAAACCGGTACGACATTTGCCCTCTTCCAGCAATTGGGCAATTCTCCCGACATAAGTGATTCATTAAAGATCGTGCTTCTGGCCCTCAGCGTGCCTCTGGCACGCTGAGAGCCTGCGCTGCCTCTTTTAGTATCCACAGTGGTACTTTGTCTGGTCCAACCGCTTTAGTTGTATCCAGTGTTGTCAACTGTTTCATTACCTCCTCTGCTGTCACCTCTATATCTAGTAGTCTTTCATCTAGGGTAATCTCTTTTAACAATGGGAGCTGCTCAGGCTCGGTAGTGAACACTCCATGGAAATTGGCATTCAGTGCCTCGCAGATTTCCTCGTCACTTTCTGTATATGCCCCCTCTGTTTACCTTAGTCTTGTCACTTAGTCGTTCACCAACATTTTTCTTCTATATGGCTGTAGTAATTTAGGTTGCTTTTTGCTTTGATCGCAATATCGTTCTGATAATTTCTTTCCGATACTCTTCTTATGTTAATGTAATCGTTCCTAGCTCTGTTGCATCTGATCCTGTTNTACATATCTTAATCCCTAGAGATTATCTGTTATGTAATCTTAAAGTCACTTTCAGGACCATACCTGACGTCTCGAGGGCGGTCTGTCTTGGAGACCCCAGCTCCGTCAGAACCAGGTCACTCAGGGCTCTCTGTCTGCCCTAAGCGCCGTGACTCCCCCATACAATGCCAGTACAAACGTCTTCTAACCCTGCAGATTCAGGTTAGAGGATGTTATGCGATTACCAGTGTAAACTGTGTTTTTGTTCTGGCCACCTGGAGGAAAAATGCTGTTTGGTCAGGGCTTTTAGGCTCGTGGGGTCAGCGCTCCGTCCTGTGGGACCAGGACGGTGGGTTTTTAGAGTCGGAGATGTTACCGGGTGTGAGAGGAGCCGGAGGAGGTGAGGAGGGGATGGGGGGGGGGAATGATCGGAGGGGAAAAGCGCCAAGCCATTACGACTATATAGCACTTAGAAGGGGTCAGGATAAGGTTTTGGATGGGAAGGAATGGTGCCCAACCACTTGTGGACGGTCGGGGATTGAACACGACCTGCATGAAGCGAGGACCGTCGTCTACCGTCCTGCCCAAGTGGTGGGTGCGGGGGGATTGGCAATGTTCAGTGCATCTTGGGCGGGTAAACGAGAGTCCGGTTGTATCTATATGTGATCTTTGCTTCGGTTATATTTCTGGAAGAAATTGATCCTCTCACTGCAGGAAACATTTGTTTATTTTCAACTTTTCTGCATTGTGATGCTAAGCAGGTTATGTGATGCAATAACAGAAGTTTCATTAGGCTTTCCTGTATGTTGTTTGACACATGTGGAGTAAAGTTTAGCTTATGTGGTGTCAGAGTCGCGTGGGTGTTATCCTAGGCTTGTGTGTTGTGTAAAGCTAACGTGTGTGTGTGTGTGTGTGTGTGTGTGGTGTGTGTGTGTGTGTGTGTGTGTGTGTGTGTGTGTGTGTGTGTGTGTGTGTGTGTGTGTACAATTACACTTGGTTGTAACTGTGCTAGGCCTGTATGGTGGCACACATAGATATAGTTGTGCTAGGCTTGTTGATACTGGAGTACGCTAGGTGCACTTGGCTGGTTCTGTATCAGACCCCTCATGATTCACACATAAACACTTATGGAGATTGACAGGGTGGAAAAGCGAAAACGTTCACAATGGTACAACAAAAATGTGCACAATATTGCTTACGAAAATGTCACGTAAACAATAAATAAAAAAGCACGAGAAACAGGAACAATAATTATAAGATCATTAATACGTGTATCAAGGTTGAATAAATTTAAGTTTACTAGATTAAGTTAGATCTTATAATTATGATGCCATTACAAAACCTTCCGATTTGTCCAAATTCAATAACACGAAAGTCAATGTTGTGATGAACCACCGCTATATATTGGTACTTTCCACTAGATGGTTACTATAAGTACTCTCATTTTACAAGAGTGAACTGCACGATGTTGTGATATCATTGTGCAAAGTGTACTCTCCTCACTAGTGTCGACGACCATCCCCACCCCCACCATCGTCATCATTCGTCCTCACTTACAGCCCGTAAAGGAATATTCCTGACAATATTACCATCATATAAATGTAAATAATTGACGAGAAAATATACACGCATTGGTTCTTGGCTTCTCAGTATTTCAATGAAAGGCGTATTACGTCATTTCTTGTTGCACTCTAGTCTTTGATTCCTTACACCTGCCTTAACTCCCGCGTGCTCGCCCTCAGAGATTAAAGCAAGATTAATCACACAGAGGAAATTCCCCTTCAGTGTTGACGCTGTGCCCGTCATGTGGGCTGATATCAGAGCGTCAGTACTTAATCCCTGTTATGGTTAACCTATTAGTATGAGGCTTAAGACACGGTCAGCAGACGAACTCCGCCAAATTCACATGTGTTTAGTAATAAAACGTCGGGATTTTCCGCAGCTGTGATTATAAAAATATTAACTTTGTTAATGTTTATGCAAAAAAAAACGTAGTCGTCACATAGTGACTTGGTAATTATCTTGATAATAATTCAAATATGAAAATTAAACATTACAATTATCTATGAGAGCGTCCAGGTCCTGGCGGCTCGTCCTCTGACGCGCTTATCACCGTGACGCTAACTATTCTCCAGGACATTTCTCCTTATATATTTTCTTGATAGTGTCGTGAATTCCCCAAACTGTTGCTAGGGCTCCGTTCTCAGACCTCCGTACGAACACCAACACATTCCTGCGTTCGTACTCAGGTTATCACGGGTACGAACAGCAACGTAGCCAACAGGCTGTCGTACACGTCAAGCATTTCACAGGACCGGCGCTTAGAGACTGTTACCGTGGGAAACATGAACAACAGACAGACATCACAGGACTCAGGACCCGAGGGCGCTGCTCACTGAGTCTCACACTCAAACATCACGCTGATAACCCCTCTAGATTACACAAAGTAATATGTAGATATTATTTTCTTCCTGCATTTAATGATATTAATAATAATTATTATCATTATTGTTATTATTATTATTATTATTATTATTATTATTATTATTATTATTATTATTATTATTATTATTATTATTATTATTATTATTATTATTATTATTTTGTGTTTACTTGTTCAAAGGCAGAAGTACACTTTCTCTGTAGTGTTGCCGGTTGCAGTGCAAGTTTGTTGTGAATATATTGCACAGAACATTGGTATATATCTCACCATATACGTGCAGGTGTCTGGGCTGTTACAGTGACGTAGCGTTGTGGCTACAAACCTCTTCACAGTGGTTTTGTTATGAAAATTTACGAGAGTGGATATGTGGGCGCTCTTGTTAGGTGGTATGCTGCTATGTGGGCGTGTTGTAGAGAGGTCATGTGTGGGGGGGGGGGGTATGTGGGAAGGTTACGTAGAGCAGCTACGTAATTATCCAAAATTATAATTAATTATCACACACAGAGATCACACTAACGTGATGCATTTTCAACCAAAGTTTCAACTCTTTTAACCCTGTCGTAGCTCAGTCGATGAAGGCAGTGTCTGGGATGCTTCCGGACGCAGGTTCGAATCCTCGTCACGGCCCTTGTGGATTTGTTCATAATTAATTATACAACGAAATTGAGGAAATTATACAACGTGTTGAGGCTATAACAACACGTTGAGAACCTACATGTACCTGAAGCCTCGTTGTATCTATTTCGGTTTTCCTATGTACTTAAACGTCTGTATTTCCTCTCCTCCCGCCCGCCTGCTTACCCACTTGTGCTTCTTGGCACTGTATGTTAAACCCCAGTTATTATATTTCTTCCGGTTTTTTCCCTTATTGTCGGTATGTGTGTGTGTGTGTATCTGGCATGACCGTGATGTGGTAGGTTCATGAGGCTGTATGTTCATGAGGCTGTACAGTATGATCATGATGCAGTATGTTTATGAGGCTGTACAGTATGATCATTAGGCAGTATGATCATAAGGCTGTATGACCATGAGGCTGTATAATCATGATGTGCTTTGTCTATGAGGCAATATGCTCGACTAGGATTCCCCGTAATGATTAATTGTCCATCATACTGAAAGATAAGCTACACCACAGTTGAAATTCCTGCTTTCCTGTGTTCATGCAACAGACTGTTATGTGTTCTCGTCTTGCAAGGATTGCAATTCAACACTCAACATATTTCATTCATTTTGTAAAATCTAAAAAAAAACAAAAATGTCAAATCTGAGTACCGGTATTTCATTAACATAGATTTAATGACTAATTTTAATAACGGTGGTAAGCTTGTTATTCCTGTGCTTCACGGTGTGTTCGTGACCCGGGTCAAGAGAGGGAATGATTCGTTTTGCCCCTGAGGAAGATTATCAGACCAGGGAACTCTGAGGAAGTCGCTAGCCTATGAAAATGGATTCGAATGTGTTGTAGGTTGAGGTGGCGTAATATGCAGCCTGATAACAACGTTCGGTTCCTTACACCGGCTCTGCTCTCGACTTCCCTTCATTCACTTGTTGTGTAGACTGTGTTCAGAAACGCCAACTTCTGAGAAAAATGTATGAATGTCTTTAATATAAGTTGTGTAGCATCAGTGGGGGGATTAGATGCGGAGGAGATAAGAGAGGCGGGGTGCCGGGCCAGGGGGGGGGGGGTTAGGTCCCATCCGGACACTGTCCCTGACACTTGTATGTGTATCTTGGGTAATTATGAGATTATGGAGTTGGGTGGGCATCGCGTGGTCAGTCTGGCAGTGACCGCCACCACTGCCACACGTGTCCTGACAACACCTGCTGCTGTTTCTCACGCCCTCCAACCCACTGTGCGCTCTGGGCTTCTGGATTGTTTAAACAGCTTTACGAGTGTGTCAAGAACCTAAAATATTTATATCACTTGTAAGGTGGAAATATTCACGTGAGCTAAACAAAGCAAAAAAAAAAAAAACAAGAGAAAATCAACATTTTGCTCATGTTATCAGTTCACACCTTGTTATTGCTGACATTATTTATATACATTTTTAATATATATAAATGATTCTATATAAATATATATAATGTATATAATGCTTGATTTGCGTAGTACTTTTACAAGACAATATTTATAGGCACTTAAATTGTGTGTTAGGTGTTTTGGAGGACCAGATCTGTGGCAGAGTGCTGTAAGAACGACCAGATCTGTGGCAGAGTGCTGTAAGAACGACCAGATCTCCTGTAGTGGGTGTTTTAAAAGTCGTAACAAAAGTTCTTGCGCCGCGAGCAGGAATAACCACTAAGCTCTTCGTGCCAATTAACAGACGCGCAAGATCCAGCGTGTTATGCGTTTTGCGGAAGCTCAAGAGCCATCGGGCTGTGTCCTGACGACCAACCTGTGATGCGCTGCAGTGTGCACAAACAAGAAATCAGCCTGTGATGTGCAGCAGTGGGTGGTGAAGCGAGCCGGCACACCCATGGATCTGCTCCAGCATCTCTATCGCCACGGTCAGTCATATATATATATATATATATATATATATATATATATATATATATATATATATATATATATATATATATATATATATATATATATTTATATATATATATATATATATATATATATATATATATATATATATATATATATATATATACATATATATACGATAGATTGTTATACACAGTCATGTAATCGTATAGTCAGTCAGACGGTCATATACAGCTATATATTGGCTACTATAGGCGGGGCATAAAGAGTTATAGACCTCACTCTCCCCCCCCCCCCCACCCCAGTAGACACTATGAGGTTAGTATACGTGTGATTGTCTCATTTAGATGGATTGATTAATTGGCTGTCGGGTGAGTGATTAGTTGCTAATTGCATGAATTGTGAACTCGTTAGTTTGATTCAATGATTTGTTGGTTGAGTGGCTTGTTTTTATGAGGTATCGGCTAATTATTTAATACTTCGTTGATTGACTGCTTAGTCAATTATTTGAATAATTTGTTGGTCAACTGACCCTCGTGATGGGTGGGTGAATGGTTGGGTTAATAATTAACTATTTGACTGGACAAATTAATGATTGTCTGGTGTCTGTGTACGCACGTAGTTGTGCTTGCGGGGGTTGAGCTCTGGCTCTTTGGTCCCGCCTCTCAACTGTCAATCAATTGGTGTACAGATTACTGAGCCTACTGGGCTCTATCGTATCTACATTTGAAACTGTGTATGGAGTCAGCCTCCATCATATCACTTCCTAGTGCATTCCATCTGTTAACTACTCTGACACTGAAAAAGTTCTTTATGTGTGTGTGTACTCACCTATTTGCACTCACCTAATTGTGCTTGGGGGGTTGAGCTTTGGCTCTTTGGCCCCGCCTCTCAACTGTCAATCAACTGGTGTACAGATTCCTGGGCCTACTGGGCTCTATCATATCTACATTTAAAACTGTGTATGGAGTCAGCCTCCACCACATCACTGCCTAATGCATTCCATCCGTTAACTACTCTGACACTGAAAAAGTTCCTTCTAACGTCTCTGTGGCTCATGTGGGTACCCGTTTCCACCTGTGTCCCCTTGTTCGCGTCCCACCAGTGTTGAATAGTTCATCCTTGTTTACCCGGGCGATTCCTCTGAGGATTTTGTAGGTTGTGATCATGTCTCCCCTTACTCTTCTGTCTTCCAGTGTCGTAAGGTGCATTTCCCGCAGCCTTTCCTCGTAACTCATGCCTCTTAGTTCTGGGACTAGTCTAGTGGCATACCTTTGGACTTTTTCCAGCTTCGTCTTGTGCTTGACAAGGTACGGGCTCCATGCTGGGGCCGCATACTCCAGGATTGGTCTTACATATGTGGTGTATGTATGTGTGTGTGTGTGTGTGTGTGTGTGTGTGTGTGTGTGTGTGTGTGTGTGTGTGTGTGTGTGTGTGTGTGTGTGTGCGCGCGCGTGTGTGTACGTGTGTGTACGTGTGTGAATGCATGTGTGCGCGCGTGTGTACGTGTGTGCATGTGAGTGTGTACATGTTTGTCGTTTTTATGTGTTGCAATATTTCTGGCAGTGGTAACGATGACGTCAGCCCGACTCCCTGAGGTGATTTCCTTGTAATGACTCAGGACTGGCGGCCTACGTCCCCCCCCCCCCCCTAGGCCTAGTGTGTGCCTGGGTGGAACACGGTATAGTTACGCTGAGGAGAGCGGTGAAAATTCGAGTATTGCCGGTGAGCCATCTCTCATCTCTCTCCCCCTTCTCTCATCTCTCTCCCCCTTCTCTCATCTCTCTTTCCCTTTCTTCCCCTATTCCCGAGATCTGTGAATAATGGTGCATATCACTATAAGAAAAACAATATGTTGTTTTAAATTTTAGTTTTCAAAATATTCAGCAAAGTGTAGTGTGGTGGGAGGTCCAGTAGTCGTGGTGGGGGTACGAACGGACAGATTGATTGATGAAGATTAACCCACCCAAGAGGTGGCACGGGCATGAATAGCCCGTAAGTGGTGGCCCTTTTGAGCCATTACCAGTATCAAGAGATGATACTGGAGATCTGTGGAGGTGCGACTGCACCCTGCGTGACGGGAGATGTCTCCCGTGCGAACAGACAGATATGCATTCTCTTTTATAGCTGTAGATGGAACACCCAGCTGTGCCGGGTCTCTTTTTCCATCCTCCCTTCTCTCTTCCGACTCCTGCTCTCCCCCTGGTTTTCCCCCTCTCCTTTCCTGTCACTTTCCTCCCTCTCCTGCCCTTTTCACCTTTCTACCCCCTTATCCTTCCCTCTCTACACTCTCTCAGTCTCCCACTTCTCCACCTATATATACCCCTCTATCTTTCTTCCCCCTCCATCTTTCTCTTTCCCTCTTCTTCCCCCTCTATTTCCCTCTCCCCTCACGGGTAATCCGAATAGATTCGTGTTCGCCATTTTCAAGCAAATGGGGGGGAGTAATCAGGTATAATCATGGAAAGAGAGTGATAATTATAACAACTATAATTATAACAAGGCGCGGGTAAACGGCGGGTGTAAGCAGGCACTCTTCGAAAACACTAATCCCAGGTGTCAGAATTCATGAAAATCATAGAGAGTCGCTGTAGATGCCGATAGTTGTTAAAAAATGTGGTGCTGTAGCTGGCCCCAGCTGGCCTACGACACTCTCATAGCCCCACATGTGCCATCTTGGAAAAGTTGGGTGCGGCTAGCCGCAAGCCTCTACAGGCCTTTTACTTTGGATAGACAGACAAGTAAACATTCTACTTTATAGATTTAGATTTCAACATCACTGTCCTGTCAGCTTGCCCCAGACGTTTGTGGGTGGGAGCACCTATCCTCTCCATGATTATGTACTCACGTATGAATATGTACCTATTTGTGCCTGCAGGATCGTGCTCTAGCTCGATCCTGTTTGTAAGTGACCATGTCTGTTGACAACGGAACTATTCCAGTGACCAGGTCTGTTGACAACAACGGAACTATCCCAGTGACCGTGTCTGTTGACAATAACGGAACTACCGGGTCCGACTACCCGAGCCTTAGTTGTTAAATTATCCAGCAAGTATAAGTTATGTTGCATGTGATCAACATGGTATTGCGTCATGCATCGTACATTGTAATGGGTGCACCGTAGCCTCATGTTATTGTGATGGCTCTGCATTGTCCAGCCCACGTGATGTGCGGGGCGCCCTCCCGCGGTGCCCCGCGCCCACTGTTGTTCTTGTTGTTATAGATACAGCTACTCGGAACAAGTTCCAAGTAGCACGGGCTATGGTGAGCCCGTAACTTACCTGGCACAGGAGCTGGGCAAGAAGCACGGGCTATGGTTAGCCTCGTGGACAGATGTCTCCCGTGGCCCACTGCTCGCCTCGCGCCCTTCTCGACTACATGTAACAACCGCAGTTTTGTCCCTCTGGTGCAATGTTCTCGATGATACGTCACCAAACACCTGTATCACACACCTGCATCAAACACCAAATTCATTAATAACGTGTACAATGAGCGGAACAGGTGTGTGAGAACACATAGATGTATGTATTAAGCTCAGATTGCAGTAGTTAACATTGTTCCCTTGGTGGCTCTGAGCCCCGGTGGTGACGACCTTGCTAGCCTGCGTCTTGGGGGTGGTAATGATGGGGGGGGGGTAGTAGTTTGTCCCACGGGGGGCGGGGGATAGTACGGATGCGGGTAGAGGGATGGTATTGGGGAGCGAGGATGAGGATTCAGTAAACCTATCCTAAGGTCAGAGGTAATCACCAACATCTTTCACTTTGTCGACTTACAGTGAGGGGGGGGGGATATTCCTGGATTATTACTTCGTGAAGCTTTGTGGTTCAGTTGATTACAATGTAAAGCCGCAGCTGTTGGAACACCGCTAAACAGCTTCGTTCAGGCTTCCTTTGAGGTTGTAGCCTCGTCTGAGGCGCTGCTCTAGTTTCAGACCGGTACGTGCCTACCTGTCCGTCTGTCTCTCTGACAGGTAATTCTGCAGTCTTTCCGGAGAACGTTGCATGTTCTCACCTCCAAAAAGGCAAGGAACTTCCTTGAGATGTCTTGAATCGTATCTAATTTGTTCTTAGTTGATGATAAGTGTGTGTTACGGAGCCCGCGTGTCCCTGGCCAAGGTCACGCGTAATTCCGAACCTAACCGGTGTCCGCAAGAGTGTCCTGACTTACATGATGATATCCAGCATGATATATAACACATGATATCGCCTGACCACTGTCGCAGGCGTCTTCCTGTATACACCAGCGGTCTGCGTCATTAACAGCCAGCTGAGGGGGCCTGTGAACACAAGCCTCTAGAATCCAAACTGGAACATCTCATCCGGTCACGATCTTCATAAATCGAAATCAAATGCAGCTCCCAAAAGAGTGACTTTTAGAGCCATTAAATGCCCAGACGAAGAGACGTGGATCCGTGACTCGGTGTCCGTGAACCCGTCCCCCGAACAGAAGGTCTCATTTTGACGCATAATCTACCTCAAGCCGGCAATTGTCCCACTAGAAAATGGTAGAGATTTCACCCAGCTGAAGGGCGCGGGTGGTGAGTTGGAGACCCTGTGTCCGACCCCTGGCCCCGGCCGCCCCTCCAGCCGGGGGCCTCACTTGGGGAACGGAACGTCAGGCGCGCGGCCGTCGTCTCATCCCCCTCCCACCAGACTTTCAGAAGAAGTGGAAGACAAGTTATTAGAGGGAGAAGAAAGCACTAATGAAGGCAGGGGACGGGGAGACATTGGAATATAGGTTCAGAAGGAGACTATGCTGATATAGTCACCCTGCGTCATAGGAATATATTCTCCTACGTCATAGTAATATATTCACCTGCGTCATAGTAATAACCCCCCCCCTCCAATAAGCACGTGGCACAAACAATGGCAGGTGAATGCATTGTGAAGTGAGATTGTACTGGACCACGGGCGGCTCCGGCGTCTTCCTGTGTGAGAGTGAGTGATTCAGTAATGAGATGTGATATCCAGGTCATTGTATCGTGAACATCTTGTCTATGATGGGTGGTGCTGTGTTAGATATGCTGGCTGACTCGTGTTGGATGGCATCCTGCAGGCTTCCAGAGGGGTTCGTGTGACCATTAAGATGAGGCAGTGAAGAGCAGAGGTGCCACAGGCACAATCAGAGAACACTGTATAAACATCAGAGGTCCGCGGTTGTTCAACGTCCTCCCAGCAAGCATAAGAAATATTGCCAGAACAACCTTGGACATCTTCAAGAGGAAACTAGATTTATTCCTCCAAGGAGTGCCGGACCAACCGGGCTGTGGTGGGTATGTGGCCCTGCGGGCCGCTCCAAGCAACAGCCTAGTGGACCAAACTCTCACAAGTCAAGCCTGGCCTCGGGCCGGGCTTGGGGAGTAGAAGAACTCCCAGAACCCCATCAACCAGGTATCAACCAGGCAACACGCGCGCGCACGCACGCACACACACACACACACACACACACACACACACACACACACACACACACACACACACACACACACACACACACACACACACACACACACACACACACACAAAGTACTCCATGTTACAGTGCCACACTGCAGGTCATTATGCAGCCCAAGTGGTTGTTGTGGGATGAGGTTATCACTGCCGTAGTCCATGATAGGGAGGCCAACTCCAGTGTCACTGTGATAGCGATAAGATTAGTGCTCTCTGATCAAGGCGATGTCCCGTGTTGATGGTCCTGTTGATGTCCCGTGTTGATGGTTCTCTTGATGTCCCGTGTTGGTGGTCCTCTTGATGTCCCGTGTTGATGGTCCTCTTGATGTCCCGTGTTGATGGTCCTCTTGATGTCCCGTGTTGGTGGTCCTCTTGATGTCCCGTGTTGATGGTCCTCTTGATGTCCCGTGTTGATGGTCCTCTTGATGTCCCGTGTTGATGGTCCTCTTGATGTCCCGTGTTGATGGTCCTCTTGATGTCCCGTGTTGATGGTCCTCTTGATGTCCCGTGTTGGTGGTCCTCTTGATGTCCCGTGTTGATGGTCCTCTTGATGTCCCGTGTTGATGGTCCTCTTGATGTCCCGTGTTGATGGTCCTCTTGATGTCCCGTGTTGATGGTCCTCTTGATGTCCCGTGTTGATGGTCCTCTTGATGTCCCGTGTTGATGGTCCTCTTGATGTCCCGTGTTGGTGGTCCTCTTGATGTCCCGTGTTGATGGTCCTCTTGATGTCCCGTGTTGATGGTCCTCTTGATGTCCCGTGTTGGTGGCCCTCTTGATGTCCTCTAGTGAGTGTTGTCATCGTCGTCCTGTATAATGATGACGGTGTCTGTATACACACACCCTATATGTATATACACACCGTATTTAATTTTAATTCTAAAAATCTAAAATTGTTAATTAATGTTAATGAAGTTTCAGTAACTGGGTTATTGGACAAAATTGATATATATATATTATATATATATATATATATATATATATATATATTATATATATATATATATATATATATATATATATATAATACTAATGGCCAGTTATCAAAGCTAGACAAAATCCCATCTTCAGGGGGCACTTGGGAGAGGCCATAATATACTAAGATGCTGTACACGACCCTTGATAAAGAACGACTGGGGTTATCACAAATTGAAGTACACAGTATTAGTATACCATACAGACATTTAAAGCATACACTGTATGTTTCGCTCATACACAAATGTTTACAAGCACTTCATCACGGTGCTGTCCAGCACTATAAGCAGGCACTGTGTAACTCATGCCCTGGGCAAGATTATATTCTTCAGTACTCCCACACGAGACACATTTAAGGTCCTCCAGCTACCCTGGGTGCACACAATGAGGCCCCCACCCACTCCAACCCTGTGGGAACACCACAGTACTCATGAGGATCATGATGTAATGCTCATGATCTAATACACCATATACACACACACGCTACACGATCACCACGACGACGAGAGCGCAGCACACTATACCACACACACCAGAGAGGAAGGAACCAGTTACACCGCAACCAGCATTGAAATAAAGGAGGTATCACGCTCCCCCAGCGGGACGCCACTCCGGCCGCCCTCCACCTCGTCTCTGGCGCCCGGGTCTCCACTTCCAACACTTCAATAATATTTATATTTCATATTAATTTGTTTTAAAGGACTTGCGTCTGCTCTTCTACTTGTCAGTTAATTGTAAATGCATTATTTTTACGTAGAACTTAATGTCGGTCGAAAAGATTAGTTGCAGTTTATGGGGAGTGGGGGGGGGGGGGTGTATTGTGTGTCTCTGTGGAGGGGGGGGCAGTCTTGTGAGTCTCTACAGGAGTGAGGAGCCTCGTAAGACTCCATAGGAGTGGGGAGCCTCGTAAGACTCCATAGGAGTGGGGAGCCTAGTGAG
>WNGS01167840.1:19520495-19556189 GCA_020271785.1 Procambarus virginalis | reverse complement strand
CTATACATATGGAGAGTGGCAAGCAAAGTGCTCTGCACACTCTTTCAATACCCATGGTGAGATTCCGTCCGGGCCAACA
Organism: Procambarus virginalis; assembly: GCA_020271785.1. Classification (NCBI taxonomy): domain Eukaryota; kingdom Metazoa; phylum Arthropoda; class Malacostraca; order Decapoda; family Cambaridae; genus Procambarus; species Procambarus virginalis. The sequence goes on along the minus strand of WNGS01167840.1, from coordinate 19,556,110 downwards.
GCCTTTCTCACGTCCAGATCCAACAGGTGTCTCTTGACGTCATCTCTATAATTTTCGAACCGTTTCCAGGCCGCCTGGTTTACTGCCGCCCTCTCTAGCACAGTGACCTCTCCTTTTTCTATTTGTGAAGACCTCTCCTGAACCTCTTGTTGAGTTCCTCACACACCTCTTTGTCATTCTTTGTGTACCTGTCCTCACCCATTCAAAGTTTCATCACCTGTTTTCTTTCACTGTTTTTTCCTCCTGATGTGACTGTGTAGTAGCTTTGGTTCGGTCTTGGCTTTATTAGCTATATCATTTTCATACATGCATTTTCATACACACACACACGTGTGTGTATTCACTTAGTTGTATTCACTTAGTTGTATTTTACGGGGGTTGAGCTTGCTCTTTCGGCCGCCCTCTCAACTGTCAATCAACTGTTTACTAACTACTTTTTTTTCCCCACCCACACACACACACACACACACCAGGAAGCAGCCCGTGACAGCTGACTAACTCCCAGGTACCTATATTACTGCTAGGTAACAGGGGCATTCAGGGTGAAAGAAACTTTGCCCATTTGTTTCTGCCGGGTGCGGGAATCGAACCCGCGCCACAGAATTACGAATCCTGCACACTATCCACCAGGCTACCTGGCCCTTGTGTGTGTGTGTATGTGTGTGTGTGTGTGTGTGTGTGTGGTGTGTGTGTGTGTGTGTGTGTATGTGTGTGTGTGTGTGTGTGTGTGTGTGTGGTGTGTGTGTGTCCGGTGTCAGCCTGGGAATTATATCCACACATAAATCTTCTATTTTCAAATTCTCTAATTGTTTTCCCCTAATGGTGTAGATATCCTGTGGTTCCCGTCCATCTCTTCATTACCTTACACTTGCTGGATTGAACTCTACCAAAACTTAGCCCACCCACTCCTGGAATTTGTAAAGGTTTCTCTCTAATTCGTCAGTCCCCCCGCCCTCCCGCGGTATTTATATTCCCCATCACCTGTGCCTCGTCCGCAGATATTAACATGTGCGCGCTCACTCCTTCATGGAAGTCGAGCTCATCAACTGCGCGCAGTAGTGGTGCCACGACCAGGTCTTGGGGGCAGGTGGAGGGTCTGGAAGTGGAGGTGATGATGGTGGGTGGAGGTAGTGGAAGCGATGGTGGTGGTGTTGGAGGAGGTGGTGGTAGAAGTTCTGGTTGTGGTGTGGGAGAGCTGGACGATGGTGGTTGTTTCTCCTGTGGTGGGTGGAGGTAGTGGTGATGGTGGTGGAGGTAGTGGTGATGGTGGTGGAGGCGGTGGATGCAATAGTGTTGGTGTAAGTGCTTACCTATTAGTGAATGGAGTGAGGGCTAGCTCCTTATGCCCCGCCCATCAGCCTTGTTCTACCGGTTCGTTATAATTGATTTTGACGTTCGAATTCTTTGTCGAGTCTGGCCTCAAAGTTGAGGATGGAGGTGGCTTCCACAACTTCTACTCTCAGAGCCTTCCACTTGCGGTACTGTCACTAGTCGTACAGGGTAAGACTAGATCCTTACTTTGACTCATTTGCGTTTTCAGCTTCCACCTATGTCTTCTTGTCCTACTTTCTCTCAGTTTGAAGAGGCTGTCCTTGTCCACTTTATCTAATCATCTCAGTATATTATATGACGTGATCATGTCTCCTCTGCTGCTTCTCTCCTCTACGATTGTAAGATAGTCTCGTAGCTTAACGATGACGTGATGGTGGACGTGATGGTGGTGGTGATGGTGATGATCCATCGCTTGACGGTGATGAATCAGCAGATGTCAGTCATTGCAGACATTCTTAGTGTTTCTTACTGAAGTTTTTGTTTGTTTTTTACCCAGGTGGTCAACCTGGCCTTTCTCCCCTGTTCTGCTTGTTTGGTCCGCCACAGCCAGGCAATACCACGGTCATCAACCCCAGATACTCCATATATAGTATAAGTCTTTGGAGTTACAAAACTGGACCCAACCCACTACATCGAGCCTAAACCTAACCCACCGTAACAACCCCGACCCCCCCACGCCACCGTAGGAGGAGATGAGAGCAGAAACCGCGGGTGTTGGCGGGCAGTGAGCTCGCGCGAGTGGTGGCGGGCAGTGAGCGCGCGCGAGTGTTGGCGGGCAGTGAGCGCGCCAACACCCGGTGAGCCACAGTCTCTAGGTCAACAGCGGCAGTGAAAGTTGTCACCGCCATTTTATCGCTCACAGACTACTTTTGTTTCTCGTCTCATATTGTGTTTCCCAGCTTCACAGTCATGACCTTACAGTCAGGTCTGTCACAGTCGTGTCATGTCACAGTCAGGTCCTATCACAGTCAGGTCCTGTCACAGCCAGGTCCTATCACAGTCAGGTCCTGTCACAGCCAGGTCCTGTCACAGCCAGGTCCTGTCACAGCCAGGTCCTGTCACAGTCAGGACCTGTCACAGCCAGGTCCTGTCACAGCCAGGTCCTGTCACAGTCAGGTCCTGTCACAGCCAGGTCCTGTCACAGCCAGGTCCTGTCACAGTCAGGACCTGTCACAGCCAGGTCCTGTCACAGTCAGGTCCTGTCACAGCCAGGTCCTGTCACAGCCAGGTCCTGTCACAGCCAGGTCCTGTCACAGCCAGGTCCTGTCACAGCCAGGTCCTGTCACAGCCAGGTCCTGTCACAAGCGTGGGTCAAATGGGCCAAACGCCAAATGGACCAAATCCAAATAAAAGACCAAACACAAGTAGAAATTGTTAAATATGTATATCAGTTTCACAGTGATATGCTTTGAATCAGCTTAAAGGAGCAATATATATATAATGTTGAGGTAGACATACGTAAATGAGATCAGTATTGATTGATTGGTGAAGATTAGGCCACCCAAGAGGTGGCACGGGCATGAATAGCCCGGAAGTGGTAGATTTTTGGAGGGGGGGGGGGTTAATGTGAACTCTGGTTGTTATACTGAGAACAGTAATGTTGTTGTTGTTTTAGATTTAGTTAGGACGAAGTGTCTATGTAGCACGGGCTATGGTGAGCCCGTAGAGAGTGAGAGCAGTAAAGGGGGGCAAGATTATATGCTCGTAGGGTCTATGGCAGCTCGGAGAGGTGTGGTTGGTGAACCAGAGGCTTCCACCCCCCCCCCCCTGTGGTCTCCAGTGATCGTCCACCCCCCCACCCTGTGGTCTCCACCAGTGATCGTCCACCCCCCTGTGGTCTCCACGAGGGATCGTTCCCTTGGAAGGTGTGGGGTCTGGAAGAAAGGTCTGGCGTGATATCAACCCCAGGTCTTTCTCTCTTTCTGACTCTTGAAGTACTTCATTTCTCAACTGATACCTTGTATCTGGTCTTCTGCTCCTTACACTTATTTTCATTACATTACATTTGCTTGGGTTAAACTCTAACAGCCATTTGTTTGACCATTCCTGCAGCTTGTCCAGGTCTTCTTGAAGCCTCAAACTGTCCTCCTCTGTCTTAATCCTTCTCATAATTTTGGCGTCGTCAGCAAACATTGAGAGGAATGAGTCTATACCCTCTGGGAGATCATTTACGTATATCAGAAACAGGATAGGTCCAAGCACAGAGCCCTGTGGGACTCCACTGGTGACTTCACGCCAATCTGAGGTCTCACCCCTCACTGTAACTCTGCTTCCTATTGCTTAGGTACTCCCTTATCCACTGGAGCGCCCTACCAGTTACTCCTGCCTGTTTCTCCAGCTTATGCATCAGCCTTTTATGGGGTACTGTGTCAAAGGCTTTCCGACAGTCCAAAAAAATGCAGTCCGCCCAGCCTTCTCTTTCTTGCTTAATCTTTGTCACCTGGTCCTAGAATTCTATTAAGCTTGTAAGGCAAGATTTACCCTCCCTGAACCCATATTGATGGGTTGTCACGAAGTCCCTTCTCTCCAGATGTGCCCGCCTCTCAACAGTCAATCGACTGATGTACAGGTTCCTGAGCTTCTGGGCTCTATCATATCTTCATTTAAGACTGTGTATGGAGTCAGCCTCCACCACATCTCTGCCTAATGCAGTCTACCTGTTAACTACACTGACACTGAAATAGTTCTTTCTAACGTTCCTGTGGCTCATTTGGATACTCAGTTTCCACCTGTGTCCCCTTATCCTTATCTGTTTATCTGTACAGTTTATCCTTATCTACCCTGTCAATTCCCCTGAAAATTTTGTTGGTAGTGATCATGTCTTCCCTTATTCTTCTGTCTTCCAGTGTCGTGAGATGAACTTCCCGCAGCCTTTCCTCGTAAGTCATGCCTCTTAGTTCTGGGACTAGCCTAGTGGCGTACCTATGAACTTTTTCAAGCTTCGTCTTGTGCTTAACAAGGTACGGGCTCCATGCTGGGGCCGCATACTCCAAGATTGGTCTTACATATGTGGTATTCAGAGTTCTGAATGATTCCTTACACAGGTTCCTGAAGGCTGTTCTGATGTTAGCCAGCCTCGCGTATGCCGCAGATGTAATTCTTTTTATCTGGGCTTCGGGAGACAGGTTTGGTGTGATATCAACTCCTAGATCTTTCTCTCTGTCTGTTTCATGAAGTACTTCATCTCCTATTCTGTATCCTGTGTCTGGCCTCCTGTTTCCACCGCCTAGTTTCATTACTTTACATTTACTCGGGTTGAACTTTAGCAGCTATTTGTTGGACCATTCCTTCAGTCTGTCTAGGTCATCTTGTAGCCTCCTACTATCATCCTCTGTTTTAATCCTCCTCAAAATTTTTGCATCATCAGCAAACAGTGAGAGAAGAATGGTCCAGACAATCGTTCAGACAATCGACTTGAGAATGGTCAAGGACGGATCGAAACGTCGTCGTCCCTTCACCTTCTAGTGTGTGGTCTGGTCAACATGTTTGCTGCTTCCTTACACTTCTGCGTGATGAAGTCCATCATATCTTGGGCCGTCTTTTCCTTGAGCTCTGTTTCCCATGTTATATCTGTTAGGAATTTTCTTATCTCCTCATAGTCATGAGGAGATAAGAAAAAGATACTTATCTTTTTAAAAGATACTTATGAAAGATAAGAAAAAGGAGGAGATACTTATCTCCTCCGCTGGCATTCTTTTCGGAATGCCAGCCTTTTGTTTTCGGTATCCCTCCTCGAGTTCAATAACCCTTCTTCAACCAGGTACTCAAACGCCAGTACACTGTGGTCGTTCATTCCTACTGGGTCCTCAAAACCGATTTCTCTTATGTCGGAGTCGTTCAGAGTGAAGACTAGGTCGAGTCTCACTGGTTCATCGTTTCCTCTCATCCTAGTGGGTTCCCCTGAAGTGCTGGCTTAAAAAGTTTCTAGTCACCACCTCCAATAATTTGGCTCTCCACGTATCCTCTCCTCCATGCGGTTCCTTGTTCTCCCAGTCTATCCTTCCGTGATTGAAGTCCCCCATGATGAGCAGGTGGGATCTATTTCTACAGGCAGCAGAGGCTGTCCTCTCAATTATAGTGTTAATTGCCATGCTGTTGTTGTCATACTCTTGACTGGATCTTCTGTCATTTGGTGGAAGGTTATATATTACTGCTACTACTATTCTTGTCCTCCCATTGTCATGGTGCCTGTTTTTATTTAGTCTTTGAATCCCACAGCTCGGGATAGCATCTCCTTGAAACTCCATTCCCTCTCATTAGTATGGCCACTCCACCTCCTCCCTACTTCCCTCTCTTTCCTTATTATGTGTACTCCTGGGGAAATATGGCATTCGTTATGATTCCTGATAGTTTTGTTTCAGTGAGTCCGATTACANAGATTAAAGTTTAAATTGAGTTGAAAAGGGGGAAAAGGGGAAGGGGAATTATCAGGGGGGAAAGCGCCAAGCCATTACGACTATATAGCACTGGGAAGGGGGGTCAGGATAAGGATTTGGGATGGGACGGGGGGAAAGGAATGGTGCCCCAACCACTTGGATGGTCGGGGATTGAACGCCGACCTGCATGAAGTGAGACATGTCCCAGCTGCCACTGGGACATGTCAACACAGAATATATCCTACGCCTAACATATAATAGCATCACAAATAGTACTTACTGTACTAGTCATCACAAGGGGAATAACACCGACATGTATAACCGCCTTGCTCACGTAAGCACCTCCGCCTCACGTATCCACCAACCATGAAAGAGAGGACGCTATGCCCGCCGTTTTTCCCCGCCCGCCAGTGTTCCAGTGTTTTTTCACTTTTAAATCTTGTTTCATGTCTTATTTTTTCCTTCCTATTTTGTTTACAGCTGGCTTTCTGCATTCAATACTTATGTTTTTCCTCATGTTTTCCAATCACAGAATGTACTTGGAATTATATATATATGCACTTGTTTATATATTTTTAGAAAAATGTAAGAACTCTTGTTCTTACCCATCTTCCAACACAACAATTATTATTTTAACTCTTCATTACACAGGTCCCTTCTTTACAGCACTCTCTCAGGCATTAAACTAAACACAGATGCAGTATAATCAGTTAACGATCTAATATATGAAAGATGAAACTTTTTGCAATTCTCACATTTGCATCGTAGCTGCGGTAACATCCTTGAGAGCCTTGAGCATCTAAGTACATAGACGACCTGGTCTGGCTAAAGCGTGGATGAATAGTGGGGCATCAAGACCAAGGAATTTGATTCTGGTTACATAATCAAGCACAGAGCAATCTTACAGTTATGGCAGGTAAAAATATCGTTCTTGTATGTTTAAAAAGTTTATCCTATTTGGTGTTTAAAAAGAAATCCTATTTGGTTTGACGTTATTTAGTGCTCGTGACTTTTATGTTTGTAATTAAGTAATTCCAGTGTGATAGGGTACTCGGCAGAGCTGTGGGTACTCTAGAATTCAGCAGTGCTGGAGTACTGACGAGTGCTGGGATAAGAGCTGTGAACACACAGCCTCTTGAGGTACTCATAAGTTTTGGGGGTACTCAGTAGTGCTGGGGAACTGAGAGGTGCTGAGAGACAGTCGTGCTGAGAGATAATCGTCCTGAGAGACAGTCGTGCTGAGACAGTCGTTCTGAGAGCCAGTCGTGCTGATAGACAGTCGTGCTGAGAGACAGTCGTACTTAGAGACAGTCGTGCTTAGAGACAGTCGTGCTGAGAGACAGTCGTGCTGAGAGACAGTCGTGCTGAGAGACAATCGTGTTGGGAGACAGTCGTGCTGGGAGACAGATCTCTCCATCATCACGCACGGCTCACATGCCTCAGCCTTGGTCATGCGCTCGACGAACCCCAAGGTCCTCAGTGGCTTCTAGTTTAGTCTACGCCGGTTCCTATCTCTGACGGACATGTGCCCGCCCTAGGGGCCCCTTGGGGCGGGAACATGTCCGCCATTTGACAACTATCCAGTCAAATGGAGATTCTCCATTTGACTGGATAGTTGTGAATTAACTGTGCGTTGTTGTGTATATGAATTTGGTGACGAGCTGAAGGCTTACCAACAGCAAGATGATTCTTAATTACGTAACTCTAGCTTACTGACCAACTAGCAAGCATAATACAATTATTCTCTCTTTTTAGAACATGTATATATACTTCAGAGTTGGGTAAATATCTGATCTGTGTAGCGAGAACCTTTCTTGCCATCATAAAGTCGCCACGTGATCTTCCTCGTAGTAGGCGTATGCATATCTAGCTCTAATATGCTAAATAATATTAAATAACGTAAGCAGCTTGAAGGTTGATCGATATTTACGTCATGTCATGGGCAGTACCTGCTTGTGTAGGCGACCCCAGGCCTCAGGTACACCGGCGGTGGTGCTCTTCACCTCATGCTTATAACGGCCTACCACTGCGGGTATTGTGGCTACTTTGGCTCCAGTATATCTGGATAAGTGGCCGCCGGTAACATCCGTGGCCTTGACATCAGTGCCACTTACTATCATATACTTAGTCAAGGCTTCTATTCCAGTATTAATCTACTTAATAAATGCAATTCTTCATTACATGAAGACCTGTGTTGCCTTCCAAGTCAATGCCGTCGAGCCATTTTAATGCTCCCTGTTCTCCACATATGCCCAAGGTGGCTATAGCCGGCTGCATCGTGTTATGCATCCGTAATCACTAGACATGTGAATAACACGGGCGTCCTTGAGGCCACAACGCTGATAGGCTACCTTGAGTTGAGCAAATAACAGCAATTCATGAAATAATTTATTTTAAGACGCATTCTAAAGCTGCTTTAGTGTTATTTCTATAATAAAGTTTTAAATTAAACTACGAGAATAAATCTAAATTGTTGTTTTGAAGATTAACTGTCTTGACCCGTATTTCTTATTGACATAATACATTGAAATATATGAATCAATCCTTGACAATATGAAGGATTATATATAGTGTGTGTATCAAGAGCTAGCTATGGGGCACTAAACTCCCCCACCTCACAGGATGGGTAGTAGTGTAGGCTTGTGATTAGTAGCCTACGCTGGCAGACTTTGGATGAGGCTATCCTGAAAGACCTTCATAAATGTAATCAATAGTAGGAGAGCGAGCAGCATCATAAACTATGAAGTGGGCGTCTTCATCATGCCTGGGTCCGACCTACACCCCCTTCCAGTGCCACTCAAGCCAACCAACACCCCCTCCAGTGCCACTCAACGCAACTAACACCCCCTCCAGTGCCACTCAACCCAACCAACACCCCCTCCAGTGCCACTCGGGGGTGTAGCGATGGAGATGGAAGTCAGTAGGCGTTCTCTGTTCTGTCCCCTACCATTCCCTGTTCTTTTTCCCCCTGCCCTTCCCCGTTTATTGCCTCATATCCTTCCATAATCTCTACACCCCCCCCCACCCATCTGTGTTATATATCTCCTACCTTTCCCTGTTCTCTGCCTCCTGTCCTTCCCTGGTCCCTGCCCTAACCTTACCCGTTCCTTGCTTTCTTCCCTTCCCTTTTCCATACATCGTACACATCCCTGTTCCTACCTGGTCCCAGCCAGCCCACACATCTGGCTCACAGAAGGACAGAATGATAAACCTGAAGTTGAGGATGTGTGAAGGAAGGCTGGTGTACACTGGCCCATGGGTGAATCCAACGGTGGCAGGAGACGTGACTCCTGTCTTCAGTCCTTGGCTTGGGTCGTCACGTGGTCTGCATTATTATTCGCGAAGACCAAGCTGGGCATGGCGCTCTCTGAATGTGTAGGCGTCCAAGCCTGGCCCGGGACGGAGATTATCAGTCTTTGATGTTTGGCCATAGGTTGTGTTAAGGGCGGGGAGTTTGCCAAACAATCTGAAGCCCTCTTGTCCTGAAGCCCTCCTTAACTGATGTTTTGATACCTGTTGGATCCCATCATTCAGGGTGACACGTTCTCTGAACTAAAAATCTCGTAGCTCTTTTAGACTTTAATAGGCATATATTGGATATAATGACATCAGGGTGGACTACGATAACCCCCAGACAACTGGGTGATCCGTTGCCACTTACTGTTATCCACCGTTCTGGATAACAGAACTTGAGTTATCACCCTCTTACATGTAGAGTTGCTTCTGCCCCGGCGGTCTTGCTCTGCCAGTTTCAGTAGTTAGGTAAACACCCCGCCAGTTTGCGGTGCTCGACAGGACAACCATGAGAGAATTAACTGATACCCAATCATCAGAGATAAGTGCTTAGTTGGTTTGGAGGTAGGGAGGGAATTATCAGGGGAAAGCACCAAGCTATTACGAGAGTAATGGCGGAATGGAGTATTTGATAGTCTCATATTACTGGTTCCATTGGAATAAGAATATTGTGATCTGGTCTAGTTAATATGTTGTTCTCTTTGTGTTCCCTGCTAGACCCTGGGACTTACTTACTAGCAGCACTAGCCTGGTCCTGTGCACACTCCCCACGGTGGAGGTCACTGTATCAGCGTTTTCCCAAAGTCCTCTCTCGTTCTACTGAAACCAAGAAAAAACAATTCTACAGAAACTCTTGTTCGGGTCAGTCGGGTCCTGGTTGGGTCATTTAGAGTTCTTAGTGAGATAATATATTGTGACGTGATCTGGAACAGAGCAGTAACTATTCTGGCAGGTGTTGTGCCTAACGCACATTAATACAAAAAAAAAGAGAAAATAAAATAAAATAAATCTGCTTAGTTCCTCTACGGTGTATCAATTGCGGCCAAAAACAAAGAGAATAAAAACTTTAAACATTTAATATAACAAAAAATAACTAATTACACAACATGATAAGTAACAATTAATGAAAACAAAATCCCTTATCCATTTGGCTTAAACACAATCAAAAGAGAAATATATACATGTGAACTTTACGTTAATAACAAAGGTGAAGGTAAAACTTTATACAAAATGCTATGTGCGTCTACCATCACCCGTGGGCGAGGATAGATGCTGAAGCAGTGAGCACCAGGAGGGTAATCTGGTGTGCTGAACGCTGGGTGGCCTTTATATGTGGGGTGTGACGTCCCTTTGGCGCGAATTCTGGAGCTGTAGACTAAAAGCCGGCAAGATAACGACCATTACGATGGTTTGTGTGACGCTGGGAGCGCTGGCTAGACGGCAGGTGTGCTGTCTCCCGTGGAAGGTTGGATGGAAAGAGGCGTGTCTAGACAATACGTATGACACATATTGTTGTTGTTGATGTTGAGTCTTTATGTTGGAGCATGCAAATACGTTGGTGGTAAGGAACAGGCCGTAACAACTCCTCCCTGAAGCCTGTTCCTATCGCCAGAGATGCTGCCTCGGAGTGGAGATTTGAGGTGGGAGGTTCCATTTCGTGGACTCGAGAGAGTATCGCTTGAGACGACGTCAGCTGAGATGTTGATAAGGAAGATGTTGATGATGTAATGTTGTAGGGCTCATAGAATTATGGGTTGGTTGGGGAACTGAGCCTGCTGAAAGGACTGTAGGGAATGGTGATCCGAGAAGATATTGAGATGATTCGGCAGGTACAAGGCCCAGCGAAGCAAGCACTGGTTGGAGAATTGGGCCTGTCGCAGGTACTGAAGCGGATTGTGATCCGAGGAGATGTTGATGAGAGGGTAACCTTGGAGATATGGTTGGTAGTGTTGCAAGCTGGCTAAGATGTTCAGTGGCTCCTTTAAGACTAGTAACTGAATGGCATGATCCCATCTCGCTGCGGTGTCATGACATTCTCAACGGTAGTGTTGCCGGCGTCGCCATGGAAGACGAAGGGTTTCCTAACACCTGGAGAGGCGAGAATGGAATTAGTACAAGATAATGGTTTTAGCCTTTCAGATGAAATGGAGTGTGATTTGATTTTAAGGTATTTTGGCTGAAGGCTGGTCAAATTGTCGAGAGGAGCGCGCTTATTTGGACTCGGTATGTAGGTAGGAAGATCTTCCTTGATCTCGGAGGTAGAGATCAAGGAGTTAGAACCATTGCAGTCAGGAGAAGTAAAATAATAAGTGCTAGACAGTACCTGGGAGATGTTGGTTTTCCTACACAGGTCGCTGGAGAGGACGGTGCCACAGCTGCTCTGACTCTACTGGGATTGTCTGCACTGCGGACACTGCTTCACGAGGCGCTTCACAATGTTTGCAGCCGTACTGTTCTTGACAAGAACTGCTGTAGGAAACATGGTGGTAGGACACGGGATAATACTGATATGTATGTTACCTGAGCTTGTCCTGGGCAATGACCGACGAAGTCGATGATGAGCTCGCTGAACGGCTCAGCAAGCTTTAACTTACTGGGTACTCACTGGCTCCTTTAACTTACTGGGTCTGTATCTGCGATATAAAAGTTGATTACCTTTGAGAAAATACCCAGGGATAGAGTCGGTTTGGGTTTGAGCCTGAAAAAACAAAGGAGTCAGGGATTGATTTTCTCTCTGCAACTTACGGAACTCCAACAGGTTGAGATTCGGTGGGAGGCCCTGAGAATCTTGAGGGACAGACCGAAAAGGTAAGATTAATAATTCTAACACGAATCTTCTTAATATTTCTTACATTTTTCTTCACTGTCGAGGGTAATTGAAAAATTAACTCTCCAAAATTCATTCTTTTATTTTTGGTTTGACGCCTGAACGTGCTTCGTAATTTTTATTACATTTTCAAAGACTAGTTTACACATAACATACATCATACTTATACTCGTTTTGGGTGAGGTGACAAAGCCATGCCAGAAAACGAATCAGTAAGTATAAACTGGGAATAAACACATAAGAATGGAAGTAACTGCAGAATGCCTATTGGCCCATATTTCCTCTTGCTGCTTCAATGTTGGTTCGGGGTCTTGAAGTGGGTAAAATATAGTTGTTCAATAATTGTCTGGTGGTAAACCAGTCAATTATTGGTTAATAATATATATATATATATATATATATATATATATATATATATATATATATATATATATATATATATATATATATATATATATATATATATATGTTGTACCGTACCTAGTAGCCAGAATGCATTACTCGGCTACTATGCAAGGCCTGATTTGCCTAGTAAGCCAAGTTTTCTTGAATTTATGTATTTAATTTTTTCTTGTGAAATGATAAAGCTATCAATTTCATTATGTATGAGTTAAGTTCTTTTCATTTGAGTTAAAACTAAGGTAAATATATGACCGAACCTAACCAACCCTACCTAACCTAACCTAACCTAACCTAACCTAACCTAACTTAACCAAACCTAAACTAATATAACTAAGTCAATAACTTATGTTCTTAACAAAATATAATAATAATATTTCAAATAATCGAATTGGAAACAAGATTTTAAAAATAAAGAAAATCACTCGGCCTATTAGGCAAATCGGGCCTTGCATAGTAGGCCGAGAAGTGTGTTCTGGCTAATAGGTACGACATATATATATATATATATATATATATATATATATATATATATATATATATATATATATATATATATATATATATATATTTATATACTTACACAAAACGATACACAATTTCTTAAAGCAATACAGTTTCCTGTTGCCATTGTCTTCGACCTTCACACTGATCAACACAGGAAATACTTGACAAAACTGAATGAAAAATAAACGCCACTTATGGATGTATGCCATTGAGCTCACTGTATCTAGACAATATATACTATATTTTATTTAAGAATAAACATATCCTACAAATCTGACACGTTCTCGTATCTGACCTTCACTACAAACAAGAAAGGAAAGAAATCCGGCCTCGAGTATGCTTGTCTTTCCCAGTTGGCACTAAGTTATATACAGTTAGTAACAGTTTGACACACGCACGCGCGCGCACACACACGCACACACACACACACACACACACACACACACACACACACACACACACACACACACACACACACACACACACACACACACACACACACACACACACACATGTGTGTATGAGTGTATCTTATTTTCAGTCTCCGTGGTGTAGTGGTAAGACACTCGCCTGGCGTTCCGCGAGCGCTATGTCATGGATTCGTATCCTGGCCGGGGAGGATTTACTGGGCGCAATTCCTTAACTGTAGCCTCTGTTTAACTCAACAGTAAAATGTGTACTTGGATGAAAAAACGATTCTTCGCGGCGGGGATTGTATTCCAGGGACCTGCCCGAAACGCTACGCGTACTAGTGGCTGTACAAGAATGTAACAACTCTTGTATATATCTAAAAAAAAAATCTCAAAATGTATCAACACATAAAGCAGGCCACAAGAATGAGGGAAGGAGATGTACCGTCAGTACTGGATCTAGTATTCACCAGGAAAGAAGAAGAGATATTTGACATCCAGTACCTTCTTCCCTTGGGAAAGAGTGATCACGTCCTGTTAGACATTTAATATGCTTTAAGATATCATCTACAAGAAAATGGGGACATTGAAACAGTTGATAATCTCGATTTCAAGAGAGGACACTATGGGGAACTTCGAAAATTTTTTAATGAGTGTAATTGGACAGACTTGTTGCTAGGCAAAGGATTAAATGAAATGTATGCCAAATTTTGCAAAATATACGATGAAGGCACACAAACATTCATACCAAAACAGAGATGCAGGGCCAGAAAACAGGATTGGTTCAACAGAAATTGCGAGAGGGCCAGAGACCAAAAGACACAAAAATGGAATCAATATTGGAAGAGGCCAAAAAAAAACCAAACATACCAGCAATACAAAGATGCGAGAAACAACTACACGGCAGTAAGGAGAGAGGCAGAAAGAAATTTTGAAAAAAAGGGATTGCAGACAGATGTAAAACAGAACCAGGCCTATTCTACAAATTCATTAACAACAAATTGCAGATAAAGGACAATATTCAGAGGTTGAAAATGGGAAACAGATTCACGGAAAATGATAAGGAAATGTGTGAAACATTAAACGAAAAGTTCCAAAGTGTGTTTGTACAAAATGAAATCTTCAGAGAACCAGACACAATAAGAATTCCAGAAAACAACATAGAGCGTAAAGAGGTGTCTAGAGATGAAGTGGAAAGCATGCTAAAGAAGCTCAGTAAGAACAAAGCAGTTGGTCCAGATGGAGTTTCACCATGGGTTCTGAGAGAATGTGCACCTGAGCTCAGCATTCCACTTCACCTGATCTTTCAGGTATCCCTGTTTACAGGAGTTGTAGCTGATGTGTGGAAAAAGGCTAACATAGTTCCAATCTACAAAAGTGGCAGCAGGGAAGACCCCCATAATTATAGACCTGTATCATTGACAAGTGTAATAGTGAAAATATTGCTGTCGATATCCTATTTATATATGCTTCAGGAGTTAGATTAGGTGTTACGTCGATATCATATTTATATATATATATATATGTGTGTGTGTGTGTGTGTGTGTGTGTGTGTGTGTGTGTGTGTGTGTGTGTGTGTGTGTGTGTGTTAGAGGGAAAATATGTAATAGATATAATATAGGAAAAATAGATTGGTTAGAAAGGCGGGGTTCATGAGCTAATAGTTCGATTCTGCAGACACAAATAGTAAATACAAATAGTAAATACACACACACGCACACACACACACACACACACACACACCACACACACACACACACACACACACACACACACACACACACACACACACACACACACACACAAGATAGGTTTACAGATATGATAAGTATTCATCGAGCGTTCTCATAAAATTTCAAGTAAATACGAATGAGATGTTCTTAGATGAACAATATCTAAATAAAGATATACTACCAGAAGAAAGACTGACCAACACGGGTGTCACTACAGCAGGTGGCCTGGCTCTACAAGAATACAATTTTGTCACCAGCTTTGTTGTATGACCAGTGTTACTCTTGTG
The DNA here is from genome assembly GCA_020271785.1 of Procambarus virginalis. NCBI lineage: Eukaryota > Metazoa > Arthropoda > Malacostraca > Decapoda > Cambaridae > Procambarus > Procambarus virginalis. The sequence goes on along the minus strand of WNGS01167840.1, from coordinate 19,540,945 downwards.
TAAGTACTTGAAATAAATCATAAAATATAATAAAACACCTTAACAGACAAGGGGAAACTACCAGAGCTTTGGAAAACGGCAAGTGTGGTGTGTATATATAAAAATGTGGAAGACAAGTGCCGCTGAACTTGAGACAAGTATCACTGACCAGGTCCTAGAGGGTCGGAGCCGGAAAAGTTCGTAAAACACTTCTTCCGCTCACCAAGATTGTGACTTGCTTAGCTAAATGAATTGTGGGGTTCAGTCCCTGAGCCCATTATGTACCTCTGTAACCCTTTCCACTACCGCCCACAAGATGGGTATGGGGTGCATAATAAATGAACTAAACTAACTAAACCGCTCACCAATTGTTTCTCACCGATTCTTCATTTGTTTTCAATTAAAATAATTACATTTCATCGATACATAGAAGTTACCTTGAAGTGTTTCCGGGGCTTAGTGTCCCCGCGGCCCGGTCGTCGACCTGGCCTCGTCGTTGCTGGACTAGTCAACTTGGCTGTTTAACGCGGCTGCTCGCAGCCTGGCGTATGAATCACAGCCTAGTTGATCAGGTATCCTTTGCAGGTGCTTATCCAGTTCTCTCTTGAACACTGTGAGGTGTCGGCCAGTTATGCCCCTTATGTGTAGTGGAAGCGTGTTGAACAGTCTCGGGCCTCTGATGTTGATAGAGTTCTCTCTCAGAGTACCTGTTGCACCTCTGCTCTTCAACGGGGGTATTCTGCACATCCTGCCATGCCTCCTGGTCTCATGTGATGTTATTTCTGTGTGCAGGTTTGGGACCAGCCCCTCTACTATTTACCACGTATTAATTATTATGTATCTCTCCCGCCTGCGCTCAAGAGAATACAGATTTAAGCTCTTTAGTCGGTCCCAATAGTTTAGATGTTTTACTGAGTGGATTCTAGCAGTAAAGGATCTCTGCATACTCTCCAGGTCAGCAATTTCTCCAGCTTTGAAAGAAAGGATATAGAAACATAGATATAGAAAATGGAAATCCTGCTTAAAAATTAACGTTTTACAAAGACGATGATAGCAGTCAAAAATACAGAGGCTTGGCCAGTCTATTTCTGGCTGTGTATCTGCACACTACACAAGTTACAGTGAGTAGTTCTGCCTCCTCTTCCCCGCTTCTACCATCACTAGTCACGGATCCTCGCCTTGTCTGTAGTCCCCGTGAAGCATTTACTTCCTCTTTAGAAAATGTCGTTGTCTAAAGTCTTAGCAAGACATGCCAGCTTCCTTTAAGTGTGAATGTTGATGCAGCACTTTGAGCAATATTCCTAGAATAGGTGTTCCTGCTGCAGGGGGTGGAGGACGTGAAGCAGACGACCAAAGTGGCACTCCAGCGTGAGAGTGGCGGTAGAAAGTGACCATCAGAGGGTAAAGGATTACCTTCTCCGGGGTAGTGTTTCCCTGGACCACTGACGCCAGTCATTCTGAAGCACCGTCGAGCGTGGTCGAGTAAGTACTCACGATGGCATGCAGGTCGTCCTCATAGGTCACCCTCACTGATTCCCTCCTCATAGGTCCCCCTCATATTGTAGGTCCTCCTCCCTCACTGGTTTCTTATACAGGTCCCCGCTCAAAGGCGTCCTTTACAGGTCACCTTTACTTTCTCCCTCTCACAGGTACCCCCCCCTCCCCCTAATTGGTTCCCCCCTCACAGGTCACGCTCATTCATTGAACCCTTACGCTTGTCTATGATCGTCAAGCCTTAAACTCACATCCTAGTATAAGACCTTCCTCGCGGACCAGGCCGTGCTGTACCCACACCTGTCCGTCTTCGCTAGAAGTGGGTGGCCGCGGATGAGTTTGCGTGGCATGAAAGTGGGCCAGTCTCACTACCTTATGTCCTCAAGGTTGCTTCACCTTCTCCTGACATTGTCCTAAGTCACGGGGCCTAGGCTATCCTTCCTGTCATCACTCGCCCCTGTTCCGCCTATCCCATCGGTCAAGGCACTCTCTACCACTCCTAAGAAAAGTGATAAAATCGCCCTTTGGTCGCCCGTAAATTGGTGAGGAAGTGCTAAGTACGACCTGGAATTACCTGAGACATCCGTAAGGTGGCATGCAACAATAGCTCTTACGGCGGGCGACGATAATGTTTACATGCGGGTGCCCGAAGTAGGATAATCATTGACGGTTTGGTTGGCTTGCTGGAGTGGGATTTTGAGCCATGTGTGCAGGTGTGTAAGTGCGGTAACAAGAGCCACGGGCGGCGTGTGGTCAGGAGTGCCAGGGCCAGCGCTGTAGGACTTTCTTCCCAGGCGTTTACTGCTGCTGGCGTACACTCATTCCACTTCAGTGTATCTGAACGCTGTGTTTGGCGCGGACCTTTGGCAGCTCATCCTGTGTGCTGCAGAGAGGTGTGTGTGTGTGTGTGTGTGTGTTTTTTTTTTACTCACTTGAATGTGCCTTGAGGATCAAGCTACAGCTCTTGGACTCCACATTTCCAGCCGCTGGTCGTATAATGAAATGACTCCAGACCTACATGTCTCCTTTTATTTCTAATTATTGAAACTATTTGATTACTTCTTCACGGCTCACCTGAGTCAGCTTCCACCCATTCTCTGTCCCTTTCTAACCCTTTGTCCATGTCTATGTTCCTCCCTTTCTAACCTGTAAACTACCCTAAGTATTTTATAGTCCAGCTCTTGGACAGCTATCCTTGCAAACCTCTGTATCTTTCAAGCTTCCTTATTTGCCATTTGATATATATGTACCTAATAGCCAGAACGCACTTCATGTTGGTTTAACTGAATTAGTAATATTATATTAGGAACATGACTTACTGACTCAGTTATGTTAGGTTAGGCTGGAAAAGTTTAGGTTAGATTAGGAAGGATATGTTAGGCATTATCAAATTTCTATGTTAGTTCTATTTTACATAGTATACAATAGGACAGTTGCCTGACCAATTGCGAATTATAGTGTTATTATATCAGGGAGCTGCGGCCTCTGTTAAACAATAATGCGGCAGCTGTCCAATTGTATAATATGTAAAATTTCATCACGTGTTTGTTCCGCGCAGGTTTTATTTGCGCGTCATTATATTCTTTAATTGTTTAGTTTCCCTTGATTTCTGTTTTTGGCGCTCTTTTTTTTTAAGTAGGATGGGCCTTATAATTTTCTGTTTAATTGTGGTAATGAATATCACAATTAGGTTTCTATTATCTAAGGCGAACAGGTAAGGATTGGCGCCTAGTGAGTCCTACCCGGCCAGTATATGAACCAAAAGCCTAATAATCTGTTGGGTAGCGCGGGGCGAGCGGCCAAGTTACCTCTGCTACTCTTATATCCACAATCTCTTTTCTTTTCCTTTTGCTTCGCTCTTTTTTTTCCTGTCTTGTTTATCAGTTATTTTTTTCATGGTTCCCTGCTTCTGGCTTTAGCTTCTTTACCCATTGAAACATTGGCAGCGTTCCTGCCTTGGTGCCACACTCCTGTGTTGGGGAATATCGTTATCTTCTGCCTCAATATATTTATTTGTTAGGTATTCCTAACCTGTTTAGGTATTTCATTTCTTCCACCGATCTATTCCACAGTTTTGTCTCGCATTTGATGTTCATAATGCTCCGTCTGTTTTGTCACAGTTCCTCTTGCGAAAAAAGCTACTTTTCTTTGTTGTTCGTTTCCTCCTTTGCTTTCAGCTTTACTATTTATTCTCAAATGAATGTGACCAATGGTGCTTAGTGGTGTTTGGTATTCAATCCTCTCTAGTCTCTACGTCTATATTAAGAACTCTAACCTTGAAGGAGTATCATCTTCCTGATCCTTGTTGCCTCTTTGATATTATTCATAAGGAAGTTTCTCACTATAACCTCAACTACATCAGTGCTCCATATCTTTTAATTTGCAAAGGCTTTCTTGTTGCCTATTCACTGTTTGGATTGATAAAGTCACTTACGACTCTGAATATTTGCTCTCGTTATAATATATATATTTGCTACACATAAATAAGCCGCTCTCTCTCAGCTCGTTGTCATATTCCCAGAATATGATGAGCCTCAGTACCGACTCTTGTGGCACTCCATTCTCATATCGTTCATTTTACTGAAAGTCATTGTTTCCTGCCCGAGAGGTACTCCCTCGCCTGTTGTATCACTTCTCCTGATACATCAGCATGCTTCTCCCGTCTGAGGAATCCCTTGTGTGGTTGTTGTTGTTAAAGATTCGCTACCTGGAACAAGAAGTTCCAAGTAGCACGGGCTATGGTGAGCCCGTAGCCTTGTGTGGAACATTGTCTAAAGCTGTCTGATAATCGAGGAGTGTGTACTGACCTAATTGAACGCATCTAATTGTGGGGGTTGAGCCTCGGCTCTATGGTCCCGCCTCTAAACTGTTTATGTGTATAGTCACCTATTTGTACTCACCTATTTGTGCTTGCGGAGGTTGAGTTTTGGCTCTTTGGTCCCGCCTCTCAACTGTCAATCAACTGGTGTACAGATTCCTGACTCTACTGGGCTCCATCATATCTACATTTGAAACTGTGTATGAAGTCTGCCTCCACCACTTCAGTGCCTAATGCATTCCATCTGTTAACTACTGTGACACTGAAAAAGTTCTTTCTAACGTCCCTGTGGCTCATTTGGGTACTCATTTACCACCTGTGTCCCCTTGTTCGCGTTCCACCCGTGTTAAACAGATTATCCTTTTCAACCCTGTCAATTCCTCTGAGAATTGTGTAGTAGTGATCATGTCTTCCCTTACTCTTCTGTTTTCCAGTGTCGTGAGGCGCATTTCACACAGCCTTTTCTCGTAATTCATGCCTCTTAGTTCTGGGACTAGCTTAGTGGCATACTTCTGAACTTTTTTCAGCTTCGTCTTGTGCTTGACAAGGTACGGGCTTCATACTCCAGGATTGGTGTTACTTGCGTGGTATACAAGGTTCTGAATGATTCCTGAAGTCAATTCTGATGTTAGGCAGCCTTGTATACGCCGCAGATGTTATTCCATTTGTGTGAGATTCAGGAGACATGTTTGATGTGATATCAACTCCTAGATCTTTTTCTCTGTCCGTTTCATAAAGGACTTCATCTCCCATTCTGTATCCTGTGTCTGTCCTCTTGTTTCCACCGCCTAGTTTCATTACCTTACATTTACTCGGGTTGAAGTTTAGTAGCCATTTGTTGGACCATTCATTCAGTTTGTCTAGGTCGTCTCGTCGTGAAGGACATATGCGTGTGCATGTGCGCGCGCGCAGCCCATCCTCCTATAATGAAAGTACTTACAGTAACTGGTCGAAGACACCAATATAACGTGATGGACTTGCTCATGGTAACATTTGGTATTGTTGAATTTGGACAAACAGGGTTTTTTTTCAACAACATAAATGTAAGACCTAATCTAACCTCTCCTAACTATCCTAGTACATGCTATCTTAGGCCTATATGATATATATGTGTGCTATACTAGGACTTGGAATATTTAAGTTTGGTTTTTATTTTTTTTCCGGATTCTAATCCTTTCCATTTAGCTACGACTCTGATACTGAAAAAGTTCTTTCTGACATTCCTGTGTTTCATCTCTGTTTCTAGTTTCCAATTATGTCCTCTCGTTCTACTTTTCCTTAATTTGAACATTGCTTCCATGTCTACTTTATCAATCCCCTTCAGTATTTTGTATGTCGTTATCATGTCTGCTCTATTCCTTCCTTCCTCCGATGTAGTGAGGTCCAATTCCCACAGTGTTTCTTCATAGCTCAGTCCCCTTGCTCAGGATATTTGTCTAAGCTGGTGAAGGATAACCGGAGGTTTGTCAGCATGACATATGCTGCCCTCGTTATCCTGCTGACGTGTGCCTCTGGTGGTGGATCTCCAGTTATGTCCTCTCCTAAATCTTTCTCTCTTCCTTAAGAAGCTGGAAATTGCCTTTCCTTCCTCCTGTACTGTATATGAGGTCTTCTCGCTCCAACTCCTATCTTCACTAATCCTATCAGGGAGCCGGTCGGCCGAGCGGACAGCACGCTGGACTTGTGATCCTGCGGTCCCGGGTTCGATCCCAGGCGCCGGCGAGAAACAATGGGCATAGTTTCTTTCACCCTATGCCCCTGTTACCTAGCAGTAAAGTAGGTACCTGGGTGTTAGTCAGCTGTCACGGGCTGCTTCCTGGGGGTGGAGGCCTGGTCGAGGACCGGGCCGCGGGGCACTAAAGCCCCGAAATCATCTCAAGATAACCTCAAGATAAGATCCTCGCATCACTCGGTCACTTCACTAACACACCTGAGCCCAACGCCACACATGATGTCCACCAATGAGAGTATGATTGTCTCATTGGTATTACTGATATTCGGAATATCACTGTGGTCAGTTCCAAGGCAATTATTGGATAGAACCAGCTCGGTAGTCCTCTTGTGTAATTCACGTGAACGCCTAAAACGTGAACGCAATTCACGTATAATTCACGTGAACGCCTCATGGACGCCTAAAAATAGCACCCTTGTAATCTAGCTCTTAAAAGCCTAAAAAAAAAAAACATCCATTTGAGCTAAGTTAAAAGTGATCAATAAGACTATGATTATCTGAGCCGAGGTGTGAGATAAGAGGGTCGTGAGCAACACGGACCTCTGGTTCCAAGTCCTTTGATAGTGAACTGTGCCCATGGTGGATATCGGGCACCTGAGCGCCTGAGCGCCTAGATAGGACCCTCCTGAGCACACAAAACCATTCATAAACTGAGGACTCTGAACCCTTACCTTGAGGTGCTTCCGGGGCTTAGCGTCCCCGCGGCCCGGTCGTCGACCTTGGGAACATGACTACAGATGATTACAATGCATGTACCACATGGTCGCAGGAGCGACATATCCGCTAGTACAAGACGCTGGATATTCCAACCTATTCATCACTACATCTTACTCTCATAACATGATGAGTTTTGCTTTTATATCTAATCAGAGAGTAAATAAGCTTTAAATTGTGTTATTTCAGGTCTAACAAAGCTGAACAGCGGTAAACACCATGACAATTAAACAAATTGCAGTCAAACAATCACACACACACACACACACACACACACACACACACACACACACACACACACACACACACACACACACACACACACACACACACACACACACATCTCCCATTGTGAATACAACTAAGTGAATACAACTAAGTGAATACACACACACACACACACAAACACACACACACACTGCTTGAGGCTTCAAGAAGAGCTAGACAAGCTGAAGGAACGGTCGAACAAATGGTTGTTAGAGTTTAACCCAAGCAAATGTAATGTAATGAAGATAGGTGTAGGGAGCAGGAGGCCAGATACAAGGTATCATTTGGGAGATGAAACTCTTCAAGAGTCAGAGAGAGAGAGAGAGAGAGAGAGAGAGAGACCTGGGAGTTTATATCACGCCAGACCTGTCCCCTGAAGCTCATATCAAGAGGATAACATCAGCGGCATATGCCAGGTTGGCTAACATAAGAACGGCCTTTTAGAAACTTGTGTAAGGAATCATTCAGAACTTTGTATACCACATATGTCAGACCAATCCTGGAGTATGCGGCTCCAGCATGCAGTCCATATCTAGTCAAGTATAAGACTAAACTGGAAAAGGTTCTAAGGTTTGCCATCAGACTAGTACCCGAACTGAGGGGTATGAGCTACGAGGAAAGACTACAGGAATTAAACTTCACGTCACTGGGAGAGAGAAGAGTTAGAGGGGACATGATCACCACATACAAGATTCTCAGAGGAATTGGTAGAGTAGATAAAGATGTGCCCCTTTATCTAGGTGGGTGCGTGTGCCCCTTGTGGTAAATAGACTGGCTATTTACCACAAGGGGCACACGCACTAGGGGACACAGGTGGAAATTGAGTGCCCAAATGAGCTATAGAGACGTTAGAAAGAATTTTGTTCAGTGTCAGAGTAGTAGACAAATTTAATGCATTAGGAAGTGATGTGGCTTAATCCTTCTCATAATTTTGGCGTCGTCAGCAAACATTGAGAGGAATGAGTCTATACCCTCTGGGAGATCATTTACGTATATCAGAATATCAGAAACAGGATAGGTCCGAGTACAGAGCCCTGTGGGACTCCACTAGTGACTTCACGCCAATCTGAGGTCTCACCCCTCACTGTAACTCTCTGTTTCCTATTGCTTAGGTACTCCCTTATCCACTGGAGCGCCCTACCTGTTACTCCTGCCTGTTTCTCCAGCTTATGCATCAGCCTTTTATGGGGTACTGTGTCAAAGGCTTTCCGACAATCCAAAAAAATACAGTCCGCCCATCCTTCTCTTTCTTGCTTAATCTTTGTCACCTGATCGTAGAATTCTATTAAGCCTGTAAGGCAAGATTTACCCTCCCTGAACCCATGTTGATGGGTTGTCACGAAATCTCTTCTCTCCAGATGTGTTACTATGTTTTTTCTCACGATCTTCTCCATCGCCTTGCATGGTATACAAGTTAAGGACACTGGCCTGAAGTTCAGTGTCTGTCACCCTTTTTGTATATTGGCACTACATTAGCCGTCTTCCATATTTCTGGTAGGTCTCCCGTTTCCAGTGACCTACTATACACTATGGAGAGTGGCAAGCAAAGTGCTCCTACACACTCTTTCAATACCCATGGTGAGATTCCGTCCGGGCCAACAGCCTTTCTCACGTCCAGATCCAACAGGTGCCTCTTGACGTCATCTCTTGTAATTTCGAACCATTCCAAGGCCGACTGGTTTACTGCCCCCTCTCCTAGCACAGTGACCTCTCCTTGTTCTATTGTGAAGACCTCCTGGAACCTCTTGTTGAGTTCCTCACACACCTCTTTGTCATTCTTTGTGTACCTTTCCTCACCCATTCAAAGTTTCATCACCTGTTCCTTCACTGTTGTTTTCCTCCTGATGTGACTGTATAGTAGCTTTGGTTCGGTCTTGGCTTTATTAGCTATATCACTTTCATACATGCATTTTCATACACACACACGCGTGTGTGTGTGTGTGTATTCACTTAGTTGTATTTTACGGGGGTTGAGCTTTGCTCTTTCGGCCCGCCTCTCAACTGTCAATCAACTGTTTACTAACTACACTAACTACTTTTTTTTTCCACACCACACACACACACACACACCCCAGGAAGCAGCCCGTGACAGCTGACTAACTCCCAGGTACCTATTTACTGCTAGGTAACAGGGGCATTCAGGGTGAAAGAAACTTTGCCCATTTGTTTCTGCCGGGTGCGGGAATCGAACCCGCGCCACAGAATTACAAGTCCTGCGCGCTATCCACCAGGCTACCTGGCCCCTGTGTGTGTGTATGTGTGTGGTGTGTGTGTGTGTGTGTGTGTGTGTGTGTGTGTGTGTGTGTGTGTGTGTGTGTGTGTGTGTGTGTGTGTGTACTTACCTATTTGTACTTACCTATTTTGCTTGCAGGATCGAGCATTGACTCTTGGATCCCGCCTTTCCAGCTATCGGTTGTTTACAGCAATGACTCCTGTCCCATTTCCCTATCATACTAGTCTTAAAAGTATGAATAGTATTTGCTTCCACAGCCTGTTCCCCAAGTGCATTCCATTTTCCCACTACTCTCACGCTAAAAGAAAACTTCCTAACATCTCTGTGACTCATCTGAGTTTCCAGTTTCCACCCATGTCCCCTCGTTCTGTTATTATTACGTGTGAACATTTCATCTATTTCCACTGTGTGTATGTGTGTGTGTGTGTGTGTGTGTGGTGTGTGTGTGTGTGTGTGTTGTGTGTGTGTGTGTGTGTGTGTGTGTGTGTGTGTGTGTCCGGTGTCAGCCTGGGAATTATATCCACACATAAATCTTCTATTTTCAAATTCTCTAATTGTTTTCCCCTAATGGTGTAGATATCCTGTGGTTCCCGTCCATCTCTTCATTACCTTACACTTGCTGGGATTGAACTCTACCAAAACTTAGCCCACCCACTCCTGGAATTTGTAAAGGTTTCTCTCTAATTCGTCAGAGTCCCCCCGCCCTCCCGCGGTATTTATATTCCCCATCACCTGTGCCTCGTCCGCAGATATTAACATGTGCGCGCTCACTCCTTCATGGAAGTCGAGCTCATCAACTGCGCGCAGTAGTGGTGCCACGACCAGGTCTTGGGGGCAGGTGGAGGGTCTGGAAGTGGAGGTGATGATGGTGGGTGGAGGTAGTGGAAGCGATGGTGGTGGTGTTGGAGGAGGTGGTGGTAGAAGTTCTGGTTGTGGTGGTGGGAGAGCTGGACGATGGTGGTTGTTTCTCCTGTGGTGGGTGGAGGTAGTGGTGATGGTGGTGGAGGTAGTGGTGATGGTGGTGGAGGTAGTGGTGATGGTGGTGGAGGCGGTGGATGCAATAGTGTTGGTGTAAGTGCTTACCTATTAGTGAATGGAGTGAGGGCTGGCTCCTTATGCCCCGCCCATCAGCCTTGTTCTACCGGTTCGTTATAATTGATTTTGACGTTCGAATTCTTTGTCGAGTCTGGCCTCAAAGTTGAGGATGGAGGTGGCTTCCATAACTTTTACTCTCAGAGCCTTCCACTTGCGGTCCTGTCACTAGTCGTACAGGGTAAGACTAGTTCCTTACTTTTCTCTGACTCATTTGCGTTTTCAGCTTCCACCTATGTCCTCTTGTCCTACTTTCTCTCAGTTTGAAGAGGCTGTCCTTGTCCACTTTATCTAATCATCTCAGTATATTATATGACGTGATCATGTCTCCTCTGCTGCTTCTCTCCTCTACGATTGTAAGATAGTCTCGTAGCTTAACGATGACGTGATGGTGGACGTGATGGTGGTGGTGATGGTGATGATCCATCGCTTGACGGTGATGAATCAGCAGATGTCAGTCATTGCAAACATTCTTAGTGTTTCTTACTGAATTTTTTGTTTGTTTTTTACCCAGGTGGTCAACCTGGCCTTTCTCCCCTGTTCTGCTTGTTTGGTCCGCCACAGCCAGGCAATACCACGGTCATCAACCCCAGATACTCCATATATAGTATAAGTCTTTGGGGTTACAAAACTGGACCCAACCCACTACATCGAGCCTAAACCTAACCCACCGTAACAACCCCGACCCCCCACGCCACCGTAGGAGGAGGTGAGAGCAGAAACCGCGGGTGTTGGCGGGCAGTGAGCGCGCGCGAGTGTTGGCGGGCAGTGAACTCGCGCGGGTGTTGGCGGGCAGTGAGCGCGCGCGGGTGGTGGCGGGCAGTGAGCGCGCGCGGGTGTTGGCGGGCAGTGAGCGCGCTCGTGTTGGCGGGCAGTGAGCGCGCGCGGGTGTTGGCGGGCAGTGAGCGCGCTCGTGTTGGCGGGCAGTGAGCGCGCGCGGGTGTTGGCGGGCAGTGAGCGCGCGCGGGTGTTGGCGGGCAGTGAGCGCGCGCGGGTGGTGGCGGGCAGTGAGCTCGCGCGGGTGTTGGCGGGCAGTGAGCGCGCGCGGGTGTTGGCGGGCAGTGAGCTCGCGCGGGTGTTGGCGGGCAGTGAGCGCGCGCGGGTGTTGGCGGGCAGTGAGCGCGCGCGGGTGTTGGCGGGCAGTGAGCTCGCGCGGGTGTTGGCGGGCAGTGAGTGCGCGCGGGTGTTGGCGGGCAGTGAGCTCGCGCGGGTGTTGGCGGGCAGTGAGCGCGCGCGGGTGTTGGCGGGCAGTGAGCGCGCGCGGGTGGTGGCGGGCAGTGAGCGCGCGCGGGTGTTGGCGGGCAGTGAGCGCGCCAACACCCGGTGAGCCACAGTCTCTAGGTCAACAGCGGCAGTGAAAGTTGTCACCGCCATTTTTATCGCTCACAGACTACTTTTGTTTCTCGTCTCATATTGTGTTTCCCAGCTTCACAGTCATGACCTTACAGTCAGGTCTGTCACAGTCGTGTCATGTCACAGTCAGGTCCTATCACAGTCAGGTCCTGTCACAGCCAGGTCCTATCACAGTCAGGTCCTGTCACAGCCAGGTCCTGTCACAGCCAGGTCCTGTCACAGCCAGGTCCTGTCACAGCCAGGTCCTGTCACAGCCAGGTCCTGTCACAGCCAGGTCCTGTCACAGCCAGGTCCTGTCACAGCCAGGTCCTGTCACAGCCAGGTCCTGTCACAAGCGTGGGTCAAATGGGCCAAACGCCAAATGGACCAAATCCAAATAAAAGACCAAACACAAGTAGAAATTGTTAAATATGCATTTGAGTTTCACAGTGATATGCTTTGAGTCAGCTTAAAGGAGCAATATATATATTGTTGCGGTAAACATACGTTAATGAGATCAGTATTGATTGATTGGTGAAGATTAAGCCACCCAAGAGGTGGCACGGGCATGAATAGCCCGGAAGTGGTAGATTTTTTTTTGGGGGGGGGCGAATGTGAACTCTGGTTGTTATACTGAGAACAGTAATGTTGTTGTTGTTGTTTTAGATTTAGTTACTCAGGACGAAGTGTCTATGTAGCAGCCGCGTGAGCCCGTAGAGAGCGAGAGCAGTAAAGGGGGGCAAGATTATATGCTCGTAGGGTCTATGGCAGCTCGGAGAGGTGTGGTTGGTGAACCAGAGGCTTCCACCCCCCCCCCTGTGGTCTCCAGTGATCGTCCACCCCCCCCCCACCCCCCTGTGGTCTCCACCAGTGATCGTCCACCCCCCTGTGGTCTCCACGAGGGATCGTTCCCTTGGAAGGTGTGGGGTCTGGAAGAAAGGTCTCCCGTGATATCAACACCCAGGTCTTTCTCTCTTTCTGACCCTTGAAGTACTTCATTTCTCAACTGATACCTTGTATCTGGTCTTCTGCTCCCTACACTTATTTTCATTACATTACATTTGCTTGGGTTAAACTTTAACAACCATTTGTTTGACCATTCCTGCAGCTTGTCCAGGTCTTCTTGTAGCCTCAAGCTGTCCTCCTCTGTTTTAATCCTTCTCATAATTTTGGCGTCGTCAGCAAACATTGAGAGGAATGAGTCTATACCCTCTGGGAGATCATTTACGTATATCAGAAACAGGATAGGTCCAAGCACAGAGCCCTGTGGGACTCCACTGGTGACTTCACGCCAATCTGAGGTCTCACCCCTCACTGTAACTCTCTGCTTCCTATTGCTTAGGTACTCCGTTATCCACTGGAGCGCCCTACCAGTTACTCCTGCCTGTTTCTCCAGCTTATGCATCAGCCTTTTATGGGGTACTGTGTCAAAGGCTTTCCGACAGTACAAAAAAATGCAGTCCGCCCAGCCTTCTCTTTCTTGCTTAATCTTTGTCACCTGGTCGTAGAATTCTATTAAGCCTGTAAGGCAAGATTTACCCTCCCTGAACCCATATTGATGGGTTGTCACGAAGTCCCTTCTCTCCAGATGTGCCCGCCTCTCAACAGTCAATCGACTGATGTACAGGTTCCTNGTTCGTTCCAGATGTCTCGCCGGTCCTTCACCTCCTTGGTACTCTTGTGCGGACCCGTTGCAGGTCGCTACCGAACTGGGTTCCCATTTTTCTTCTGTTAGCTCTGGTTTTCATCTTCCCCAATCTTTCCTTCTTCGTAACCTGTCCTTGAATCTCGTCCTATAGATTTTTGCACTCATCTTCGTCTTCCTATAACGATCCCTTCTCTGTCTCTGAACTTCGGTCTGCCCTGGCCCTCTGCGGTTCTATGGCGGCGGGCTCCTATGGCGTTCATTATGAGATGCTTCACCATCTCCCTCCGTGCACGTCTCAGTATTTACCGAGTCTGTATAATCGGATCTGGGAGTCGTCGTCAGTCCCTGAGGACTGGCTCGATGCCGTTATCCTCCCTGTTTGCAAACCAGGGTCCCTGGGTACATCCCCTAAGGACTTTCGCCCTATTGCCCTCACAAGTTGTGTTTGCAAACCCTTTGAACGTATGGTTAACGTTCGTCTGATGTGGTTCTTAGAACACCATCACCACCTCTTCCCTTCTCAATTTGGTTTCCGCAAGTGCCGCAGCACAACAAATGTCCTGGTGAACTTGGAGGTCTATGTTTGTACTGCTTTTGCTGCGAAGACCTCCGTTGTTGCCGCCCTTTTTGACCTGGAAAAGGCTTACGACACCACTTGGCGATATCATATTCTATCCCAGCTTCATTCTTTTGGCCTTCATGGTCATCTCCCTCTCTTTCTCCAAAGCTTCCTCTCTCCTCGTTCCTTTCGGGTGAGGCTTGATACTGCTCTCTCTGCCTCTTTTCAGCAATACGAAGGTGTGCCCCAGGATAGTGTTCTGAGCACTATTCTTTTTCTGGTTGCCCTCAATGGTCTTCTTTTCTCTCTTCCTTCTGGCGTCTTCTCCGCTCTCTATGTCGACGATCTTACCCTTTGCTGTCAGGGTGATGATTCACCTCTCCTTCAGCGCCGGCTTCAACTTGCGATTGATGCCGTGTCGTCTTGGGCCACCGATCATGACTTCAAGTTCTCTACGTCTGAGACTTGTGCTCTGACTTTTACTCGGAAGCGTGTCGTTCTTCGTCCTTCTTTGTCGCTTTATGGTCACCCCCTTGTGTACAAGGATTCCACTAAGCGTTTGGGGTTGATTTTTGACACTCGCTTATCTTGGTCGCCCCATATCTCTTACCTCCACGTTGAATGCTCTAAGGCCCTTACCCTCCTTCGAGTATTGTCCCATACTTCTTGGGGAGAGGATAGGTGCACTCTCCTCGCTTTACATTCCTCTCTCGTCCTCTCTAAACTCGATTATGTTTGCTCTGCTTCTCCTTTTAATCTTCGCCGTCTTGAGGCTTTGCACCATACTGGGTTGCGCCTCAGTTTTGGTGCCTTTCGTTCGACTCCCGTCCTCAGCTTGCATGTTGACACTGGCTTCCTGTCTCTCCAGGACCCCCATGATCGCTACTGTCTTCTCTATCTTGCGCGGTCCTTGCAACATCCTTATTCTCGCCTCTGTCGTGCGAGACTTTTGCCCCTCCGGCGGTTCCTGTTCCTCTTCACCACCTCCATCTTTCTATCCGGTTATCTCGCTTACAGGATTCTCTTTCAGTTCGTATTTCTAATATTTCTCCTCGTGTTGTTCCTTCTTTGCCCCCATGGAGAGTCCCCCTTCTGCAGTTTTGTACATCTTTAGCCTGCATCACTAAAGCTTTTACCCCTCCTACGGTTCTAAAACGCCTTTTCCTTGAGCACTTTTCTTCTCACTCCCGTTCCGTTTCCATCTTCACCGATGGGTCTAAGTCTGCGGACGGTGTAGGCTACTCTGTTGTCTTTCCTGATTGCACTTATATGGACGTCGCATCTTTTTAGTCCTCAGGTAGGGGCTGAGAGAGACGTCTCGTCCTTGTCGTCCTCAGGTAGGGGCTGAGAGAGACGTCTCATCCTTGTAGTCCTCAGGTAGGGGCTGAGAGAGACGTCGCATCCTTGTAGTCCTCGGGTAGGGGCTGAGAGAGACGTCTCGTCCTTGTCGTCCTCAGGTAGGGGCTGAGAGAGACGTCTCATCCTTGTAGTCCTCAGGTAGGGGCTGAGAGAGACGTCGCATCCTTGTAGTCCTCAGGTAGGGGCTGAGAGAGACGTCGCATCCTTGTAGTCCTCAGGTAGGGGCTGAGAGAGACGTCGCATCTTTGTAGTCCTTTGTAACTGCGTACTTTGAAACGCACTGCCAGACGAGTTGGGCTTGCATATAGGGAAACACGTACGCCAGCAATGCTCAAGCTCTTTCAGAAAGCCCTAGCCAAGGCGAGGGAGCGCATGACAGAGCTCAGGCAAGATAACTAGGAAACTTTTGTTAACAGTCTCAACTCTCACACCCCCTCAGCCAGGCATGGAAGGATATTAAAAGAATTAAAGGCGATAAGATCGGCCAAGTAGCACACCCTCACCCTCTACACAGAGCAAACGAGTTAGTCGATGCTTGGGCAACCACCTCTAGCTTCAATATCTTCCTACAGACACACAGTTCAGATTAAATGCTGGTTACGGAGATCGAGAAAGGCTCGTTGACTTCATGCTCCACAAGGAAGATGAATGCAACGTGCCATTCACTGAGTTTGAATTACTCGCGGCCCTAAACAAAGGTAAAGCCACATCCCCCGGTGAAGATGGTATCACTTATGACATATTGCGTCTGCTTCCTTTAGTACCAGGGAATCCCCTGCTTGAGCTGTATAATATGAGCTATGTTACTGGGGAACTTCCTATCTCTTGGACCAACAGTATAATCATTCCAATTCCCAAGCCAAATCAAGAGAATGCTTTCCACCCAATTTCCCTTACTAGCTGCATTTGCAATACCGACGTAGCCGCTAAGGAAAAAAACATTCGTAAGCTGTTTCGTGAATCTGGCCCCATATGATAACCAAACCACACGAGATAATGAAAAAGTGTCTTCATTGTCTGATATGGCGAGATTCAAATAATTAATATACTAGGATACAGATAATTAGTCAAATTAAGATGAAATTAAAATTGTAATTCATTAATGTCATATGGCCAATGGAAAAAGATACAAATAATAAAATCATAACAAAGTGAAGATTAGATAATAAACAAATAAAACAAATTCAAATTCAAATAAATAATAACTACGATACTAATACTAATTCAATTAAGAATTCAGTAATTTCTTAAGCCAAGATATAACACAGCTTGATTGACAATACAGACAACGTCGTGTAGTTCAGCAGCCGAGCAAACTCCCGACACAGTGATAGTTCCCTCTGGCACACCTGCCCCCAACACAGACCATTGCCCGACTGCTGCAGCTGATGGCAGAACAGGGCAATCAGTCGCGTTGCGCGCCTGCGCAGAAGAGACACCCTTCCCAACGTTGCCAGAAGTTTTTTTTTTTTTTGAGATATATACAAGAGTTGTTACATTCTTGTACAGCCACTAGTATGCGTAGCGTTTCGGGCAAGTCCCTGGAATACGATCCCCGCCGCGAAGAATCGTTGTTACAACCAAGTACACATTTTACTGTCGAGTTAAACAGAGGCTACAGTTAAGGATTTGCGCCCAGTAAATCCTCCCTGGCCGGGATACGAACCCATGACAAAGCGCTCGGCGAGTGTCTTACCACTACACCACGGAGACGTTCTCAGTTCTCAGCCTCAACAACCGTTGGACCCCGGCCCCTTGTTACAGCTCGACTACCATTGTCTTATTTCGTTCATTCATTCATTGTTTACATTTCTTAAATATTTCCACCAGTCATTACTCCTAGATCCACCAGTCATTACTCCTCGATCCACCAGTCATTACTCCTCGATCCACCAGTCATTACTCCTAGATCCACCAGTCATTACTCCTAGATCCACCAGTCATTACTCCTCGATCCACCAGTCATTACTCCTCGATCCACCAGTCATTACTCCTCGATCCACCAGTCATTACTCCTAGATCCACCAGTCATTACTCCTAGATCCTCTCCGCAATTTTAATTTAACAATTTCTACCTTATTTATCTGTTACCTAAGATCTCTTAGCTTGATTTCCTAGGGAAATGACTACACCTATCGGCACTTAAATGCATCTGCCATTATTTTGTTTCTCTTGATTATGAAAACAACAAAAGTATTTACAAATAAAGACAATTCCAACCAAAACCACCTCTCAAATACACACGACAATCCCAACTAGCAACAAGCACATTAAAGAAACATCATGGGAATTTACCAGACACATAAACAACTCTGTGTTCAACCCAGTGAACACAGAAACCTGACAAAGTGCATAGATGAACTAATCCATAAATTTTATACAAAACAAAACAAAACAAATCACACATCCAGGGATCGCTCATCAAACTTTTTCTGGAGGACTAGGATGCGACGTCTCTCTCAGCCCCTACCTGAGGACTACAAGGATGCGACGTCTCTCTCAGCCCCTACCTGAGGACTACAAGGATGCGACGTCTCTCTCAGCCCCTACCTGAGGACTACAAGGATGCAACGTCTCTCTCAGCCCCTACCTGAGGACTACAAGGATGCGACGTCTCTCTCAGCCCCTACCTGAGGACTACAAGGACGAGGCGTCTCTCTCAGCCCCTACCTGAGGACTACAAGGACGAGGCGTCTCTCTCAGCCCCTACCTGAGGACTACAAGGAGGAGGCGTCTCTCTCAGCCCCTACCTGAGGACTACAAGGACGAGGCGTCTCTCTCAGCCCCTACCTGAGGACGATAAGGATGAGACACACCTTTTGTCACACATATATATACACAACTTTGTACAACATACTCGCTACCCACAATTAGCCCTCAGGAGTGGATGGTAGAAGCACTTACTGCAGAAATACTTAGAAAACTACGCCATCACCAACTCCGTAGATCTTCCTTTAGGGAAATAACTATTATAATTGCTTTGGTGGGAGGTAAATGATCATTACTATGAGATGGAGGCGGATCAATGACCACTGGGGCTGTCTGCACGTCAGGGTGTGTGTGTGTGTACTCACCTAGTTGTACTCTTCTTCTTCTTCTTCTTGAGAATAGGTGCAGTTTGCATGAAGGGTTAACCCTCCCGATGACTGCACCAGGACAGACGTAAGGAGATGCGTTTACGGTTAGGATGAGAAGAAAGTCAAAAGCGGTAGATGTGATGGGCCGTAGAGAGAGGAGAGGCGGCGAAAACTGAGTCGAACGTTAGAGGGAGACACCCCGCACCGAGGGGCGGGGTGTCGCGGTCACGGTGGCAGCCACGCACAGCTTAGCAGTGTGTGCAAGACGGGAACTAATACTTCTCCGGAAACTTGTATATCGGAAAGCGCAAGCAGTACGCTTCCCAAATCACCCGCTCGTCAACGGGCAGCCGGCCACTAGGCAGCGCCCTCGGCTGAGACATCCTATCCGGCACCCGATACACAAACTCCTTCACCCGCGACACCCAGATAGTGGACGAGCACCACGGGATCGGAAGCACCCGGGCATCTCGATAAGGGCCCAACTCCGGACCCTCACAGGGCACGACTCCAGCAGGCGGAACCAGGCAATCCCCAGACCGGAGCAAGGAAGGAGGGGATACAGCAGGGGATGCAGGCGCGGCACCGGGCACAGGACCCGAGGCCCCCCGGCACACATCTTTCCGCAACATCACGACGAGGTCCCGATCATCAGGGACAACCCCCCACTGCGGAGATCCAACAGCAGGAGACGCAGGAGGAGAGGCACAGGTAGCAACTTCGGAGTCTCGCACAGCACCAACATCCTCGGAGTCTCGCACAGCACCAACATTCTCGGAGGGGGGCGCCAGATCATCATACTCCCCCACCTCCTCCCAAGGCACACCACGAGGGGGAGACACACTCCGAGCCCGCCGTGAACGCTTCGAGACAGGTCGCACCACACCACGCCCAGCAGGCCCCGCCGCAGGCACGGCCACCATCTTCACATCCACACAGGTCACACCAGCACTGTCCGAAGAGTCCACAGAGGCCACTTCACCCACACTGTCCACATCATCCTGGGAAACAGCCTCAGAACACCGACGCGCACGCTTCTGCAAAGGGATGGAAAGAGCAGAACTACAGTTGTCAGCACACACAGGCACGGCAGGCACCTCTCCCTGCCGAAGCACCCCCTCTAAAACAGCAGAACCCGTATTCCCGGGAGCCGGTATCACATCCACAGGCGGGACATGGACCTCCACCGGGACATCCTGCACAACACGCAGCTCAGGCGACGGCCCAACACCCACACACACCGGCTCAACATCCCCAGGGGCCACAGCAGGCACCAGACGGGTCGTGCAGGCCGTAGAATTCACCTCAACAGGCGGAGCAGCAGACAGGCAACCAGGCGCCGCAGGCACAGTACCCACTCCATCCTCAGAACCGTCCGAAGTAACAAGGGTGGGAATCCTCCGCACGAAAACATGCACCCGACCAGCTGCTCCCACGTCGCACGCTGCAGCCAGATGACCCTCGTGACCACACCGATAACAGGTGCGCGGTTGACCCCGATACTGGCAGTGGAGCGTGTATCCCAACACGGATATCGACGACGGTACACTACACTTCAGCGACATCGTCAGGGTGCGGGAGCCGTCAAGCATACCAACACAGTGCCGGCAACGACCTGTTCCAACGAACACTTAACACTGTCCCAAACCGTTCGAAACAGGAGGTCAAAAAGTCGTCCTGAAATTCGAAGGGGGCGCCATGCACCGCCACAGACGTCAAGGTGACACTAAGATTCACTACCTTAACGGAGCCAGCAGTATCAGGGAGAGGGTAAACACGCCCCTCACACCGCTCGAGAAACGCCTGAAAGGCAGCCTGGAGGCGGAACTTTACCACAGCACGGTTGCCCTGAAGCAGCTGGATGCCCACCAGGTCCGACAGCTGCACATGAAGCACGTCCACCAGGGCGACACCAACCAATGGATGGTCTACTGGTACCGTAAACGCCAGACCAGCCGACAATGTCCTCTTCACTGGGGGGCGAGAAGTCCCCATGGCTAAGCAAACGTCACCCTGTCAGTGGCAGACCACCACCAGCAGGGCAAACCAGCAATCACCCAACGTAAACACTAGCCAGTGCGGAGACCTCAGAGCGTCCGACCTGGCCGTGGTCACCACGCAACTCCAATACCCTCAGTTTTGCCTT
>WNGS01167840.1:19464006-19514624 GCA_020271785.1 Procambarus virginalis | reverse complement strand
ATGCTACGACTGTTTGATGCACAACTAACAGACATGCCACGGAGTGTGACATTGTAGTGCTGCAACAAATAGTGAAAAAAATGCAAGCAGTCTCTACAATCACAGTGTTAACCAAATACATATTTTAGCTGAATAATATATCCGGTTTTCCTTTGCGAAAACTGGAGGTTTTGTCATACAGGGACCAGTGAATGCATTTATGAAACTGAACCATTATGAGTGAGACTATGTTGTTGTGGCGGCCATGTGGTTGACAGGTTGTGTTTGTCGGGAGTCAGAGCTTAAGCTGTGGTTCATAGGCCAATTCTCAACATCTTATATAATACACAGGCTTAAGACCCAGAACCGCCAATCACATTATATATTCATAACACGGGTATGAAGCAGTCACTAGTGTACTGTAGAATAGGTTCCAGGGGCCATCCATGCCAGGGTGCAAGGACCACTTGAGATCTAGGGTGCACAATGTAAGGATCTTACTGCAGATCTGATTTGTCACGACACTAGAATACACAGCTTATGAAAGCAGAGTCAAATTACATGTACACCACTAAATTGTTGGGCTCAAAAGTCCCAAAGACCATTAATTTAGTTACAACATAAATAACAAGTGCAACATAGTATCTGATCTGCAAGATACAAGGTATAATATCACCTGATAAAGTGCAATGCACAAATTCGTTTACAAGGGTGCAATGCAGGATCATTTGATAGGGTGCAATCTCTAGGAATCCTCATGATCATCAGAGTTGGGATTCTATAGATCCTACTCTAAATCCAGATTTCCAAGCTGAATACAGCACTTGGCAATTCCAGCTGTATATATAAATATAGTATAATATAGATTGTGTTGGTAATTATAAACACTTAACACAACAAGCATTTCAGGGATCTTATATTAAACCACGATGCCATTACTGTACTGTATTTAAATGAAACAGCGAGTTTAAATACTGCTTCCTTAGTTTTTAAAGGATATGCTGTGGCACAATATGACAACTATTTGTGCAAAATCTTCCTAGTAGAATATGTCGGTTTAACATTTTACAAAAATACTTACCATGTTGATTATGAAATTTCAGTTGTTTATACTTTGTTGTATATAGAACTCATAGCAGTTATTAAATGTGAAATAATTTAAATACCTTAATATCATCATTATTAAAGTCTCATTACTAGCCTACATTTCCCACTTTTATGGAGCAGAAAGTCACTAACTTTTGAGATAAAAAGCAAATGATATGTATAATCAAAGAATGTTTGGTTAAAATATAGCACTTGTCCATTTATTGTATCATCCTCACTGTATAGCATCACTAATAAACAAGCATCACTACACTTGGGCAATTATTCACATCAATATCAAACCACCTCACACAACATGGCTTACAGTACTCCTTGTGAGTTAAATTCAGTACAAATTCAAATGCATTCACACCCTTCTTGGTAATCTCTCCTGAATCTTATGAATTTATCAGCTTTCACATTCCACATTTTTCCATAACATTTTTCCTGCATCTACTTTCTGAATGCCACATATGTGCTTAATTTGTTTATTTTCCATGTTCGTAGCACATCATCATCATCGCGCACCCAAACACAGGCTGGGCACCACCATGTTAATCCAATGCACACCCATCACACTTCTTTCCTTGTTGGGTCCAAACACCAGACTTCTCTCACTCTACTGTCAAATTTGTTTACATAATTACTATTATTATTATTAGTTGCATATCTCAGACATTTAAAATGATCAATGACGACTTCATTAACATATATTTCTTAAGCAGATATTCCTCCTCACCCCACCACCATAACTGTTTTAGTTTGCAATCTTTGACACACATCTCTTTGAAATTTCAACATGCTTACATGCATTTTTATCACACTTCTAAAAGTATTGCATCATTTGAAAAAAAAGTTATACATTCAGTACTTCAATATTATAGTACCCATACTGTACTTGTATTAAGCGTGTTGGCATAAGTTCACACCCCTCTCATTATTCTTTGACTCCAATCATATATACACTGTATCTCAAAGGTAAAACTACATAACCCTGGCATATATAATAAACCACTCATTACACCTTTAACTTTTACACATGCTTTATTTCCTACAAAAAAACTTTCCGAACATTTATTAGAACCAGTTTCATACATTTTTACTCTCCAGACTCCTTAGTCTAAATAATTGTATAATTGTAATTAAAATAATTAACAAAGTTTGGCAATAAAAATGTTATTCATAGCTATTCAAAACATTCATAGGCATTGTGGTCTTCTTATTTATGATCTTGAAATTCCTGGCTTACTACATTTTGTTTTGCTTGATGCAAACTTAATGCAATAAAATTTTACATATAATGTATATATATAAATCTGTACATTGCGTGTATAATAATTATTATTATTATTTTTGTCGGGAACAGGAAGCATGTATACATATAAATACTTTAGGCTTATTCCAAAGTTCCCCCAAGGTCAAACTGCTGACCATCCCCAAGACACAACCCCACGACAGTTGCCCAACTCCTGGGTACAGTATCTATTTACTGCTAGGTGAACAGTGGCATTAGGTGGAAGGAAATGTGCTCAACCATTTCTGTCCTGCCCAGGAATCGAACCTGGAATTCCTGATTGTTATTCGCGAAAGAAGCTAACTGCAATACAAGATAATGCATGTGCTCATGCACAAATGCATAGTAAAATATCATCTCATTAGGCTTTTGTCTTATACATGCCAAGCTTCTTTTGTAAATGTTTAATATACACACGTGCAATAGAAAGTGTACATAAAAATACATAACATGGAGTGTGCACAGTGATAAGAAATAGGAAGTGTACATGGTAATAAGAAATAGGAAGTGTACAGTACTGTAATACAGAAATTTAGTCTAGTTTTCATTTTATACTATGATGATGTCTTTCTCCTAAAATTTCTCCTGAAACAAGACCTCATAAATAAACCTTTATGTACTTCAGAGACTATCCTAAACACCTGCAGAGTAAGGTAAGGAGTGCAATATGTGATCCCTGAAATGCTGTTGGTGCTAAGCTTGTTTTATACATGGTCATATTCTCTGTCTGTGTGTATGGCTGGAAGGTGGATGATATTTGAATTATTCTTGTTGATTAAAAATACAAGTAAAAATGTCATCCTATTTTTTTTGTTTTTTGGTTAAAGAGATTGGCGAGTATTTATTGTCTTCAGAATGGGTTTTCGGATCAGTTACCCTAACCTGTAGAAGTCCAGACAACTGATAGTTCTTTGAGAGGTCAAGTGCATCTTTTCATGGTCGAGGTGGACCTGTTTTCTGTGTGTTTATGGCTCATATTCGATTTTTTTTAAACATAAGACAGTCACCCATAAAGACACTGTTTAGAAGTCTGACAGAAACTAATTGTGAGATTTCAAAGTATTTTGTTATATCAAACATTTTGTGCTCATTATGTACATAGTCTTGTATAAAATGTCCATTGCTATTAATATCATCCATAGTATATTTCTTGCCTTTCTTTAGTGTTTCTCTTAACACTTTCTGTTATATAATAGTTGAGAATTATGTGATATTACTTAGCAACAGGTCTTAATTGTCTTATGTGTAAAGCTCAAGTAAGCTTAGGAAATTGGACTGGAATTATATTTTTCTCTTTGAGCTGAGTATTCTCTCCCCCCCCTGAGCAGAGTATTTGCTTGCATATCTCGTGTGTTACTTTGTTATACTATATTATTCCTCTTATATTATCCCTCTGTAATATTATTTCTCAAGTAATATGCATCATGTATTGTGTCTAATGTTGAGAAATTGTTATGTCTTGTTTTTAGTAATTTATTAAGCAGGTTTTTATATAATATATTTTGATATAGGTTGTAAATTTTGATGGACAAAGCATTCTTTAAATTCAGTTTGTTATTCATTGTCTAAGTGGATGCAAAATATGAAATTAGTTTCTCTCAAATACTCAAATGGGATTAAAAAAATTTGTTGTGAGAATGTGAAGTGTTTGAAGTGCAAAACCTAGGTGATGAAATTTACTAACAAGATCACATGAATAACACCAGAGGCTAACGTTTGCTTCTAATTAAGGGTCTTGCCTTTTTTTTTCCCCAATTCAGTCCAAACTTTTCACTTATTAAATCACACTCGTCTTCCAGAAAAACACATGAACCTTAGTGTCTTGCAAGTTGTGATATTACATACTATACATACTAATGAATATATATAGTGTCCACTGAGTTAAGGACTTGTATGGGGATATACCTACTCCAAGTCAGAATGGTTGCCAAGCTCAAAATTGTTAAATGTTGGTAATATTCATGGGCTCTGCAATGTGCTTTTTTTCTTTCTTAATGAAAATATATGTACCCTTTTCTCACACTCACTCTCTCTNTGCGCCTCACTTCTTGAAGCGCTTGCATGCCCTCACTTGTTGAAGGCACTTGGCTTGCCTGTGTCGCCTCACTTGTTAAAGGCGCTTGCTTGCACCTTACTTGTTGAAGGCGCTTGGCTTGCCTGTGAAGCCTCACTTGTTGAAGGCATTTGCTTGCCTGTAATGCCTCGCTTGTTGAAGGCGCTTGCTTGTGCCTCACTTATTGAAGGCGCTTGGCTTGCCTGTGGCACCTCACTTGTTGAAGGGGCTTGGCTTGCCTGTGGCGCCTCACTTGTTGAAGGTGCTTGGCTTGCCTGTGGCACCTTGTTGAAGGCGCTTGGCTTGCTTGTAACGCCTCACTTGTTGAAGGCACTTGCTTGCACCTCACTTGTTGAAGGCGCTTGGCTTGCCTGTGGCGCCTCACTTGTTGAAGGCATTTGGTTGCCTGTGACGCCTCACTGGTTGAACAACACGTAACTTGTCTTGAATTGCTAGCAATGCAAACCTGACCCAATGGGTAGACCATCATCGCAAAGTTCAGGCTCCCACACAGACCCTCGAGCAACCGCCGGATGACCCGAGAACTGCCCAGAAACAAGAGCATGTGGGACTGCAACCGAAGGAGAGACTTCGGAAGAAGAGACAAGGAAGCAGTCTGAGAGTCCCACACAAGACCCAGCCAAGTCCGAACCTGGAAAGGAAGCAGATGGGACTTCCGCCAGTTTACCAGGAGCCACCCAATGCCACAGAAGGTTGCGAGAAATGACCCAAAAAGCCCATGAATCGTGGGACCAGGCGTGAGCAAACAGAGCAAGCCTTACCCCCATCGCCCCATCAATGCGGCAAACCACGAAAGGGCCGACGCCTTGTACGAGAACCCGACCTGCACACATAGCGAGCACCGCACTGACGAGGCGCAGCTGGGATCGAAGGCGGCACCGGCTCCGAAACTGGCACCTGTGGCCCACTTCGACGTGCGGAACTGCGGTCCCTGGTATGACCAGGGACCCCAGTTCTCTGGTCATACCCAGGAACGGGAGGAACCCACCTGGGACCCCCGGAGAACCAACAAGTCAGACATACGGCAGCAGCTGGAGGAAACCGCTTGCATATATTATTCGACTGCAGAAGCTGCAAATAATTAAGGACAAAGAGGTGAAGACAATCTAAGAGCCAGGGCCCAAGCGGATTCCAAGGAGGAAGCGAGCACCACCTGCCGACACGCGTGGAGTGCAGAATCCCGAAGGATCGGCGCTAACAGGTTCAAAAGCACAGATGACATGCAAGCAGCCGAAGCCAAGGTGCTAGACCAGGAATGGCCCCAAGTGCCTCTACATCCTCCGTAAGCCATCCGAAAGACAGCTCAAGGAGAGGAAAAGAAATGCAGGACCAAAGCCAACGAGCCTGAAGCATGTAAGTCCTTAGCCACAAGCGCAGCCGACAGGGAGGGAACCTGCACATGAAGCTAAACCACACCAACATCCTGCAGAAGAGCTGGAGCGGAAAGGCGCTCACAAAGGGGTGCAAAATTGCCCCCCAGATAAACCTGGACCACAGTCAACACCTCATGCCATTCAAGTGTGTGGGTACGACAGAAGGTGTCCCAAGTATCCAGTGGAAACATAGGGCAGTCCGCAAGCCAGGACGACTCCAGAACCTCATAACGATCCCAGTATGGAGACGAAGACCCAAACCTGAAAGAAGACGGATCCATTATAGAGGCTCACACCAGGTCGCGCAGGAGGTAAGCCACAATGGCCGCTTGCACCTTAGCTGGATAGATGCGGGAAGCCAAAAACCTCTGGAAGGACAGAACCGAATGACCCGTAGGGACACGGAACCAAACCCAGGGAGGAGCTGAACCCAAATCCAACTCGTACACAGAGGTTATCTTGAGGTTCCCTTGAGATGATTTCGGGGCTTTAAGTGTCCCCGCGGCCCGATCCTCGACCAGGCCTCCACCCCCAGGAAGCAGCCCGTGACAGCTGACTAACACCCAGGTACCTATTTTACTGCTAGGTAACAGGGGCATAGGGTGAAAGAAACTCTGCCCATTGTTTCTCGCCGGCGCCTGGGATCGATCCCAGGATCACAGGATCACAAGTCCAGCGTGCTGTCCGCTCGGCCGACTGGCTCCGGCCCCCCCTCCGAGGGGGGGGGAAAGGAAAACCCCACTCCTTGTAACAGCAAGCCTCACTCGGAGGGTCGGAAAACTTAGGCGGGGTCCAACGGGGCCCAAGGCCTCTAAGTCAGCTCCTCCTCAACCCCGGGAACCTCCACGTCAGGCCCCAGAGGAGAGTCGTCCTCCAAAGCCCCTGCCTCACAAGAAAAAACCAGGGCGGCTGGGATTGCAGGAAGAGGATGGGCCCACTGATCAAATCCCATAGGCCCACTGATCAAATCCAGCCACAGCTGGAGGAAGAGACTCGAACGCCTCTGCAGCCACCCCGCAAGGGGCAACCCATGAAACTGCCTGAGTCTCAAAAATCTCTAAACCCTGCTCCGACCTCAAAGCCCTCAGATGCTTATGAGCCGGAAGCAGGTTGGGGGACCGAATGAACCACAGCAGGGAAAGAACCAAGGCCGAAGCGACCAACACCCCCAAGTCTGGGTCCCTATTAATAAAACGGGGCAGCCTTGCGGCATCCGGGGAAGCAACGAACCTAGCACTCTGCAATAACCTAAACCTGTCTTGCAATGCACAAGCCGCCTGCACTCGAATAATGTCATCATGAGATTGGGTGAACTGAGTCACAAACAAGCAACAAAGCTCGCAGGACTCAGGGTTGAATGTACCACCGACCCAACAGGCAGAATGACTGAGGCAAAAACAATGAGCGTCGCCCTGAGACAAGGGGACAGAGCAACCCTCAAACTCGCAAAACGTGAGAGAGGACTCGGGGTCAAATCCATTGGACCTGAGCGCCTCCGCGGGGTTTCCCAGGGCTCCTAGACTGGGTCTGCTAAGGGTTATCCCAGGCAGGGTACTGCTAACCGGCGCCCAAGCTACCGATCAACACCGCTAATGTTGAACTCCTGGGACGTATCCACTCATGAGGGCGAAGCAGGGGTACCACCAAACAAACAACCCCAGTATAAATGGGGAAGGAACACCAAGGCAGACCCTCCCCCCTCCCACCCCCGCCACCAAGCAAAAACAAAAAGAAAAGGAAAACCTTGTAAGAGGTAAGAGGACAGCATACCCAGAAGGAACATAGCTGGCCGCTGTTATAAATGAAAACTAGCTGTGCAGTACCCCATGCCCCTCCCAGTGAAATAACTAACACTTACCCTAAGGCAAACTATGGAGGAAACCCCCCAAAACACTCGGGCGATCAATCGCCAAGCAGCAAAAGACCAACAGAAGTAGACTCAAGGTGACTTGTGGAAGGGAACCCCAAGCCCCTAGGGTCGTACTTACAGGGCACTCAGGGAAGGTGACCCTAAGCACATGCAGCCTGAGTACCTATGAATATTACTCCCAGCTCATACACCACCAAATGAGCAGTACTGAACAGAGGACAGCACAACAAAAAGTCCAGAGCTGGAGCCACAATAACTAAGCCATATCCCATCAGCCGAAGAACTGCGGTGTGGATTGCCAGCGCAGGAGTCTGGGGCTCCCCCTTCCCCTCTCCCACGAAGGGGGGAGCTGCGCAGACATGCAGCGTGGCTCGTATGACATCATGCTTGTTTGCTAATTTTCATTTAGGGAGTTCTGTCCACTAGTTTGTCTATTTTTATTGTTTTCACCAGAATAGGGGTTTGTTTTGGGGCGCTTACCTTTCTGGGTGCCTGACCCTTGTCGAGGGCAGATATGGAATGCTCCACAATCACATGTGCATTTCTATAGTCCATTGCTCCTCGTGCCTCTCTGAGGGGCGGGGCCAGATTCTGGCCGTGGTCCCCGGTAGGCCTAGAACTCCATTCACATCGACTGATACCAAAAGTTAGGACTATCCCTATCAGCCTAGTGGATAGCTCCGGGGAGCCATAGGGGGCTCCCCCAGAAATTGGCATATTATTACATTCAATGCTATTTTTTTATTTGCAAAATATCACAAATATGAAAAATATAATTACCCAAGTGTAGTTACAGGATGAGAGGTGCACTCATGATATCTCAGACACACAAATTGCAATAGGCGTTGATAAAAATTAAACTGTTGATAATACAGTACACTCATTAATGATGTGTTGAGAATAAAAATAAGTGATAAAAATTTGATTTTACAGGAGTGGAGAGAATCGGTGGATGGCTGTGTGTGGAGAAGGCTGGACGAGCCAGTGGAGCGACTTGGTTTGTGAGCAGCTTGGTGAAGCAGCCTCACTTAGCACGGAGGTGAGGCGTGTAGTGGAAGCTGTCCCTCGCCCAAGAGTTAGGCTAGCTCCCAAAGCCTCAGCCCAAGCCCCCACACCCCTCCAATTTGTTCTCAAGTCTGACTGTTCAAGTGAATCCTTGGTACATCTGGCATGTGATCAGCACTGTAAGTTGTTACACTTTAATACCTTTGTCTTCTCTTTCACTAGAACATAAGAATAATGAAAACCTATTTGGCCATTCAAGACGGCTCTATTTATATCTGCGTAAACTTACTTATGTATATGTTTAACCTGTGGTTGAAGCAATCAAGTAATCTCACATCTATTATGTTACTTGCTACTCTGTTCCACAAATCAATAATCCTGTTTCCAAATAAGTATTTGCTCAGGGCTTTCCTAAATGCAAACTTAAGAAACCATTGGTTTCACACATTGCCTCCTTGCATAGGGAGCATTGTGTGAAACCCTGGTTAAACTTCATTGGAAGCCTCAGGAACCCATGAGGATTCAGTTGAATCCCAGATTGCAATGCTTTTACAATATCATGGTGTAGGTGTTGCTTTTGAATAACCTGAGTATAGGTTTCAATCCTCCTCGTGGCTCCTACCGATTTTCTCATTGATAACCCTGCACTGCTCACCTGTTTTTGGCAAAAACTTCATAGTGCAATTATTAAGGACATATTTTTGTTGTTTTTATAAATATTCAGGTAAAGTTAATGTAAAAATGTTTCCAAACTCACCCATTTTGATTTAAAAACACAAAAGTGATGAAAACGTTAAAAAAAACATTAAAATATAGCTCAATAAAAAAAAAGTACAACTCTCAGAACAAGATTTGTCAGTAGGCACAGCACAGTGGTTAATGTGATTTCTTTGTGTAAATAATAATAACTACATTTTCTCTCTGTATCTCCTTTTTTAAAGCCAGTGCCTTTTATTGTTTATCTCCTCTTATATTATGTGTTTCCCTACAGCCTGTGGGTCCTGGAGCCTAGGGGATGATGCGCTAGAAGAGCAGAACATATCAGCAGGAGCACGACCTGCAGTGACAGAAGGACTATGGCCCTCATTAGCACTCCTGTTGAGAACCCATCCTTATAACAACACCCATGCTCATACCCAGTCCTGTACTGCCTCCATTGTTGCCCCAAGCTGGGTGTTAGCTGCCTACTCGTGCCTTTCAACCAAGTATGATGGTTTCTCTTGTTGTAATTTCCATTAAAATCATTTAAAGAAGTTTTCCCATTTTAAATAGCCAAATGTCACAGAGAACATAATAAATGTAATTACAGTAGATAAAATAATCAAAGGATTGGAGGCTAAATTCCCCATGACTTGGAATTCATGATATTTATTAAATTTATTTAACTTTTGATAAATAAATTATCTTTCTGCGAAGAGCCTCTTCGGCTCCTTGGAGTTGTACCGGGCTGATGTGCATATATTAGACTGTGGCAACAGTCAATCAATGGCGTTCTAGGCCTACCGGGGACCAGAGCCAAAACCTGGCCCCCTCAAGAAGAGGCACGAGGAGCAATGGCCTAAAGACACCCCCCCCCATGTAATTGGAAGCATTTTTTTTGTTTTTTTTGCCTGGTGTGGCAGTAGAACCACTTGTATGGTTTTAGTGGCCCTCCACTAGGTCCCTGTGCTTGCACATATCACAGGGGTTCAGCTTTTAGTTTGTTTGTATGGTAGCTCTGGGATAACCAGTTAGCAGTACCTCGCCTGGGCTTCCCTTAGCAGTCAGCTTAAGGGCCCTGGGAACTCCCATTGGGGCTCAGTGGTCCAATGGAGGAGACCTCTGAGTCCCACCTTGCTTTGTGTGAGTTTGAAGATTGCTCTGTCCCCTTGTCTCAGGGTGAGACTCACTGTCTTTGCCTCTGTCATGCTGCCTGTTGTGAGTCACTGACACCTTTGACCCGGAGTCCTGCGAGTGGTGTTCTTTGCTTGTACATTGGAAACCCGGGTTACAAGCATCCCAGGTTACGAGTTTTTCGGATTATGAGCAGGATTTGGTTGGAAAATTTGTATCGGAATAAGAGCGTTGCATCGGGTAACGAGTGTGTTGATATGTGTACGGGCTGACCTAGCAGCGTGGTGGCACGGCGATCGCCCCTCAATTTACCAGTGCCTCGTGCCCAGTGGCTATCCCGCCTGAATTCTTCACAAGGATTTACAGCGTTTTTGTCGGATATTTGGCCATTTGAGCCAAAGTGAGATCGCTCCATACACCAGCCATATCAGCCCTAAGAATCTAAAATACCTACCAGATACCAGTCTTTTCCTTGGTGCTCATTTAGTGATGCTCTGGTCCTGACAGGATGTATTCTCTGGTAGATTCAGCAGTTCATCCCATGGAAGCTGACCAACTGAGTACTGTCTCCACTCGATCATCCGGACTATATGGGAAGGACCCCCAACCGGATTATCACGTTTTTCGGATAATGGTACTTTTTCACCTACGAGTCCAAAAGTGACCATTTCCAACAATTTTTATACTACAAACAACATAATTGAATTGCTTTGCCACATATAATTATTAGATATTCAACTAGAAACCTCAACTTACCTTGTTGGTGTTCGTCTTCTTGATTGATGCCACACATCTTGAAGTTAAGAATTGTTAACAATTTACGTAACCTATACTAACACAACACTAAAATTAACACTTAAAATTACTGTACAGTTCATTAAGCAAAGTTAGTTTTGACTGCCAGCTGCTGAAGCCTCACTGGTTGAAGGTGCGTGGCTTGCCTGTGGCGCCTCACTTGTTGAAGGCATTTGGCTGCCTGTGACGCCTCACTGGTTGAACAACACGTAACTTGTCTTTAATTGCCAGGACAACCTTCTTCCTCTTAACACCTCCAGAATGATTGATGCTGATACCAGACATAGTCTTGGCCAAAATGTTTAAAGTTACTATGAAAATAAAAAAGATATTTCAAAAAATATTTCACTAATGGCGCAGCACTGTGTATAGAACACATGGGTTGACCAGTGTTGGACGGGTCCACTTGGCGTGGGGCAGCTATACCACCTTACGTAGGCTGCCAGGAGAATATTTTTTAAGGAAACTTCAGCCTGTGCACATTGCTTTTAGAAAACTTATTTATTTGTTATTACATAATTACTAGTACTTATTTCATTTGTTTTTGTTCTAAAATTAATGGTAATTCCTTGTACACAGGTGGTCCCTCCCGACGCTCTCCTCCCACCCTCCCGACATCACCCACCCCCCCCCCCTCCTACACCATGCGCCTCGAGTCACGGGCAGACGGGATTAATACCGTATGGCCCGCCTCATGTTTTCATATACGGAAAAAGCCTCGATCATCCGGCAACTGACCGGATAGTGTAATTTCGGCAGGACATTAACCGGGCCCCAAAATTTATCCGTCCAAACTCTCGTTAATCCGGTTCCTGTGGCTATTTTGGCCGGATATTGTGATAACTTTATCCGATTGCGATTTTGGCCGTATTAAGGCGTTTTTCGGATGTTCGAATCCCGATAATCGCGGGGTTACAGTATTTCAAATGTTTCTGATACCTCTGCAAGACTCTTGAGGTCAGGGTGCTCGAGTTTTATGTGCTTGTCCATATGGCAGGCCACTAATGCCCTACATAGCCATATTTATCCTAAGGTTTGTATTCGGTGTCAGTTCTTTCAGCAAGTTCTTTCATGCACCCAGCACATGGGTGTCTTATGTAGTCATTACCTTCAGGTCCTGGCAAGTCTTGCAGGCTTTTATGTGGCTTGTCATAAACTAACACTGAGCCTACATTTGTTACTTGCAAGATTGAGGGGTATCCATCAACATTGCTGTGTCAACTGTCATTCATTCCATCTCTACCATGCTACCTGTTGAGTGAGTGACACCTTCCACCCAAAGGCCTGCAATATTAGTGTTCATTGAGTCTTGATTATAGCAGAGCCTCTATAGACAAGAGGCTTATCAGGCAGCAGCCACTTTATGGATGCAATTCTCCTGTATCCATTGTTTGCAGCTTGGTGCTTGCATGGATGCCTCAGAGTTGGTCTCCTTAGTGTTTAAGGAGTTAGTGGATTTAGCGGCTGGTGAACCCCACCTGCTCCAAGTTTGCCACTCTTTCTCCTTTCCCAATTCTCTTTGGCATGGTTTGCCAGGTGTCTTGTTCCCTCCACCCCCTGCTTTCAGGCTTAGAAATGACAGCCTTAGAGTCTAAGCAGAATTTTGGTGTGGGTATAGCCTAGCCTCCTTTTGGTTATGCCTTTTCCATGTTCACAGTGGAGACAGTTGAGCCATCTCAACAAGTTGTGTTGGATGTGGTGTTCCCTCCTCCCTGGCAAGTGCCCTTTATTCCTTCTCTGTGGGTAGTTAGCTTCAGGGAGCCAGAAGGGGTTTCTTCACAAAACCAGCATTGAATATTATGAAACTCCAATTTCTGGGCGAGCCTTAGTGGCTCCCTGACACACTTCCCTCTCTCCTGGTCATCAGGGGTGTTTTCATCATAGAACTGAGGGTGGAGTGGCCGGATGATCCTGAGCCGCCTGTCTCCTCTCCCCATATGGTGGATGGCATGAATAAATAGCTTGATGAATAAGTGCCACTTCTCAGTGCCTTGAAGGGGGCCAGGTTCTAGCTCTGGTTCCCGATAGGCCTGTAGAACTCCACGACTGATGGGACCTAGTTGTATGACACTCTGTCAATGATAGTAGCTTCATGGAGTCACTGGGGATCACCTAGAAATTGAGTTTCATTACACTCAACACTGGTTATATAGCTCAATGTTCTGTGAAAGCATTCAACAAAGTAGAGTGGTAGATATTTAGTAGGATTTCCTTCATAGTATCAGTTAGGTGATTCTTTTGTTTATCTTTTATATTAGTTGAAGGTAGTAAATTTTATTTTATTTTTATGTAATAGAATCGACATTAGATTCAGTAGTCATAGGGTATAAATAAGTTTTTTATTCTTCCTACAGAGAAAATGGAATGGATCCAGGCACATGGGCAGTTGTGTCTGGTGTAGCAACTCCAGCTGTCACTGTGCAGTTTCACTATGTTGCCAAGATGGTCCCCTTTCCTGGGACTGTCAGGACTGGTGGACTTTGGACTGGGGATGCTGTGCTCCTGCGCCTTGACACTCCACTTGTTTTAGGACACAACACACAGCCAGTGTGTGTTCCCAATGGTCCACCAGCCAGCAATGCTCTGTGCGTTGTTGCTGGTTGGACCCGCTCTGAATATGGTAAAATCTTTGGGTTTAAAAATGAGTCACTAATTTGTAACATTACATATTATTTATTTATGCTTATCATTATTCGTAACAACTGGGCTCTGCTAGATTGAAAATTTATTGGATATAAGTATTGTTCCTTTGCCCCTATTTATTACCAATCTCTTATGTGACGTAACCTCTTCCTGCTGATACAGTATTATCCTCTTTAATTGCTATCTTCTTATGTAGTGTCCTCTACTCCTGCTTCCTCACTGAGTAATACTTCTTCTAGTGTTTCATTCCACTGAACAAGTTGCATACTCTTTTCCTACTGTGTGAGTTAACCTGCCACTACCCTGCCTGTACAAGAATCAAGATACTATCCATTTTGGTTTCTCTCCCTTGACAAATAACTTTGCATATTTTCCCTATTACTAAGATATTCCACAGTACCCATTTTTTTCTTTTAGCCAATGTCAGAAATTCTTCCTTGTCATTAATTTACTCTTCCAATTCTTTCATCTGAACAAGTTTCTCTACTATTCCCCCCCCCCCACCATTTTTATATAGGATTTCCTTGCCTTTTTCTATGTCAATGAATTAACTGTATTGTGACATGGATATTCTTTTCCTTTCCTGGAAGCTATACACTGAGATGGTTCCCATCTACCAGGTCACATCAGCTATGGAGTCCTTAGGCTTCCTGGGGACCAGAGCCAGAACTTAGCCCTCTCACAGAAATGCAGGGGAGCGGTGACATTTCACCACTCCCCTGCATTTGGGGAGTGGGGAAAGTGATCTCACCGGGGAGGCATCCAGAAAGTTAACAAACCACTGATGGAAAAAAAAGACCAAAGCTTCAAAACCTGGTGTTCTGTTATTTCGGAAGTTCCTCCATCCCCTTTTGTTCAGTTCCCATGTATCTGGTCCTCCATGTGGGTCTCTGTTCTCCCAATCTATTTTCCTGTGGTTGAAGTCCCCCATGATTAGAAGTCCAGATCCATTCCTGCTAGTGAGAGAAGCTGCTCTCTCTATTATGTTAATGGTGGCCATGTTGTTTCTATCATATTCCTGTCTGGGTCTTCTGTCATTTGGTGGTGGGTTATACATGACTACTACTATAAATTTTTGTCTTCCAGTTGCTATGGTACCTGTTATGTAGTCACTGAAACTTTCACAGCCCTGAATAACCATCTCCTCAAAACCTCAGCCTTTTCTTACCAGCAGAGCTACACCACCACCACCTCTTCCTTCTCTCTCTTTCCTCACAACACAGTAGTCCCGTGGAAACACTGCATTTGTTATGGTTTTCGTTAGCTTGTGTAATTACCTAAGTATAATTACCTAAGTATATAGTAATTATATAAGTATAAAAGTGTAGTTACAGGCTTTGAAACTACTGACGGTTTTGGCTTCCAANTGTAGGAAAAACAACTGCTTGGTAATTTCAGGTATGTGCAAATAGACTGCCAGTTTATTTTTTGGTAGTACTATTTCAGATTTTAAGCCACTTGGTTGCTCCCTAGGTATGAGTCCCACTCTCTTAGGGTTCAGCGACTTCAGTCAGGGTTAATGCAACCTTTTATCATTCTGATACAGTTGGAGTCTTTTTCAAACCATTCCTTCTTGAATATAGATGAAGGAAAGGAGTTACACTACTGGAGAATACTTTATCCCTAAACTGCGCAACGCGCCTGCAGGCCACGTCTGGTTTGCACAACACAACTCTGGGTATTTTTATTTTTCACATTCCATTCAAACACTCGCGGCTACATGGGGTTCACATCAGCTTCCTCAGGCTCTTGTAAACAGACGCCATCTTTAAAAAAATCGTGGTCCACATTCCGGGTGTGAGAGCCTCAGTAGTGAGTGAGCAACCAAGGCTGGCGCTCGCAGCATGATCGCACAGTGCTGCTGTCCAGCGTGGACCACAGCATCGCCTAATAATGTCAAAATGTATATATATAACTTGTATTATTTAGCCATGATAGTATTATAGAAGAGCCTGAGTGTGATAATGACTGGGTACAATGTTCAAATATCAGTGATTCAATGCTGTTCATTATGTTCACAGCGCTAGCCACAGCACCACAGCATTATTTCGTCCATCTAGGAATCTTCAAATGACTTCTTAGGTTCCTTTCAAAATAAACGTGTGGTCAATTATTCATTTACAGGAATTAGTGACCAGGATTGTGATAATAGCAGGATTGTGGTTATAATTTAGCATTGTGCATAGTATTGTGGAAGGAGGAATTTTGGCGAGGGAGGGAGAGAATTGAGGTAGCCTCACTGTGTGCTGTCTGCTGTGTGAGTTCTCATGCAGTGTATGGTGGCAACTGTACTGTTTGGACACAATACCGGCTTACTTGCATAGTTCTGGTGAATAAAACATGTAGATAGGAAAACATAACATATGTAAATAGTGTAATAAAACAGTAAGAGTATGGTGGGGGGAGGGGTGATGGTGAATACGATATTTGGAGGAGAGAGGGAGAACTGGCAGGCTGGGTGTGGCAGCTCACACTCGCGGAGTTCTGAGTGTGTTTATGGTGCGTGACAGTGTAGAGTGTGTAAATGTGTTGTAAATATACATAAATGAACCTGAAATATTGGTGTGAATAACAGTATGGTGGGAGGAGGGGTGATGGCGAGTACGATGTTGGAGGAATAAGGGAGGGCTGGCTGGCTGGGTGTGGCTGCTCACACTCGAGGAGTTCTGTGTGTGTTAATGGTGAATGTATATACTGTGTGACAGTGTATAGTGTGTAAATAGATTGTATATATACATAAATTAGCATGATACATGGTAAATATGTGCAACATATGTGCACACAAGTGTCTTGCATGTAACACAGTGTCTTCGGACAGTACGGATGTTTTACTGCCATAATATAGTGTATGTGTTCATTATACATAGGATTAGCATGTAAAAACAAATAAAATGTATTTGGAACTGTGCGCAAAAAATGAACAAAAATATATTCGCGGCAACTCGCGCGCCCCGCCCTGGGTACCCTACTGGCCCCGGGAGCGTACGTCATGGGCGAACGGGGAATGATGACGTCACGCACCAACTTACGGACCCCATAGCAGCCAAAGTATGTACAATGTCAAAATTTTTTGACATGCCCATACTGAGGAAGGGTTTTTGACACTTTAAAAAAACAAAAGAATTTTTTCCAGAGAATTTATTTCCTGCGCACTAGGGGGGGGGGGTGTCATATTTGGAAGCCGAGCAGTTAAGGGGTTAATCTAGCCCTGAATGGCCTTCAGATGGTACATTCATCTATGCTCAAAATACCTTCCCCAAGCAATATTTGGACTCAAAGAACTGGCAAGTATTGCTCTGCTATTGCTAACCACCAGGTGGCACCATTAATTGTATAAACACAGAGCACCTAGTAATCCCACCTCGCTTTCACTCTGTCTACCATGTCAATAGTACTTCTGGGACAGTGAAGGACCTGAACTTAAGACTTAAATAATACTGTAGTTGATGTATTCTAAGAGGTTTTCTTTCATGCTTTACATATGTATTCATTCATTCTCCCCTCAAACCTTCACTGAACCAGTGTTGTCTGAGTTTTCCTGTGCAGTTACAGAATGAGAGCTATGCTCATGGTGTCCCATCTACCCAATACTCTGTCATATGATGTTTTGAAACTACAGTACTGACAGTTTTGGCATTCAACTGTCCACTGCTCTGTTTGCAAAAGAGAACTTTCTAATATTTTTGGGGCATCTATGCTTGAATTCTTGAAGTGGCAGATTTCAAGAATTCCTCCTTGTCAATTTTGTCGATTTCTTTTGCTGTTTTATATGTAGTGATCATATCACCTCTTTTTCTTCTGTCTTCCAGCTTTGGCAAATTTAAAACCATTAGCTTCTAGCTCTTGTTTTTTTACTACCAGGAACCATTTAGTAGCATGTCTATGCACTTTTGCCAGTTCTGGTGTGAAAAGAAATAGGAGGGGATCCATAAATTATTGGAATACTAGAGGGAAACGAGTGTAAACAATAGATGTGCTCGGTCACTATTCTTTGGGTAGGGCGGTACCATTTGGATGCTCATCACACCTATTAGGTCAAGTTTGATGGTCATCCCAAATAGTAACTAGGTAGGGGCATATTTATTGTACTTGTGGTGCTGTTTTACACACTATTAGGAATAGGATTGTTTGTTTATTTGTCCCAGTGATGGCTGGATATTTTGTGTGATTTTCATCTTTGGTGTAGACTGTGATAACCTTGTTTAGTGTCCTGGGCTACATGGCTTGTTAAAGGTTGTAAGTCACATTGCATAATTACAAGTGTACAGTAGAGATAACTGGGAACTAGAACAAAGAACACTCTTCATGTGCACCAGATTAAAGTATAAATAGCTTTAGAGTATACAGGTACTCGTTTGTTAATTGAGTCCAATCTTTATTTGAGTAGTAATCTCTTGTAAAGTCCTTGTTCAATAGTGTTTACAAATTACAGTCCTGCTCCCGATATAATTTGTACCTCTAAGTCTGTAGAAATAAACCCACGTGTGATTTCAAAAGCTATTATTTTCAGAAGACTTTTGAAAAATATTGAATAAAAATATGAAAGAAGTATTGCTGCCCTCAGAAGAGGGCTTACTAATTCTCATAGAGACTGTTATCCCCTTTCTTTAGTAAGGATGAGTAGACACAAACTCATGCCCTTACACAGATGAACCCTAAGGGAGTAACTCTCAAATGCTTCAGGAAAGATAACCTGGCCATGAAAGGGCAGCACTAAGAATCAAACAAGGAAGGTAACCCTGTACACATGCAGTGCCAAGCACTCTCAAAACTAGGCTCTCACTACACTGCAGTGGACAGAAAACATCATCAAGGGCAAAAAACCACCACCTAGCTGAATCAGCAGAACACTGGAGCCAGTGCAGAAGAGAGGTGACCCAGTTCAAACTTAATCAGCATAGAATTCAGGGTGGAGATGCCGGCTGCTGGTAGGCTACCTCCCTCTTTCTTCCCCAAATAAGTGGGGGGGGGAATAGGAGAATGAGCTTGCACTAGTTCTGAGTGAATTTGATAATTTGTGTACATAGTTGGGGGGAGTTCTTTCAGTGGGCTTCATGGCTACAGTCTCTATTGAAGCCGGCAGTGGTTTGTTTTGACTCGTTGAATTCCTGCTTGTCTTCCCTGGTGGTGGCGAGAATAAATGTCAGTGTTCCCTGCACCTCTGTGAAGGGGGGCAGGTTCTGGAACTGATCTTCTGTTGGCCTATAGAACTTTCTGTGGCTAATGTGACCTAGTAGTACTGTACTCATCAAAAGTATATACTTGAGGCAGTGCATACTTATGGAAAGTACTGTACACACCATAAGTATGCATACTTATGTACTTATACTTACAAGAATGATGGTCCTATGGGTAAAAGATTTTAGACAGATGTATGCAATGGCTACATGATGTCATGGCAGGCATTAACTCTCTGGGGTGACCATAATACCATAGCCAGTGGCCTGGCTGTAACCGTGAGCGGTTTTGTGTTGCATTTTGCTCTGTGGCTGCCCATTGTTTTTTGCACTTATTTGATATTCATGTGGTATGACATTGTTATTATGGCCCCTACCAAAGAAATAAAGAAACCATTGCTCAGAACATTGCTTTAAAGGACACAGGCCACTAAAGTAAGGAAACAAGTTAATTGTTGGGTGTATCCAAGTCGACACAAGGAAGTATTGTGTGCGCTTCCAAGGGATAAAAACTAATGACACATGAACACAGAAACATTGGTCTATTCGTCCCAGTGTGAATTTTTTCAAGATCTACCCTTGCTGTAACATGATGGGTACTCTCCAATGAACATTTTAGAATGTTCACAGACCTTGAAGACATCTTTCTGGGAGGACCAGACTGATGTTTCTGTGTTGGCGTGTCATTAGTATTTCCCCTCAGAAGCGTGCCAATACTTCCTTATGTCGACTTGGCTACACCCAGCAATTAACTTATTTCCTTACTTTGGTGGCCTGCTTTCCTTAAAGCAATGATCTGAGGAATGGTTTCTTTGCTTAGTTTCTTGGTGGGTGCCATAAGAACAATACAATATCACTAACACCACTGTTAACAGAGATTAAACACGGCAAGATAAAAGAGCGAAACGTGCAATATAGTTGCCGGAGGCAACTAAGCATCCCAGGTGTGTGTGCCCAGGGAGGTAATGCACACAGTGACGTGTACCCAGCACATACTTCAGTGTACAATCTTTCACCTGTAAAACCATCATGCTTTTCTTGCCATAAGTATGTGCCTCTTCAAGCAGGGAGGAGCATACTTTTAACAAGCACTGTGGAGGGTACCATATCAGTATATAGTAGCTTCAGGGAGCCACAAGGGACTCCTTACAGAAAAACAAGTATGATACCATACAATTACACAAAGAAATTCACAGTATTCCAGGTTGAATAACTTAGTCTAAGTTATTTAACCTGGAATTCCATTGAATCCACAAGAGGTCTGGAGGCTTCTATAGAAGCCTCCAGACCTTTAGAAGTTTGTAGGCTTCAGTTGAACTTATTTTAAGTTGTGATACAGGGGATAAGGTGCATGGCTGGAAGTTCCTTGATTGCTGGTTTGAGTCACCGCATTGATCCAATTGATTTTCTCATACCGTACAATAATAGGTTATACTAATTGACGGTTTATTTACAGTGTCAGGATGGTGAATGTATTGAACGGCAGTATGTGTGTGATGGCGTCACCAATTGTCGTGATGGTGATGACGAACTAAACTGCGGTGAGTGCTGTAGATACTCTTAAGTATTTTGCTCTGTCTGTACAGTATAATATTTTTGTACAGTATACTAATTAGGAAATAATACCAGAATTTATCCTCACAGTTTTTCCTTTATCTTCCTAAAGATTCTTGGAAGTGTCATGCTGATGAGTTCACATGTGGAGGCATGTCACCATCCCCTTGTGTCCCTATCTCCCTACGATGTGACGGCCAGCCTGACTGCAGTGACCACTCAGATGAGGTCAACTGCAGTGACAGCTGCCCTAGTGATGCTTTCAGATGTCCTGAAGGGTGGTGCATACCCCTGGCCAGGACCTGTGATGGCATACCTGATTGTCATTCTGGACAGGATGAACACAATTGTGGTAAGTAGACAAACATTTTGTAGGTCTATAATTGCAGTTTTGTAGTACAGTAACCCACACAAATGTTTAACTTATCTGTGAGATAGAAAATGTGAAATTTCCTTCTTAGCACATTACCCATCTATCGCAGTCCTGATCATTGGAGTTTTTAGTGCCTAAGGTAGGGAGTTTGGCAAGTGTGAAGCAAACGTGGTAACCATAAGCATTTCAAATTTTTAGCACAGAAGGAAGATACTGAGAAATGCACAAATCCTAAAGTGTCTAGACGAGCATTCATTTACATATCCCCAGACCTCAAAGTGAAAAAACAAAAGAACAACAAAGAACCGAGAGATAAATTAACCCTTAAACTGCGCAACACATCATATGAAGTGTTGAGTAACTTACCCAAAATTGCGCATCACATCATATGATGTGTTGGAGTACCTACGCAATATTTAAATGGCCCGCGGATACACAGGGTTCACCTCACCTTCATCAGGGCTCTTGTAAACAGATGCCATTTTTCTGGGGGGAGCCCCTAATAGGAGCCGCCCAGAAATAGGGCTCCTTTTCTGGGGGGAGCCCTATTTTTCTGGGGGGAGCTCCGGCTCCCCGGAGCTTACTAGGCTGATATGCTAATGTCAGATTTTGACATCACTCATGTGTATGGAGTTCTTTGGGCCTACCGGGGACCACAAGCCAGAACCTGGCCCCCTCTAGAGAGGCAAGGGGAGCAATGGCCTATAGAAACCCCAATGTGATTGGAAGCATTCTATGTCTGCCATCGACCTGGTTAGGCACCCAGAAAGGTAAGCATCCCAAAACAAACCCCTATTTACAACCTGGCAACCTACCCCCAGGACCAATAGAGCAAAAACCCCTGCACTGGAGGAGAGCATGAAGCTCCCCTCCAGGGAGCCAGTCAGCCGAGCGGACAGCACGCTGGACTTGTGATCCTGTGGTCCCGGGTTCGATCCCGGGCGCCGGCGAGAAACAATGGGCAGAGTTTCTTTCACCCTATGCCCCTGTTACCTAGCAGTAAAATAGGTACTTGGGTGTTAGTCAGCGTCACTGGCTGCTTCCTGGGGGTGGAGGCCTGGTCGAGGACCGGGCTGCGGGGACACTAAAAAACCCCGAAATCATCTCAAGATAACCTCAAGATATAACCTCCCCTACCCGGCCCCCAGAGGCCAATGCCAACAAAAACAAAGCCTTGGAAAAACAATCCGGAACTGAAGGGGCCACCACAAACCGAGGAGAGGAAAGATAGGAGAGCACCCTGTCCAAGGACCAGGACAGCTCAGGTCCGGCATGAGCAGGTCGGAGGTGAAACATGGCATGGGAAAGCTTACGGAACGGGGCGGATGTGATGTCCACCCCGAACGCTAGCTTGAGCGGCTCTGCCAGCGCCACATGATACGAGGCGATAGTATTAGGCATCAAATGGCGGTCCTGAAAAAGCCAAGAAAGAAAGGACAAGACAACCCGATCCGAAAGAAAAGACTACCTATGAAGAGCCAGAAAATGGCGAAAAGAATGCCAGGAAACTTTATACTGTCGCCGAGACGAAGCTCTCAGGTGGGACACCATCAACAAAGCCATCTGATCACCATAGAATTGGTGATACACCTGCGTCAAAAAGACCAGACACGAAGAGCAGAGGAGAAGGTCGAACTAGCCCTGTACTGGACCGGGCTGACCTGCTAAAGAGGCAGAGCCGAGGGAAACGTCCCGGGTTCGGGCACCAAGCCAATAGCATCGGAAACCAAGGCTGGGCCGGTCACCAAGGGGCCACAAGGACTACTCTCCCTGGGAATGTCTCCAACTGAACCAGAACCCGAAGCAACAGCTGGACCGGGGGAAAGAGGTACAGGTAACCCCACCTCAACCAGTCCTGCCAAAAGGCATCCACCGCGAACGCCTTGCAGTCGGGGAAGGGCGTCACATAGATTGGGAGACGCCAAGACCACGCCGACGCGAAGAGGTCCACATCTGGGAGACCGTACGTCTGGCAGATCCAACGAAATGAGTCATCGTCGACCGTCCACTCCGTGGACAGGGGATGGAAGCGTGACAGACCGTCCGCCAGAACGTTGGACACTCCCCGGACATGAACCGCACGGAGAGCCAAACCCCGAAAATCCAACAGACGAACCACTCGAAGGGACTAACCCCAAAGAGCCAAGGACCGAAGAGAACCCCCGCGGTTTAGGCAATGAACCACTAGAGAACAGTCCGAATGGAGGCGAATGGTCAATCCCCGAGCAACCCAAACCCTCCGAAGTACGAACCAGACTGCCGCGAACTCCCGAACCGTGCTGTGAGCCCAACGGAAAGACGGACCCCACAGTCCCTGGCCTGTCTGGTGAGCACTGGTCACAAAGCCCCAGCTGAGAGACGACGCGTCCGTGAACACATCGAGCGAGGGCTCTGGAAGGCGCCAAGGCACCGAACCCCGAAAACCCCGAAGAGGAAGCCGGTGACGCAGCAACGGACACAAGGCCCCCCTTGCTATGGGTACTGGATCACTTATAATTAGTGTGTTTGGAGACGTACACATTTGAGTGTAAGAAGTAAGGCAAATAGTTTGGATTGAAGAGTAGAAGCCCAGTTGTTTATACGAACTCCCCACTAAAAATACAAGCCATCACCCATTACCAGGACAATTTGAACTTCCAGCTGCACCCGTGGGGTGGTGTAGGGAACCATCAGTGTATACGGTCTGAAAGAGAAAATGTTCTGTGGACAGAGTATCATTATGGCTTAAGGCATTGCAGGTAGTGAGAAGATTAATTAAACAATGTATTTTCACTGCCTAACATATTAA
The DNA here is from genome assembly GCA_020271785.1 of Procambarus virginalis. Taxonomy (NCBI): domain Eukaryota; kingdom Metazoa; phylum Arthropoda; class Malacostraca; order Decapoda; family Cambaridae; genus Procambarus; species Procambarus virginalis. The sequence continues at coordinate 19,490,780 of WNGS01167840.1, read as the reverse complement.
ATCCAGGCTAAATATACAAACTGTCATCTCTGTCATAAGGAAACCATTTCCTATGGTGGTGCTTCCTTGAGGTGGCCCATGAATGAGGTAGATAGGTAGCCAAGATCTTGTGTTTCCTAGGCTGCCATCTAGTGGTCAGCAGGCACCTTCATTGTTTTGGGAATTTCCATACTGTACTGTAATAATTATTTGCATTGTAATCATCAGGTTTACAATGTATATTATTGTTACTTGTTTGGGGTGGGCTTTGCTCTCTGATGGGAGTTTCTCAATTCTTTGATTCCCAGGCTATTCTAGACTCTTTGAGGGGTTCAAATTCTAGTCCTGGTCCCCGATAGGGATCTCAAGAGTCTAGTGTTTTCTCGTAGGCTTCATTACTTCCAGGTTGTAGCTACAGGGAGGTACTGAAGGGGGCCTGCTCTCAGAAAAGCAGTATAGCAGTACTGTAAACAATCATAATGCTAATAATTTGTATCCATATAACTCCTAAATGTTATGGCCAAGAAATTAAATTAACAATTGGATATTATCAAGCATGTATTTGGAAATGTTTAGATCTTGTAAGTACAGAATTATTAATGGAGATTTATCAAGAGTCTATATAACAAAATTTTCTGGAATAGTTTAATTAATTGACACCTAAATGTAGGAAATTATGTCATCAACTGACAGAAGCATTATCAGGAATGTGTACAACTAATGAGAGGTTATTCAGGTGTATATTACTATGATAATCAGTTCTGCCTGAAACGCTTTGCGTAATAGTGACTTTAGGCATTGTATGTACTAGCTCTATCTATAAATCTATCAATTTTTGTAAAACCTCTTGTATGTATGTACTTTACCTGAATAAACATTTATTTATTTAATCAAAGCCAAGAACAGCAATACATCTAGGGTGTGTGAGGCAGAGTCCAGGCACCCTGAGTAATACCAAAGTGAGAGGTTGTTTCCTCATTTATATGACAAGAAAAGCAAGTGCCTGCCTTTGTCTATCCTTCGGTTACTGATTGATGAGTTTTGTTTATACAGGATGCTCTGGACTGGATGAAACGCCATGTGCTGTAGGTGGCTGTGTGCCCACCTTCCACCTGTGTGATGGGCTACGGCAGTGTCAGGATGGCTCTGATGAGTGGCATTGTGTCAGAATAGACAACAGCACACGACAACTTGAAGTTAGGTATGCAATCATTACAACAATTCCCAATCTGATTAAAAATGAGCAAATTCTTTCCCATGTAGAGATTGATAATTGTTACATTGTTTCTAGGGGAGCCCCTTGTGGCTTCCTGAATCCATACACTGAGATGGTTTCCATCTGCCAGGTCACATCAGCTGTGTTCTTCTTTAGTGGCGACCAGGGCGAGAACCTGGCTCCCATCACAGAAGCGCCAGGTTATGGCCCTGATCTTTCACAGCATTATTTCACCCAGGCATCTCATTCTTGAACTGGACGATTCTATGATTTCCCTGGACCTCCAGGATGTGTTTTGCAATGTCCCTATACATTTGGGGTTCAGGGATTGGCCCATTTTTTTGTAGTGGGACAATGAGCTCGCCCAGAAAACCAGCGTTGAATGTAATGAAACGCCATTTTCTGAGTGAGCCCTGGAGGCTCCCTGGAACTATCCAGGCTCATAGAGATAGTCCTAACTTTTGCCATCAGTCGATGTGGGTGGAATTCTAGGCCTACCGGAGACCACGGCTAGAACCTGACCCCCTCAGAGAGGCACAAGGAACAATGGCCTATGGAAATGCACATGTGATTGTGGAGCATTCTATATCTGCCATCGACTGGGACAGGCACCCAGAAAGGTAAGCGCCCCAAAACAATCCCTATTCTGGTGAAAACAATAATAATAGACAAACTAGTGGACAGAACTCCCTAAATGAAAATGAGCAAACAAGCATGACGTCACACGAGCCGTGTGCACGTCTGCACAGCTCCCCCTTTCCTGGGAGGGGGAAGGGGAGCCCCAGACCCCATACGCTGGTGATCCACACCGCAGTTCTGAAGCTGGATATCAAAATACGCGAAAAACCCGCCAACCGGAGGAGGGAGGGAGGGAGGAGGGATGCCTGGGAGCCTCCGAGACTCATTCAGAAAATGGCGTTTCTTTACATTCAACACTGGTTGTCAGGGCGGAGCCCCTACAGCTCCCCAGAGCTACTTCGCCAAAGACAAAATAATAAAGGGACTTACCTTACCTGGAAAGCAGTCGGTGCTCCACACCTCAACTCAAAGTCAAGATCCAAAGCGACACAGGCCCAACTAGACCCAGGAACATTTATGAGGTAACGTGCAGCCAGAACCCTATTCGATCATCAAAAATCCTGTGCCAGAATGTCAGCCCAGGACATGTTCCAAAGACGGCAGCAAGAGCAGCGAACTTATGAACATCATGGGCACGGGGATAGACCGCAGGCTGGCTAGACTTAATAACCATGCGGACAACCTGAGAAACCTGTAATAACCCTGCGGACAACCTGAGAGACCCGTACCCATGAACAGGGAAGAAGGGAAACCGGATCAACCCAAAGTGTGTCCCCGGATACAGAAGCCGTAGCGCACAAATAACGACGGACGACCGCAACTGGACACAACACATGATGCACCCCTGGCCTGACCAACCAAGCATCAACAACCCAAGGACCCCTCTGGAAAGCAGCAGTCTCATTCTTCACCAGAAAAGAAGGAGACGGCTGCAGACGAACAAGCCTATCTCCACAACCGAAAGAGCAAAATCCCTGCGCTGGAGGAGAGCATGAAGCTTTCCAATCCGACCCCCAGAGGTCAATGCCAACAGGAAAAGAGCCTTCATAAAACAATCCTGAACTGAAAGGGCCACAACAAACTGAGGAGAAGAGAGATAGGAGAGCACTCTGTCCAAAGATCAGGATGGCTCAGGCGGTGCACGAGCAGGCATGAGGTGAAACAACTCACGAGACAGCTTGCAAAACGGCACAGAAGTAACATCTATACTGAAAGCAAGCTGAAGCAGCTCCGCCAGCGCTGCACGATATGAGGCAACAGTATTCGGCATAAAATGGCGGTCCTGGAACAATCATGAGAGAAAGGACAACACCACCTGAACCGAAAGCGAAGTACTGTCTCCACTTGATCATCCGGACCTATATGGGAAGGACCCCCAGCCGGATTATCACATTTTTCGGATAATGGTACTTTTTCACCTACGAGTCCAAAATTGACCATTTCCAATTCCCGGTAGGCCTAGAACTCCACCCACATCGACTGATACCAAAAGTTAGGACTATCCCTATCAGCCCTAGTGGATAGCTCCGGGAGCCATAGGGGGCTCCCCCAGAAATTGGCATATTATTACATTCAATGCTATTTTTTTATTTGCAAATATCACAAATATGAAAAATATAATTACCCAAGTGTAGTTACAGGATGAGAGGTGCACTCATGATATCTCAGACACACAAATTGCAATAGGCGTTGATAAAAATTAAACTGTTGATAATACAGTACACTCATTAATGATGTTTGAGAATAAAATAAGTGATAAAATTTGATTTTACAGGAGTGGAGAGAATCGGTGGAGGCTGTGTGTGGAGAAGGCTGGACGAGCCAGTGGAGCGACTTGGTTTGTGAGCAGCTTGGTGAAGCAGCCTCACTTAGCACGGAGGTGAGCGTGTGGTGGAAGCTGTCCCTCGCCCAGAGTTAGGCTAGCTCCCAAGCCTCAGCCCAAGCCCCCACACCCCTCCAATTTGTTCTCAAGTCTGACTGTTCAAGTGAATCCTTGGTACATCTGGCATGTGATCAGCACTGTAAGTTGTTACACTTTAATTACCTTTGTCTTCTCTTTCACTAGGACATAAGAATTAATGAAAACCTATTTGGCCATTCAAGACTGGCTCTATTTATATCTGCGTAAACTTNGGAACTAAAAAAAAACCAGCGTTGAATGTAATGAAACGCCATTTTCTGGGTGAGTCCCGGAGGCTCCCCGGAGCTATCCCAGGCTGATATGCTAATTTCAGACTTTGGCATCAGTCATGTGTATGGAGTTCTTAGGCCTACCGGAGACCACGGCCAGAACCGGGCCCCCTCAGAGAGGCACGGGGAGCAATGGCCTATAGAAGCCCCCGTGTGGTTGGAAGCATTCTATGTCTGCCATCGACCGGGACAGGCACCCAGAAAGGTAAGCGCCCCAAAACAAACCCCTATTCTGGTTAAAATTGCTACCAAAATCCGAACTAGTGGATAGAACTCCCAAACAGAAAACAAGCAAACTAGTGTGACGTCACACGTCACCGCGCCGCTGTCTGCGCAGCTCCCCCCTCCCCGGGAGGGGGAAGGTGGAGCCCCAGACCTCCCACGCCGGCTATCCACCCATCAGTTCTGAGGCTGGATGTCAAGACACGCGAAAAACCGCCGACCGGAGGGAGGGAGGGTTGCCGGGGAGCCTCCGGGACTCACCCAGAAAATGGCGTTTCATTACATTCAACGCTGGTTTTCTGGGGGGAGCCCCGTCGGCTCCCCGGAGCTAACTACCCACAGAGGAAGATCAAAGGGACGGAACCGGGAGGCGGACACCACCCAAACAACCAAAACGCTAAAACCAAAGGAGCAGGAAAACACAGCGACCCGACCCCCAGAGGCAAATGCCAAAAGGAAAAGAGCCGACGAAAAACAAACCGGAACCGAAGAGGCACTACCAACCGAGGAGAAGACAGAGCACGCTGACCAGAAACCAGGATGGTGCAAGCGGCGCACGAACAGGCCGGAGGGGAAACGAAGCACAAGACAGCTTACTAAGCGGTGTAGAAGCAAGACCGAAAGCAAGCCAAAGCGACTCCGCCAGCGCCGCACAAAAGAGAGAGGCGACAGTATGTGGCACGACGACGGCCCCCAACCCCCACCAAAAAACCAGGCCGACGCTAACAAGAGGAACCACCTAAGAAGGTACAGGAAAAGGAAGGACCGCCAAAACACCCCATACTGCCGCCAAGAGAAACACGCAGGTGGGACACCGACCACCAGCCGGAGGCGAGACCACGAGGCAGACGGAAGCAGCCCCGACAAGGCCCCTCCGAGCCCAGGAAAAGGCGGAGCCGCAAGAAGATCTCGGGCGCGACCACCGAACTCAGGTGGTACAAGGAGATGGAACGTCTGCCGAACAGACAAATCCCAAAGCAAGCAAACCCGCCAGGAGAACAAATGACGGGTCCGACGCGAGACATCGCAAGACCCCAAAAAACCAAGTGGCAGGGCAAGCAAGGAAACCAAAGAAGGCGGAAGGGTTGCCGCCAGAACCCTACCCGAACCAAGAGGTACGAGCAACAGCAACAGACCGAGACAAAGAAGCACACCACAGGACACAGGCCGAAAAAAGCCCAAGAAGCCAAGGAACACACGCAGAACACCCCTGTGGCAGAGGAGGAAAACAAGGGAACACACAAACAATGAAGTGGTGGAAACCGACCACGTCCCCCAACATAGCAGCAAGTGCAGGCAAAACTGACCAAAGGAGATGCCAGGAAAACGACTGGGGTGAGGCAGGACGAAAGAGCAGAAGCATAAAAAACCCAGGAGTAAGGACACGCCACTGCGAAACACGGTACTAATGCACACGCGCAGTAGTAGCAACATACAACCTGGTGGATAAAGACAGGCTGTTTAACACAAGGGGCACACGCCCTAGGGGACGCAGGTGGAAACCGAATGCCCAAATGAGCCACAGAGACAGTAGAAAGAACTTTAGTGTCAGAGTGGTTGACAAATGGAATGCATTAGGAAGCGATGTGGTGGAGGCTGACTCCAAACACAGTTTCAAGTGTAGATACGATAAGAGCCCAATAGGCTCAGGAAACCGTACACCTGTTATAAGATTGACGTTTGAGAGGCGGGACCAAAGAGCCAGAGCTCAACCCCCGCAAGCACAACTAGGGGAGTATACACCACCGCAACATGCCACAGGTAAAGAGCAACTCGCTCCGGCAAAGGCAGAGAACGGAGCAGATAGACCCCAGACAGGGCCCACTGAGACACGACAGAACCCAGCAGGCCCAGGAACCCGCCTACCAGGCGACCGACGGCGGAGAAACCCCGCTCAAAACCGGCTGGATGGGGAACCGGGAGCTCATGTACACCCCAAGCCCGGCCCGAGGCCAGGCTAGACCGGCCAAAGGGAGGCCCACCAGGAAGACGCATGGGGCGGCCTGCAGGCCCACAGACTCCCCACAACCAGGATGGGCCATAACTAAGTCGAAGGCAAGCTAGTGTGCCCCGAAAGTCCACAGACCGTACCATAGGGGCATAACTTGCAATCCCCTCACAGAGTTCAGTGGCATACCGATAATAGGTTAAGTAACAATTGTAATTACGAAACCATAAGATGCTTATTGTAACCTACTAAGTAGGTCAGGTAAGGTCGGTGTTTTCCACGAAGTTTTTTAAGGGAAACCATTATGTTTAGTATGGCACCTATGCACGGAACGAAGAAGTCAATATTGACGTAATAAAGATGCGGTGACGGGTTGGTGCAAGAGAGAACCGGATCAGCACCTCCAAGGATACCCGATCAACCAGGCTGTGACTCATACGTCGGGCAGCAAGCAGCCATGTCCAACAGCCAGCATGACCAGTCCAGGAGGCCTGGTCGATGACCGGGCCGCGGGGACGCTAAGCCCCGGAAGCACCTCAAGTTAACCTCAAGATAAGGTACCAGCGAGAAGGCGTATGCTCGCAAGGAGGTCGTGTAACAACTGCAGACCTCTGATGGATATACAGTGTTCCCCGAGTGTGCCTATGGCACCACTGCACTCCACTGGTACTATCCCGCAAGTTCTACCAGATAGGCGGGACCCAAAAGCCAGAGCGCATAAACCTTGCAAGCACAGCCAGAAGCCCTACCAGGCGAGTACAGAACCAACACCACAAACCCCACACCACATAACACCACAACACCCCTGACCACATAACACTAACAAAGGTGGGACCCCTGAATGACCCTAGCATGGGATGGACATGCACAAGAGTGGGACAGGAAGGGGTGAAAAAAGGGGACCGACACTGGTGTGCGAACGGTCTCAGTCGTACAAAAAGAGACCTAAAGAAAGACAGGCATATAACACCACATCCAGCGCCCTGCCAAAAGACGCCAGACCGCAGAAACTCACCTGGCAAACGGTGGCTCGAAGTGACACGACTCAACCGAGCCCAGAAGAACCTGGGAGCACCGCCAGGTGAAGAAGCCAGAGCCGGACCTGCAGGAGAGCAAGGAAGAGGCGAAGAAGGCGGCCCACACCCATGACACAGGGGAAACCTCGGCGGCCTCCCCACAACTGGAACCCAGGACACCCCCGGAGCGAAAAGGGGCACATACCGCGGCAAGGGAGAAGAGCGAAAGGCGAAGCACTGGAGCAAAAAGACGACGAACACCGGCACTACACACCGCCCAGACCAAAACAAACTCCGCGGCGCACGCGCATGACATGCCGGCCGAAAACGCGCAACCTACCCTGCGGGAAGGCGGCAACCAAGACTACTGCACAAGAAAAGTAGCCAAAAGAGTGAGCAGGAACAAGAAAACCGGCCAAAGAAGCGAAGACAGAGCCCAAAAAAGGCACGCAACCGGGCCACAAGTAGCCCAACAGGGCCACAAGTAGCCCAACAGGCCCAGAAAGAGCCCAAACCGGGCCAAAAGTAGCCCAACAGGGCTACAAGGAGCACAACAGGACCACAAGGAGCCCAACAGGGCTACAAGTAGCCCAAACTCGCCAACAAGGACGAGGAGCCGACAGACGTTCCAATAACGCGGGAAGGAGGAAAAACCTTCCCGAACCCTCGAGAACACGGAAGCCAAAACCAGTCCCGAAGGCACACAAAGGCGCATGCGCACCCGAGACCAGTAGTCATGTAGAACCCCCAAAACGGGGAAACATGACGAAAACACCGTCCCCCCCAAAAAAGGGGTGGGGGGAAACATCCACCCACAGGACGGAACCAACCGACTCAAAGGCCAAGGAACCGAGCCCGGGGAGGGGCCGACGCCCAACAGCACGTACGGCGAGTGGAGAGGAAAACCCCACTCCGCGTAACCACAAGCCCCGCCGAGAGGGGGATAAAAACCCCCACGGGGTCCTATGGGGCCAAGGCCCCCAAGTCAGCCCCTCCGCAGCCCCGGGAACCCACACAACAGGCCCCGGGCCGAGCCGTCCCCCTAAAGCCCCGGCCGTACCAGAAAACCGGGACAGCCGTGAAAACACTAAGGAAGGGAGCCCACTGGCAGACTCTTACAACACGGCTGGAGGAACAGGCTCGAATGCCCCCGTCACTACCCCGGAAGGGGATTTCCCCGAGACTGCCCGAGTCTCAACACCACCAAACCCCGCCCTGAACCTACAGACGGTAAGGAACCGGATGCAGGCAGGAAGGGGAATCCAGGGGAAAAACAAGAACCAAAACGGGGCAGCCCCGGGGCTCCCGGGGAGTTACCACGAGAGCGTTGCCACCACCAAGGCTCAAGTGCAACGCCTCTGCTGCCCGCACCAGCTGAGCACAACTGGGTAACCGAGCCATAACGAGCAACAAACTCGCAGGGCTCCGGGTCGAAGGTGTCACCGACCCCACAGGCAGCAGACGGAGGCAAAACAGAGAGTCACCCAGAGACAAGGGGTGAGCAACCCTCAAACTCGCTGGAAGCGAGGGGGGGGCTCTGGGGTCACATCCATCGGACCCACGCGCCCCCAGGGGTTTCCCAGGGTCCCGAGCGTTTACTATAAGAGGACTCGCGCTCAGGTAATCCCAGGCAGGGTACTGCTAACCGGCACCCAAAACTACCAAACAACTTTCTAAGAGCTGAACCCCCGGGACGTGTACACTCACGGGGACCTAGCAGGGGGTACCACCAGAAAACTCAGAACACAAGGGACACCAGGGGCAAGAACGAAGGCAGACCCCCCCACCAGGTAGATAAACAAAAAGAAAAAGAAAACCCGCAAGAGGACAGCGTACCCAAGCGGAACAGAGCCGGCCGCTATGATTGGGAAAAGACAAGCTGCACAGTACCCTGCGCCCCACCAGTGCAAAAACTGCCCCTTACTCTAAGGCGAACAAGGGAGACAGAACACCCGAGCACACAAAGAGCGGCCGAAAACCAAGCAGTAAACGGCCTAGCAGGGGCAGACCCCAAGGAACTTGTGGAAGGTGGCCCCAAGTCCCAAGGGCAGTACTTACAGGGCACCTAGGGAAGGGAACCCTAGGCGCATGCAGCCCGAGTACTGGAGAATCACTCCCGGCTCGCGCACCACCTAGAAAACAGACACCACACTCTAGGTGCAGTGCTGAAACAACCACTGGAGCCGGAGCACATAACCGGTGCCTATAGCATCAGCCGAAGAACTGATGGGTGGATAGCCGGCGTGGGAGGTCTGGGGCTCCACCTTCCCCCTCCCGGGGAGGGGGGAGCTGCGCAGACAGCGGCGCGGTGACGTGTGACGTCACACTAGTTTGCTTGTTTTCTGTTTGGGAGTTCTATCCACTAGTTCGGATTTTGGTAGCAATTTTAACCAGAATAGGGGTTTGTTTTGGGGCGCTTACCTTTCTGGGTGCCTGTCCCGGTCGATGGCAGACATAGAATGCTTCCAACCACACGGGGGCTTCTATAGGCCATTGCTCCCCGTGCCTCTCTGAGGGGGCCCGGTTCTGGCCGTGGTCTCCGGTAGGCCTAAGAACTCCATACACATGACTGATGCCAAAGCCTGAAATTAGCATATCAGCCTGGGATAGCTCCGGGGAGCCGACGGGGCTCCCCCCAGAAAAAGACTTTTGACAGTCACACAAGAGGCTGTTCAGGAAACTGAAACATGTAGGAGGGATGACAGGGAAAAATTTTCTAACTAACAAACAGATGAGGGCATTAATCAGAGAAAATGTATCTGATTGGATGTCACTTGTGGAGTACCACAGAGTTCACTTCTTGCACAAGTAATGTTCATTGTCTACATAAACGATCTACAGTACCGGAAGGAATACAGAATTATATGAACATATTTGCAGATGATGCTAAGATACTGGGGAAGATAGGAGATGCAGACAATTGTAATGCTCTTCAAATCGATCTAGATAAAATAAGTGTTTGGAGCATCAAGTGACAAATGAAATTCTGCCATGTTATGGATTGTGAAATCAGAGGAAATAGACCACACAGAACTTACAAATTATGTGGAAAGGAATTACAGAACTCTAGTAAAGAACGAGACTTGGGGTGGTTTTAAATAGTAAGCTGTCACCAGAGGAACAAACAAAGAACATTGTGAGAGGAGCGTATGCCTTGCTTTTCAAATTCAGACTTGCTTTTATATGGATAGTGAAATGCTAAAGCAACTGTTCATGACTTTTGTGAGGCCAAAATTGGAATATGCAGCAGTTTTATCTCAAGAAGCACATATGGAAATTGGAAAAGGTGCAATGGCATGCTACAAAATGGCTTTTGGAACTGAGAAACATGAGTTACAAGGAGAGACTAGAGGCGTTAAACATGTCAAAACTAGAAGATACAAGAAAAAGAGGTGATATGATCACCACTTACAAAATACTAACAGGAATCAACCAAATTGACAAAGAGGAATTCCTGAAACCAGCAACTTCACGAACAAGAGGACTTCGATTCAAGCTAAGGAACCAACAGTGCCAAAAAATATTAGAAAGTTTTCTTTTGCAAACAGAGTGGTAGACGGTTAGAACAAGCTAAGTGAGAAGGTAGTGGAGGCCAAAACCGTTAGTAGTTTCAAAGCGTTATACAAAAAAGAGTACTGGGAAGACGGGACACCACAAGCGTAGCTCTCATCTTGTAACTAAACTTAGGTAATTACATGTAATTACACTTAGAAAATTGCACACACACACAAAAATTAAGAGCATGTGATTTTTTTTTACATGCATAGACAAATCATTTATAGTATTAAAAAGGGTAACTAGTTAATTGTGATGGTATGAAGTAAGAAATCTAGTTTTATATGTACAGTATTATCACTTTCGTAATAATAATAATAATAAGAAGAAAAATAATAATAATAATAATAATAATGATGTAATGAGATTTAGACCACCACAGATTATGTAGCATATTTGACAGATGAAGTAAGGAGCACATAACTATGTGATAGTGAATATTAGTATTTTATTAGCTTCACAGGTTTTATGTGCCTTCTACTGTGTCTTTCCCAATGACTTGGAGGATATAAGACCTCTAATTTTAGTTGATCTTGCAGACCCGGGAGTATTATATGCACCTTCAGGATTGGATGGACATACTTCAATGAGCAGGCTGTCAGCCACCAAACAGCACCTCTCAATATTAGCATTGTCAGAGAGCGATTAGAAACCAAGGTTGCAAGTGGTTACCTCAACCAGGACTACAGAGTCAAAGAAGGCTCCATTATTGTCGACAGTAAGCTTTATTAACTTTTGTGTCATTTGACTCATGGGAACCATAATCCCTGGTATTGTGTATGTTTACTTCCCTTAATTTTCTACCTCTAACCTATTCTTATTTGCCTGCTTAACTAGCGCCATGAGGACACTGAAAATTTCAGGCTTTTGGACGACTTTGTGCTCAATGAGGATGTGTCCCTGCAAATTGTCTTTTCTCAAGGCTAAGGAGCAGAATGAAACATAGCTAAGGACCTATGGCACATAGAAATGTTTTAAAATGTTTAAACTCCCTCCAAATTAATTTTGGCTACATAGAAATTGCCTAAATTCAGTTTGAATAAGTGAAGAGCTTTACATAATTTTTCACACTGGAAAGATTGCATGACATACCATTACCTGTACTCACATAAATATTTGAAGAAAGTGAAGAGAGGGAATTAAGGGATATACCCATAATGTGCAACATAATCAGGAAGAGCACTGACAAACTAAAGGACTCAAAATCCTCAGTTGTGGATGGAATTTAATCCAAAGCTCTAAAGGAACTGGCACACGAACTATGCCTACCACTGAAACTACTTTTCAGAAAATCTCTGGACCAGGGGATAGTTTCCAACAACATGTGTGGAAGCAGCGGAGTGTGTATATATGAATGTTACTCAATATTCATCTATAGACATCCATATATGGTGAAACACATGTGAAGAACCTCTCACACACTCACAGCTCCCTGACAAGAGGGAGCAAGCTTAGCTTAGCTGCCAACACCCACACATCGTGTCAGCAAGGCGGGCAGCCCGCCTGCTTTCATACCTCTCACTGTATTTCCCACTTCTATACTTCCCTTCACCTATGCCTCTCCTTCCTCTTTACTCAAAAAAAAGGGATAGTTTCCATTGATTAGAAATGTGTAAATGTCACCCCCATTTCCAAAAAAGGCAGAGAATGCTCAGCAGAAAAATACCATCCAATCAGCTTGACCTCACACATCTGCAAGCTCATGGAGATGATCTTCAGAAAGACATAGCTCCTTTGGAGAAATTTCAACACCAGGCAACATAAATAATTCCAGAACCAAGTCGACTCTCATACCAGGATAGGTTGAGGGCCTCAGGAGGTAACAACATTGCAAACCAGACATGATAGGGTGGATCTCATCGAAACTTTTAAAATACTTAACAATTTGGAGGATAATGATCCAGACAACTTTTTCAAATGGTCAGATGTAACACAAACAAGGAGCAACGGTTTCAAGCTCAACAAGCTACAATGTCTGACAGAAAACGGGAGATGCTTTTTCACATATACAGTAATGTTATAACCCCATGGAACTGCCAACTCACCAAAGCCATGTACACACCAAAACATTGATGAATTTTAAAATCCAGCTTTTGCAATCATCAGGACAAATGGGGGAGGACCTTTGGCAAGTTTTTGGCTTCCTGTTCATGTCAAGGCCACAAGAGAGATAGCAGCCCTCAGGTAAATTCAGGTAACCAGTTATCCTCACTATTGACTAGAAAAATGGTGGTGGACATCTTCACTTTAAAATCTGATGCCACCATTATGGTACACCAACCTTCACAGAGGGTGCCATGTTTTTAATGTTCACTTAACAGTTCAGTTCCCAGTGTTTTTGAGTGTCTTAATTTGAATTCCTAATTCACTTCGATTTCATATCATAGATACCTTTGTTGGCACTTATGAAAACTCGCAGCTTTATTTTTTTCATTTTTTATATTTTTTTTATTTTTTCGGCATTTCTCAACTCCCCGGTTATTTGGCTCATTTTCTAAGTGGTTTGATGGTTCCAACTTTTGGTTGAAGGGCTTGATTAATTTCCTTTTTTTTTCCTGTTCAGAGGGTGCCTGTCTGCCTTTTCCTACCTTGGATGTTTCTAAAGGGTTTTTATCTAAGGTGTTTCTGTCAGGATAGCTGTAGTTGTTGGGAGGCTGCTGTGGCACCCAACTGGGTTTCACTTCCCTACAGGTGTATTTTCCCCATAAGTATTCCACTTTATGGTGGGAGTGCACTTCAGGTAGGTATGCCAGCACAAATCATTCTTGCTGTTATAGTGGGCCTTACATTATTCCCTGGGTGTTTACTTTAACTATTGGAACCCCAACCACTTAGACAGGTCAGTGCAGCAATGGCCTCACTTCTTGCAGGTCAGCATTTAATCTTTGATGGTCGAAATAGTTGGACACCATTCCTACCCCTCCATCCTTTCCCTAGATCATTGTACTCATATCCCTATCCAGTGATATATAAGCCTACTGGCTTGGCACTTTCTCCTAATAATTGCCTTTTAACTACTGTACAGTACCTGGCATTATTTCCTTGTTTTCTGGGGGTGTCTGGTTATCCAGATGAGTTTCTTTCATGGGTGGAATCATACCTTGAATGTGTGTGTGGAGTTCTGGTTGCTTAATGAACTTTTTCCTATAACCACCCCCTAGCATCTGGGTGCATTTTATGGGATGTTGCCCATTTATTTATTTTTGTTTTGTTTTTCAGTCCCCTGGTTCAGCTTCAGTGCATTGAATTTTCCTTCATGACCATCCTTGCACAGTGTTTTCAAGGCTGCCAGAGTGATATGTGAGAGTTGACAAAGTTATCTTTAAATAAGTTGTTATACTGTATATTCTGATTGAATGCCTGTCTCAAAGATTGTTACCTAAACACTTGAGGAGCATGCCACTGTGGCTAGGAGCACCTGATGGCAAGTAACTTGTTCTAACCAGTAAATGGTTAACAGACTCTCAGTCCAGCCATGGTACAAAGAATACAATAGCGCCTGAGGCTGAGGACCCTATTTTAGCTAGGGTCCAGTCATCTAATGGCAATTATTGAAGCTACCAAGTGAGGAATGAGTAGCTTGATATGAGCACTACAGTTCTGAAAGATTTTTAATACTAATGAGTGAATTTTTCGTAGTTACGTTCATGCACACCCATTCATGCTTGGTTAACCTCAGTAAGAAGTGCCCATGCACACCCCAAACATGAGTGTTTACTTATCTCTGATTTGTTTGATGAATATGAAATATTTTGAATGATACAAATATATACTCCATGTACTGTATTGTATAATACACAGTACTGTATATCAGTCAACAAATGGGTAACTCATATATTGGCTTAGATCTCATGTTTATTAGGTACTGCAACTAAATTATGTAACTTCTTTTTGTAATAATCATAGAGAACTCTAACAATTATACTCGAGTTAGAGCCAGTGCTATGGTAACTGTGTTACTGGCCACATCTGAACTCGGCAATGTGCAGCACTTTGCTACACTCTCAAAATGCTTATAAAAGTTAATTTTATATTTAATATTAAAACTACTTGCTCACTTATACATCAAGCTATGTATAACACAGAATATCTGTCAGCCAGTTTTTACATTGTATTAAACAGTTTGTGTTTGCTACAGGATTACTGGATAAATGCCTGAACAACCAATCATTGTGCTCCCATGGGTGCAAATTTTCATATGAACAACTGCGGTTTACCTGCTTTTGTCCTGACTACCTCTACCTCATCAATACCACCTTCTGTGTTGATCCCAGTGAGTATTTTTAGTTTGTTATTTTCTACTTATTTGCTCTGTATTGCATTCTGTTTTCCTCTCCCTATCCTTCTCTCTCTCTATTTCTTTCCCCCTCTCTCTCTCTCTTCCTCTCTCCCCCTCTTTTTTCCCTCCCACTTCACGTGCAAGACTTCGGATTCCATAGTGGTTAAGTTTAAGTAAGAGGTAATTATGATTTACAGTATCAAAGGCCTTTCTCAGGTGAATGAAGAGGCCAACTGGGAACTCATTTTTGCCAAGGGCTGTGCAGAGTACATCAAGCAGACTAATAATGGTATAATTGGTACTCTCTTTAAATTTATTTAAAAGTTCCTTTTGGTGGATTTTCCAGACTAAGTGATTTCTTGAGTCTCCCTTCTCCACTGGCCATATAATGAGGACATTTCAAAGTTTCCCTGCAATAATGGATAAGAAATTGTTATGGTATCTGATAGCTAATGTGCAACATAACTATTTTTGTTTTAAGACCCTTAAAAATGCAGGGTTTACTATGAAGCATTGTAAGCATTCTCTCTCTATTTATAACAACTTTGTAAGTCTCCTATGTAGCCTTAATTTTTCCAATATAGTATACCTATGTTGCTTATTAGATAAAAATATATATGAACTATAGTATAACTGCAACATACCACCCCCCCCCCATATTACATTACTATCTCTTCAGTCCACCACCACACTCATTCTCACTCATTCTCCAGGGGCCAGGTAGCCTGGTGGATTGCGCGCAGGACTTGTAATTCTGTGGCGCAGGTTCGATTCCCGCACCCGGCAGAAACAAATGGGCAAAGTTTCTTTCACCCTGAATGCCCCTGTTACCTAGCAGTAAATAGGTACCTGGGAGTTAGTCAGCTGTCACGGGCTGCTTCCTGGGGTGTGTGTGTGTGTGTGTGTGTGTGGTGTGGGAAAAAAAAAAAAAGGTAGTTAGTGTAGTTAGTAAACAGTTGATTGACAGTTGAGAGGCGGGCCGAAAGAGCAAAGCTCAACCCCCGTAAAATACAACTAAGTGAATACAACTAAGTGAATACACTACAGTACATACTGGCATCCACCATGTACCAGCACCATACAGTGCCACACCTACCATATCACCACTACCACCATACTGTATTTACTAATAATACCACATATCACCACCACTACACAACACTACCACCACATCACCACTCTTACCACTATTACCACAGATTACCACTACCACCACACAGGGTCCCAGTAGTATTGTCTGGTTCTTTCTCAGCTCACAATTGGGAATTTCAGGTTCAAATTCTGGGTGGGACAGAATTGGTTGGGCATGTTTCCTGTCACCTAATACACTTGTTCAGTTAGCAGTAAATAGATACTCAGTAGTAAGTCAGTTTGTTGTTAGTCAGCTACATCCTGAGGGGTTCAGTAATTCAACCCTGGTGGGGGGGGGGGACCTCGATATAAGCTTAAAATATACGGTATGTATGAACTGCCTGCCTGTCCCCCAACACAATGAATTACTATTATATTACCACAACAACCACACATTAGCGCTACCCAACATATCTCCATTGTCACCGCTACCGCCACATACCATATATCACCACTATTTACACACATTATTTCTAAAACCACACATTACTACATATCACTACTTTCACTGCATATTTCCATATACCACCTCCACATAATACCATTATCGATACATGTACCATTTATAATGTGATAATATATTAGCACATGCAGCATATTGTTTTATTCCGTGTAGGATAACAGCATGATATAAGTGAGAAGTCTCAAGATATCGCCGCTCATCGTCTTTCTGAGCTAATATCTTCCAGAATATGCCTTAGCGTGATATTGTCTAATTGTCAATGTTTAATAATATACCCATTTTCTTTAACTAAAATTACAGGTCAAACTACAACACCATCAACCACATCTACTACTACTACTACAACTACTACTACAACAACTCAAAGACCGACCACTACCTTACCCTCCACAACTATCACTGTTCCATCTACCACCACCATTCCAAATACCACTACTACCCTTATGACAACAACGACAACTACTACTACTACTACAAATGCTCCGGCAATATTTTCCACTGTAACAGAAACCACAACTCAGACAGAAACATCAACAGAAACTGAAACCACAGTTAAAGCTAAAGCAACAAGTGAAACAGAAACCACATCTGTAGCTGAAGCAACAAGTGAAACAGAAACCACATCTGTAGCTGACTCAACAACTGAAACAGAAACCACATCTGTAACTGAAGCAACAGCTGTAACTATAGAAACATCTGCTAATGAAGCAACAACTGAAACAGAAACCACATCTGTAACTGAAGCAACAGCTGTGACTATAGAAACATCTGCTAATGAAACAACAACTGAAACAAAAACCACATCTGGAACTGACGCAAGAACTGAAACAGAAACCACATCTGTAACTGAAACAACAGCTGTGACTATAGAAACATCTGCTAATGAAGCAACAACTGAAACAGAAACCACATCTGCTAATGAAGCAACAACTGAAACAGAAACCACATCTGTAACTGAAGCAACAGCTGTAACTATAGAAACATCTGCTAATGAAGCAACAACTGAAACAGAAACCACATCTGTAACTGAAACAACAGCTGTAACTATAGAAACATCTGCTAATGAAGCAACAACTGAAACAGAAACCACATCTGTAACTGAAACAACAACTGAAACAGAAACTACATCTGTAACTGAAACAACAACTGGAAAAGAAACCACATCTGTAACTGAAGCAACAGCTGTAACTATAGAAACATCTGTTAATGAAGCTACATCTGAAACAGAAACCACATCTGTAACTGAAACAACATCTGGAAAAGAAACCACATCTGTAACTGAAGCAACAACTGAAAAAGAAACCAAATATTTAACTGAAATCACATCTACAATTGAAGCAACAACTGAAACAAAAATCACAGCTGACACTGAAACCCCAAATGGAATACAAGTCACAACATAAACAAAATTAAAACTACAATAGGAACATACTGAAATGAACATTTTAAGTGAAACAGGAATCATACAGCACAAATCACAACTGAAAAGGAGTTATCAGAAGACTACATGAAGTCAGGAAGGTTCTGTATCACAACTAAACCTCATTCTCAAAATGAAATAATATCTGAAATAGATACCATGATTGAAATGAAAACTGGCTTTAACAAAAGTCACAACATATGAAACAACTGTCATGAAAATTACAGCTGCAAGAGGAACCGCTTTGCAGGAACATTAGATTATTTTTGCAAAATCAGGAAAGACACCCAAAACCAAAATTTACAAATACCATACAGAAGTCACAGTAGATGACACATTTGCTTATACTATATTAATAGGCATTGTGAGAGTTAATTACAGCAGAAGCACACATAATCAGTAGTAGAATCATTACTTATAGACAACATAGCCCACAACAACAGACTCACAGATAAAGCAGAGACCACCTTTGCTTTCTGTCTTGATATTATTGAATCCAGTGTCTTCCTTTGCTACACTCATAATGCTCTCATTTGATGCCCTGCTATAATATAACACCTTTCTTGGGGAAGCCTCTTGTGGCTCCTTGAAGCTACCATCTCCTATGTAGGTACCATCTACTAGGTGCCATCAGTAGCGGAGTTCTGTGGCCTACCGGGAACCCAGAGTGAGAACTTGGTCTCCTCACCAAGGCGCAAAGAGCCATGGCAGTTATATATTAAGTTATTCATTTATGTCACCACTGCAAAAGGTACCTAGAAAGTCAGCAAGTGTAAACAAATGTACACAAATGACTGAAAATATTATAACCGAGCCCCTGCTCATTTGCCCATCCCTTCCCCTCATTTGGGGGCAGGAGAGGACAGGCCATGGCTCACTGGCCACACTGGCATTAGCTCGACAAATGTTGCAGAAGCCCATTTCCAGGGGGGTGAAGGGTGGGTGTCAGGAAACCACCAGGGCTCACCCAGAAATTGGCATTTCATTGCATTCAATGCTGCTTTTCTGGGGTAACCCCTGAAGCTAACTACCTATGGGGAAGGAAGTAATGGGCACATACCAGGGAGACGTGAGCACTGTAGGTATCATAGCAAAGACAAGACCATTGGCATAGAAAGCCAACTCAAGGCCACATGGGGGGCACTGAGGCCAAGGGAAACACTGACCCAACACCTCTGTGGGGACCAGGTTTTAGTGGTGAGCTCCCGATAGGCCAGAGAACTCCTCGACTGAAGGTACCTAGTAATTGGCTTTAGCTACCTACCCCCCTGTAACTACTGTACCTACACCGGAGTTGGTGGTTCAGAGTGCCACCAGGATTCGCCCAGATATTGGCATTACATTCAACACTGGTTTTATGTCCAACTGCACTTTACAACTTTTTTTTTCCATTTACCCTACCCTAAAAAACATATTTCTGGGGGGGAGCCCCTTCAGCTCCCCGGAGCTTACTAGTCTGATATGCTAATGTCAGACATTGGCATCAGTCATGTGTATGGAGTTCTATGGGCCTACCGGGGACCATGAGCCAGAACCTGGCCCCCTCAGAAGAGGCAAGGGGAGCAATGGCCTATAGAAACCCCTGTGTGGTTGGAAGCATTCTGTCTGCCATCGACCGAATCAGGCACCCAGAAAGGTAAGCATCCCAAAACAAACCCCTATTCTGGTGAAAATATTGCTACCAAAAGCCGAACAAGTGGATTGAACTCTCCTAAACGAAATGAGCAAATGATCATGACGTCACACGTCATCACGCCGCTGTCTGTGTAGCTTTTCTCCAGACCCCACACGCCGACTATCCACCCTCTAGTTCTTAGGCTGATGCTAGAGGCTCCGGTCGTGTGCTCTGGATCCAGGCATAGTTTCAGCACTGTACTTTGAGTGTGGTGGCTGTCTTCTAAGGGTGCGAGAGCCAGGAGTTATTCTCCAGTACTCGGGCTGCATGCGCCTTGGGTTCCCTTCCCTAGGTGCCCTATAAGTACTGCCCTTGGGGCTTGGGGGTTACCTTCCACAAGTTCCTTGGGTCCTGTCTGTGCTGGCCGTTTTACTGCTCGGGGCCGCCCTTTGAGTACTTGGGTGTTATGTCTCCCTTGTTTACCTTAGGGTAAGAGGCAGTTTGCACTGGTTCGGGGTGCTGCATAGCTTGTTTTCACCGATTAGCGGCCGGCTCTGTTCCTCTAGGGTACGCTATCCTCTTGCGGGGTTTTCTTTTTCTTTTTGCCTTGTTTGGTGATCTGCCCTGCTTTTTGGCCACTTGTGCTTGACTTATTACGGTTCTTCTTTGGTGGTGCCCCCTGCTAGGTCCCCGTGAGTGTACACATCCCTGGGGTGCAGCTTTAGTGAGTTTGTTTGGTAGTTTTAGGTGCCAGTTAGCAGTACCCTGCCTGGGGTTACCTGTACGTGAGTTTTGTTAAGCGCTCAGGGCCCTGGGAATCCCCTGGGGGCGCGTGGGTCCGATGGATGTGACCCCGAGGTCCCTCCTCCCTTCGTGCGAGTTTGAGGGTTGTTTGGTCCCCTTGTCTCAGGGTTACCCTCACTGTCTTTGCCTCTGTTACGCTGCCTGTTGGATCGGTGACACTTTCAACCTTGAGTCCTGTGAGTTTTACTGCTTGCTAGTGACTCAATTTACCCAGTCTAGTGATGATTTTATGAGGGTACAGGCGGTACAGGTGGCACAAGTGTTGTGTGCGCATTTTAGGTTGTTGCAACGCGCTCAGTTGGTCGCTCACCCGGATGCCCCACGGATGCCCCGTTTTGCTTATAGGGACCCCTACTTGGGGGTGGGGGTCTCTTCGACCTTCATTCAGTCCGCAATCCTGTCCTTCCCCTCCTGTGGTTCGTTCTGGTCCTCCCCTCCCCTGTTTTCGGCTCCGAAGCGTCTGTGGGTTTCGGAGCCAGAGCAGGGTTTAGATGGTCTTGAGGCTCGTGTAGTCTCAGGGGATGTCCCTTCCAGTGTGGCGACAGAGGCATTCGAGTCTAGTCTCCCTGCTAAAGCCACCGGGTCTGACCAGTGGGCCCCCTTCCATTCGGCTTATGTGGCTGTGTCGGCCTTGTCTCTTGAGGCCGGTGCTTTGGGAGATGACTCGGCCCCGGGTCCTGCGGAGGAGATCCCGGGGCGGGGGAGGGGTTGACTTTGGGGTCTTGGCCCCCGCTGGACCCTGCCTGGGTTTTTCTACCCTCTGAGCGGGTCTTGTTGTTACAAGGAGTAGGGTTCTTTTTTCCCCCTCTGCGTACGAATTGGATTTGGTGTCTGCCCCTCCCCGGTCTGACTTGTTGGTTCCCAGGGGTGGAGGGGGCCTTCCTGGAAGGGTCGTGCCAGGGCTTGGGGTTCCTCTTGTAGTGGTAGGCCACAGGTGCCCGGTTCGGGTTCGGCGCTGCCTTCGGTCCCGCCTTTGTCTGGTCGCGCAGTGGTCACTCTGTGCGAGGTTCTGGGTCTCGTAAGGGGCGCCAGCCTTTTCGCGGTTCGCCCCATTGAAGGGGCGATGGAGGGAGGCTTGCTTTGTTCGCTCATGCTTGGTTCCACGATTTGTGGACATTTCGGGGTCGTTTCTTGCAGCCTGTGGTGGAGTTGGATGACCCCTTCTTCTTCAGGAGGTTCGGAAGGGGATGCCCCCTTCCGCCTCTCCCGCGATCGCTGAGTTCGGATCCCAGAGGCCTTGCGTCGGCTGCTGTGTCGCTGGCGTCCTCTTTAGGGTTTTCGGGTTCAGTGCCTTGGCGCCTACCCGTGCCCTCGTTCGATGTGTTCATGGACGCGTCGTCTCTCGGCTGGGGTTTTGTGACTCGTGCTCACCAGACCGGCCAGGAACGGTGGTGTCCATCCTTTCGTCGAGTTCACAGCATGGTGCGGGAGTTCGCGGCGGTGTGGTTTGCTCTTTGAAGGGTTCGGGTCGCCCACGGATCGACGATCCGGCGCCATTCGGACTGCTCCCCGGTGGTTCATTGTCTGAACCGGGGGGGGTTTGATGCGGTCCTTGCCTCTTTGGCACTGGACTTACCAGGGGAGAGTTGTCCTCTTGGCTCCGTGGTGGCCGGCCCAGCCGTGGTTTCAGGCCCTGCTTGCTCGGTGTCCGAACCTGGAGGTTTTCCCACGGCTCCGCCTTTTCCATCAGATCAGACTGGAACGCCACATGGCTGGTTGATTATTAAACATGGCAGGGAAAGTTGATTATTATTATTATTTTATTTGAAAATCATCGATCATCGCTCGGGCGGTCGGTCAGTCAGTTGAGGGACGACGACACGACCGTCTCGGTGCACACTGTCTTCTCCTCGAGTCTTCGTGTATGGTATTTTTGACTCGAGTTTATCATCATCTCTATGGTGATCAGGTGGCTTCCTTGTTAGTGTCCAACCTGCGGGTTTTGTCTCGGCGGCAGTACGAAGTTTCCTGGCGGTCCTTCTGTTTCTTCCTGCATCTTTGTCGTTGTACTTCGCTTTCTGTTAAGGTGGTGTTGTCCTTTCTCTTTTGGTTGTTCCAGGACCGTCACCATATGCCTATCTCTGTCGCCTCGTATCGTGCGGTGCTGGCGGAGCCGCTACAGCTTGCTTTCAGTATTGATGTTACTTCTGCACCGTTTCACAAGCTGTCTCAGGCGTTGTTTCACCTCTGGCCTACTCATGCACCGCCTGAGCCGTCCTGGTCATTGAACAGAGTGCTCTCTTATCATTCTTCTCCTCGGTTTGTTGTGGCCCCTTCGGTTTAGGATTGTTTCTTAAAAGATCTTTTTCTGTTGGCATTGGCCTCTGGGAGTCGGGTTGGTGAGCTTCATGCTCTTCTCTGGCGCACGTGTTTCTGCTCTTTCAATCTTCGTGATAGTTTTGTTCATTTGCAGTCATCTCCTTTTCTGGCAAAGAATGAGACTGCTGCTTTCCAGACGGGTCCCTGGGTTGTGGATGCTTGGTTGGTTAGGCCGGGGGTGCATCATGTTTTGTGTCTGGTTGCGGCTCTTTGTTGTTATTTGTGCGCCACGGCCTCTGTGTCCGGGGACACACTTTGAGTTGATCCGGTTTTCCTTCTTCCCTGTTCGCGAATGTTGGTCTCCCAGGTCATCCGCAGAGTTATTATTAGACCGCAGAGCCTGCGATCTATCCCTGTGCCCATGACGTTTGTAAGTTCGCTGCTCTTGCTTCCATCTTTGGCAACATGTCGTGGGCTGACATTCTGGTGCGGGGCTTTTGGTGGTTGAACAGGGTCCTGGCTGCTCATTACCTTGTGAACGTCCCTGGGCCTAATCGGGCCTGTGTCGCTTTGGGTCGGCGGCTGCAGCAGTTGTCTCAACTTCGAGTTGAGGAGTGAGCAGTGACCGCCTCCTGGGTAAGTCCCTAAGTTTTTCCTCTGTGGGTAGTTAGCTCCGGGGAGCCGAAGGGGCTTCCCCCAGAAAACCAGCATTGAATGTAATGAAACGCCATTTTCTGGATGAGACCCGGAGGCTCCCCGGCATCCCTCCCTCCCTCCAGTCGGCAGTTTTTCGCGTGTTTTGACATCCATCCTAAGAACTAAAAGGTGGATTGCCGGTGTGTGGGGTCTGGGGCTTCCCCTTCCTCCTCCTGGGGAGGGGGAAGCTGTGCAGACAGCGGTGCGATTACGTGTGACGTCATGATCATTTGTTCGTTTCATTTAGGGGAGTTCTATCCACTTGTTCGGCTTTTGGTAGCATTATTTTCACCAGAATAGGGGTTTGTTTTGGGATGCTTACCTTTCTGGGTGCCTGACCCGGTCAATGGCAGACATAGAATGCTTCCAACAACACGGGGGTTTCTATAGGCCATTGCTTCCCTTGCCTCTTCTGAGGGGGGGGGGGCCAGGTTCTGGCTCGTGGTCCCCGGCAGGCCCACAGAACTCCATACACATGACTGATGCCAAAGTCTGACATTAGCATATGAGCCTAGTAAGCTCCGGGGAGCCTCCGGGTCTCACCCAGAAAATGGCGTTTCATTACATTCAACGCTGGGTTTTTTCTCCATAACTCTTTCCTGCAATGCCTTTCATTGTCATTAAATTACCAAATTTTGTGACCAGGATCAATATAGTAGGAAGTTTGAGATAATAATGCATAATTCACATACTGTACACTTACTAGAAGATGGGGCAAGAAAAAATATGATGGATAATATTATATGGTTTGATAGACACCTGATAGCACAAGTTTATTCATATGCTGTATATACAGTAAATATATATCATTCAGTATTAATGAAGCTTTAACTTGCAGTTAGGTACTAAATTACCTACCTCTCTCTCCACTATATCATCTTTCCCTATTTAGCAAAATTGTGCATACTGTATTCTTATTATGCCAGTCTTTCCTTACATGGCTACATACATTAGTGTTGGTTAGTAATAAATTACAAATACAATTCTTAACATCATGCTTATCTACTGCCCGATGTATAAGGTTGCAATATTTGTGGTAAAATTGTAGAAATACAACATCTCACTAAACTGGGTGGATTGTTATAATTTAAAAGCTGGTAAAATAAAATAGGCTCCTTAGCATAGTTGCTTTTAAATGTTCAAACTCTGGATGCTGTTGAGCCCTTGAAGGCATCCTTGTTTCAATCATTTAAGATGCATCCTAGCTTTGAGCATGAATAACAGAAGACACCTCCACCTTTGCCTCCATTTTGAGAATCACATGACACGAACATGTCTTACTTCCCATACCTTACAGTATTTACAATGTTGGGCACACATACCTTCCAGCATATTTGACAAATGACACACACACACCATACCATCCAGCATGTTTCACAAATGACATGTACACAGACCATAATCTTCAGCATGTTTGACAAGTGATACACAGACCACACTCTCCAGCATGTTTGACAAGTGATACACAGACCACACTCTCCAGCATGTTTGACAAGTGATACACAGACCACACTCTCCAGCATGTTTGACAAGTGATACACAGACCATACTCTCCAGCATGTTTGGCATCTGCCATGCTCCATAACTATGTTTATCGTCAAATGACCTCTCCCTTCTCATGTAAGTACTATTGCAGTGGTGATACTTAAGCAGTGTCAGCTTGACATGTCCCCTTTCTGCACCATGGTATATTGTAGCAGTGCCACAGTAATTAATTTGAAGCAAACTACACTGTAAGATTGGTTGCTCTAGTTCTTAACATTCCATACAATTTGTAGTTTACCATTTTCACGTACATCACTGCTTATTTTATTTTGGGAACACTGAAAGACTATGGAGAGTATTGACATATATGGAGTTAATGTAATGTTTGTTAAATACTAAGAAAATATTTTATGAAACAAATTATGAATAGCTACAGGCATGTTGACTGACTAGATCTGGTAACAATACAGTACTGTAATGTATAGTATTATATCAAGATTGTCTGATGTCCATGTCATTGTTAAGTGTATACTACTGTACAGTATATGGAAAGATGTCATAATTTATGAAAGAGAGCAGGATGAGTAATACAGTATGCTTTAGTCTCCACTGACAATCATGGATCCTGGGTTCGATTTCCAGGCAGGACAGAAGTTGTTGCGCATCTTTTCTTTTACCTAATGCCTCTGTTCACCTAGCAATAAATACAATATATATCAGGGACTTACGAAATTGTTGTGGGGTGCATCCTGGGGAGGTCTGTACAGTATGTATTTCGATCTTGGGGGGGGGGGAACTCAATACAAGCCTAAAGTGAGTGTAATTACCTAAGTGTAGTTAGAAAGGAGTTTGCTTGTCCTGTCTTCCAGTACTCTTTGTCATTTGATGCTTTGTAAACTACTGACGATTTTAATAAGAAAATTGTGCGCAAAATTCAGGCAATCCTTCAAATATGATAGTACAGTACCTATAGCTATTATGGATGGAATGAACAAAATATTGTACTGTATGTACTTTTGTACTAAAAAAAGATTCACCTTTTGCACTAAGTATTAGAATTCAAGGGGGCATAGCAAAACGTGAAGCAGGCTAACTATAAACCTAAACTAATCTGTCCTTGGCCTAAGCAATCCTATGTCTAACATATGTCATCATAGGTCTTATTTAGTACATATATATGTACTATACCAGGCTTAGGAAAAGTTAAGTTAAGTTTAGTCATTGTCTACTTGGACAACTACAAAATAAACACAGCAATATAAAACACGAACTTTGTGGGGGCAATAGACCATATTTTGTACACGTCCATAGTAGCTAGATGTAATATAATAATTTTTGAACGAATGGTGTGAAATCAGGGTGAAGCATGTAGGCTATAACAGTCTGATAATATAAATAAATAAATAAATAAATGTTTATTCAGGTATAATTGAGTACTTTATATGTATGTGTGACTGACAAGAGAGGGGAGGAAAGTGACTGCCAAAATAAAAGCCCTGAGGATAAAGATTTAAAGGGACTGGGCAAAAGGGCTGCAAGAATAAGTGGTTGTTTCAACCCAAATGTGAAGCACACGTGCAGAATATATAGATGTGAAGCACTGGTGTAGAATGTATGGATGTGAAGCACTGGTGTAGAATGTATGGATGTAAAGCCACTGGTGTAGAATGTATGGATGTAAAGCACATAGTGCAGAATGTATGGATGTAAAGCACTAGTGCAGAATGTATGGATGTAAAGCACTAGTGCAGAATGTATGGATGTAAAGCACTAGTGCAGAATGTATGGATGTAAAGCACTAGTGCAGAATGTATGGATGTGAAGCACTAGTGCAGAATGTATGGATGTAAAGCACTAGTGTAGAATGTATGGATGTGAAGCACTACTGTAGAATGTATGGATGTAAAGCACTAGTGC
>WNGS01167840.1:19417826-19448923 GCA_020271785.1 Procambarus virginalis | reverse complement strand
CGACCCTCCACTACGTGATACTTCTGGCTAGTTCTCTCCTCCCCCTCACCCCCTCCCTCAATGTGGACACGTAGGGCCTACCTCAGGATGGCGTCAACACGTCGTGTGTGTGAAGTCCAGTGGGAGCGTCTTACCCTACACGGTCCACCGTCACCCTCCCTGAGCGACGCCGGGCCCTCCACCGTCATGTTGACATATTCTACAGCGAGTAGCTCTTTTTTCTATTTTCATATTTTGTCTTACGAGGGTGGGGTCACACGAGGGTGGGGGTCACACGAGGGTGGGGGTCCCACGAGGGTGGGGGTCACACGAGGGTGGGGGTCACACGAGGGTGGGGGTCACACGAGGGTGGGGGTCACACGAGGGTGGGGGTCACACGAGGGTGGGGGTCTACAAGGTCACACGAGGGTGGAGGTCTACAAGGTCACACGTAACAGGTAACAGGGGCATCAGGGTGAAAGAAACTCTGCCCATTGTTTCTCGCCGGCACCGGGAATCGAACCCGGGACCACAGGATTACGTGGACATCGTGGTATCCGCTCAGCCACCGGCTCCCTGTAGGAGTGTGTGTGTGTGTGTGTGTCCCAGCCTCACCGGCCCCCACAATCTGCTTCACTAAGTAGCTGAAAAACTGGCCACGATTGAGCTTGAAAGCCGTTAGCATTCTTTGGTTCTTGGGCAGTGGAAAAACGCGAAGCGCTCTGAGTCAGGCGAAGCTGTCTGGTTAATTATTTATCTCATGAATCAGTTGAAACTGCACACTCACACACACACACACACACACGGGTGTGGTAGGTGAGTGGACAGCTGAGCTGAGCCGAGTTTAGCGCAGGACTCGTAATTCTGTGGCCCAGGTTCGATTCCTGGACCAGCCAGAAACAAATGGGCAAAATTTTTCCACCCTGAATGCCCCTGTTACCTAGCAGTAAATAGGTACCTGGGAGTTAGACAGCTGTTACGGAGCTGCTTCCTGTGTGTGTAGGGTCCCTTCCTTCCCTTCCTGTGTGTGTGTGTAAAAAAAAAAATAGTAGCTAGCAACAGTTGATTGACAGTTGAGAGGCGGGCCGAAAGACCACAGCTCAACCCCCGCAAGCACAACTAGGTGAATACACTCACTCACTCACTCAGTCTCACACGTAGTGAGTGAGTGGAGGTAGTGGTGGTGCCCAGCGGCCAGTAGGCCTCCTAAAACTGCAGGAACTCTTGCACACACCATAAAATGTTGCCATAATTATTTTACTACTAACTTTTTGCGGTGAAGGGAATGCCTTAAATTAACGGAAGGTTAAACAGGCAGTCATTTGTTTTTATGGCCTTATACATCCGTGGAATTAATAACGCCTTGAGAGCATCTTGCGAATCTGCTGAGAAAATGTCTGGTCCGTCAGTTCCCGCCCCTCAAGCTGTGGTTGGTGAAACCGTCTCCATCCTCCAGGACTCAGGCAAGCAGCTTAGTGCCCCGTGTACCAAAACCCACATGTTCTAGAATATATAATTATGTCGATGTCAATTATAACTGTGTGTATTTGAGCTAAGGATAGGATAGGTGGTGAGATTGTCTTGATCTGTGTTTGTGGTGGGGTGAAGCTTTTATTGGGGGGGGGGGGGGGTGACTCGAACACAGGAAGCGAAACAAAGTTCGAGAGATGTTCGAACGTCATCGGTTGTAAATCGTGTGTATAACGTCTCGAGAGTTACGTCACTGCAGCCGTAGACGTGGCGGGGGGGGGGGGGGGTCTACGTCATTGCCGCCGTGGACAAGGGAGGTTACGTCACTGCCGCCGTGGACAAGGAGGATTACGTCACTGCCGCCGTGGACAAGGAGGATTACGTCACTGCCGCCGTGGCGGATTTAACCAGTTTAACTCTGAAGAAACGTGACAGAAGGCAGGAACAGTGACCTCAGCGCAACACTCGCTGGCACGCACAGCCTCGCTGATCACGGGTGGACTGGCTGCTTATGCGACTCAACTTGAAATAACAGCCGGCTCTCAAGTCCCACCAGGCCACGGGGGATTTTTTAGCAGGAGGAGGAGAAGAATGGCTAGACCTCTCCAGCCTCTATACCACCAACTCCAGCAGCCAGCCGCTAAGAGGATGTGGAGGCTCTCAAGTATTAACTCAAGTAACTAACTCTGGACGACTCTGAGGTCGTCCAGAGTTAGGTGCTCTGGACAACCTCAAGTACAATACCATCGTTCGTACTCGCCAACATTCAAGGTATAAAACCATGCAGGACAAAGTTGATTTCATAACTGACCTTCTAAATGAGGCTTATGCAACACTTGCTGCCTTAACTGACACCTGCAAGTGACTTATGACAGAGATGTGGGTACCGTAGTGCAGTCTTTTGTGATGTGCGTCAGGTGATGTGGTCAGGCTGTGGCCGCATCTATATCAGCGTCAGGTGATGTGATGAGGCTGTGGCCGCACCTATACCAGCGTCAGGTGATGTGGTCAGGCTGTGGCCGCATTTATATCAGCGTCAGGTGGTGTGTCAGGCTGTGGCCTCTCCTACACCAGCGTCAGGTGATGTGGTCAGGGTGTGGCCGCACCTATATCAGCGTCAGGTGGTGTGTCAGGCTGTGGCCACTCCTACACCAGCGTCAGGTGATGTGGTCAGGGTGTGGCCGCACCTACAGCAGCGTCAGGTGATGTGGTCAGGCTGTGGCCGCACCTATATCAGCGTCAGGTGATGTGGTCAGGCTGTGGCCGCACCTATATCAGCGTCAGGTGATGTGGTCAGGGTGTGGCCGCACCTACAGCAGCGTCAGGTGGTGTGTCAATCTGTGGCCGCACCTATATCAGCGTTAGGTGATGTGTCAGGCTGTGGCCACTCCTACACCAGCGTCAGGTGATGTGGTCAGGGTGTGGCCGCACCTACAGCAGGGTCAGGTGATGTGGTCAGGCTGTGGCCGCACCTATATCAGCGTCAGGTGATGTGGTCAGGCTGTGGCCGCACCTATATCAGCGTCAGGTGATGTGGTCAGGGTGTGGCCGCACCTACAGCAGCGTCAGGTGGTGTGTCAATCTGTGGCCGCACCTATATCAGCGTCAGGTGATGTGTCAGGCTGTGGCCACTCCTACACCAGCGTCAGGTGATGTGGTCAGGGTGTGGCCGCACCTACAGCAGGGTCAGGTGATGTGGTCAGGCTGTGGCCGCACCTATATCAGCGTCAGGTGATGTGGTCAGGGTGTGGCCGCACCTACAGCAGCGTCAGGTGGTGTGTCAGGGTGTGGCCGCACCTATATCAGCGTCAGGTGATGTGGTCAGGGTGTGGCCGCACCTACAGCAGCGTCAGGTGGTGTGTCAGGCTGTGGCCGCACCTACACCAGCGTCCTGCTCTCCTATCAAAGGTTCACTGGCATCATTGAGGGCACGCTACCAACCTTACCCAGTTACCTTTCTGATGGGCCGTGTATATCCTCCCATACACTCACTGTACACGGTGAGTGTATGAATGTGCTCCCTCTACATCCCCATACTCACCTACTGTCCCTTCTCATCTTTCCCCCGCGCCTACCCCCTTCCCCGCACCCCTACCTTCCACATTGTCATGCTACAGCCTTCCTGTCACGCTTACACCGTCACACTGTCACGTTGGGCAGTGTCACCACCCCAATACGTTATGGGGTGGAGCTCCATGCACTGCTGGGGGAGCACAAGGGCAGGGAGGGAGACAGGGAAGAGAGAGGCAGGGCAGCAGGGCGAGAGAGGTAGGGCAGGGAGAGAGAGGTAGGGCAGGGAGGGAGACAGGGTGAGAGAGGTACTGCAGGGAGGGAGGCAGGGAGAGAGAGGTAGGGCAGGGAGGGAGGCAGGGAGAGAGAGGTAGGGCAGGGAGGGAGACAGGGAGAGAGAGGTAGGGCAGCAGGGCGAGAGAGGTAGGGCAGGGAGAGAGAGGTAGGGCAGGGCGAGAGAGGTAGGGCAGGGCGAGAGAGGTAGGGCAGGGAGAGAGAGGTAGGGCAGCAGGGCGAGAGAGGTAGGGCAGGGAGAGAGAGGTAGGGCAGGGCGAGAGAGGTAGGGCAGGGAGAGAGAGGTAGGGCAGGGAGAGAGAGGTAGGGCAGCAGGGCGAGAGAGGTAGGGCAGGGAGAGAGAGGTAGGGCAGCAGGGCGAGAGAGGTAGGGCAGGGAGAGAGAGGTAGGGCAGGGCGAGAGAGGTAGGGCAGGGAGAGAGAGGTAGGGCAGGGAGAGAGAGGTAGGGCAGCAGGGCGAGAGAGGTAGGGCAGGGAGAGAGAGGTAGGGCAGCAGGGCGAGAGAGGTAGGGCAGGGCGAGAGAGGTAGGGCAGGGAGAGAGAGGTAGGGCAGCAGGGCGAGAGAGGTAGGGCAGGGAGAGAGAGGTAGGGCAGGGAGAGAGAGGTAGGGCAGGGCGAGAGAGGTAGGGCAGGGAGAGAGAGGTAGGGCAGCAGGGCGAGAGAGGTAGGGCAGCAGGGCGAGAGAGGTAGGGCAGGGCGAGAGAGGTAGGGCAGGCGAGAGAGGTAGGGCAGGGAGAGAGAGGTAGGGCAGCAGGGCGAGAGAGGTAGGGCAGGGCGAGAGAGGTAGGCAGGGCGAGAGAGGTAGGGCAGGGAGAGAGAGGTAGGGCAGGGCGAGAGAGGTAGGGCAGGGCGAGAGAGGTAGGGCAGGGAGAGAGAGGTAGGGCAGGGAGAGAGAGGTAGGGCAGGGAGAGAGAGGTAGAGTGGTAAAGGGTTAAACAGTACCGCAACATAACGTAACTTTAGAGGTTGGCAAATGTTAATCTTTTTGTTTAGTAATTTGTTCACTTGAGACAGTTAAGCAAGTTCCAGCTGTGTCTGGGGAACAAGGATCAGATGAACAACCCAGCGGGTTTTCTTCCTATGGGGAGTGTTGTACATGCTGCTATGGCGGTGTGTCCACTCACAGGATGAGTGGCGCTGCCCAATACTGTCACTATGGCGGTGTGTCCACTCACAGGATGAGTGGCGCTGCCCAATACTGTCACTATGGCGGTGTGTCCACTCACAGGATGAGTGGCGCTGCCCAATACTGTCACTATGGCGGTGTGTCCACTCACAGGATGAGTGGCGCTGCCCAATACTGTCACTATGGCGGTGTGTCCACTCACAGGATGAGTGGCGCTGCCCAATACTGTCACTATGGCGGTGTGTCCACTCTCAGGATGAGTGGCGCTGCCCAATACTGTCACTATGGCGGTATGTCCACTCACAGGATGAGTGGCGCTGCCCAATACTGTCACTATGGCGGTGTGTCCACTCACAGGATGAGTGGCGCTGCCCAATACTGTCACTATGGCGGTGTGTCCACTCACAGGATGAGTGGCGCTGCCCAATACTGTCACTATGGCGGTGTGTCCACTCACAGGATGAGTGGCGCTGCCCAATACTGTCACTATGGCGGTGTGTTCACTCACAGGATGAGTGACGCTGCCCAATACTGTCACTATGGCGGTGTGTACACTCACAGGATGAGTGGCGCTGCCCAATACTGTCACTATGGCGATGTGTCCACTCACAGGATGAGTGGCGTTACCCAATAAATTCGCCCCTCGTGGCAAAAGGCAAAATTATACGGAAAACCGTACCATGTGCAGGAGAACGATGAAAGAACATGGGTGGAGACATAACACTCGGAGCCCAAGAGCTGATGCGCGCTCATGAAGCACACGTAGATGAGTGCACATACAATGGGGGAACCTAGTGGCTGAGTGGACAGCGCTCGGGATTCGATAGTCCTAGGGATCGATTCCCGGCGATGGCGGAAACAATTGGGCAAGGTTTCTTTCACCCTGATGCCTCTGTTCATCTAGCAGTAAATAGGTACCTGGGAGTTAGCCAGCTGCTACGGGCTGCTTCCTGGGGATGTGTGTGTATGGGGGAGGGGAGAATTGATTGACAGTTGAGAGGCGAGCCGAAAGAGCCAGAGCTCAGCTCAACCCTCGCAAGCACAGGTGAATACAACTAGGTGAATATATACACACACACACACACACACACACACTGGATCACTACTTCCCGGCATTGAAGTCGCCGGTGTGGGCTGTCCGTGTCTGTCACGCAATGCTTAATGGGAATTTCCATGTTTTGTTTTAATTGTTGATATGTTGGTTGTATTTGGAGCATTTATGAATGTTTTTGTTGGGGGACGGTGTCTGTGTGTGGAGGAGGGGGGGGGGAGGGAGACGTGTGGGGGGGTGGTGTGTGTCCGTGGTTGTGGGGGGGGGAGTATGTTTGTGTGTGTGTGTGTACTCGCCTATTTGTGCAGGATCGAGCATCAGTTCTTGGACCCCGCCTTTCTAGCCATCCGTTCTTTAAAACAAACACTGCTTTCCTATTTCCCTATCATATCTACTTTTAAATTTATGAATGGACTTTGCCTCTACAAATTGCTCCTTTAGCTCATTCCATTTTCCCACAACTCTACAACTCTTACGCTTAAAGAAAACTTTCTAACATCTTTATAACTCATCAAAGTCTCAAGCTTCCACCCATGTGTACCCCTTCTTCTATTAGTATTCAATGTGAACATTTTATCTATTTCCACCCTGTCAATCCCCCCCCCTAAGTATTTTATACATCTTTATCATGTCTTCCCCTATTTCTCCTTTTTTCTTGCATCGTCAGGTTAAATTCTTTCAGTCGCTCTTCATATCCCACCTCTCGCAATTCTGGGACGAGTCTCGTCGCAAACTTCTGAACCTTTTCCAGCTTCTTTGTGTTTCTTCAGATCGGGGCTCTATGATTGGGCGGCATACTTTAAGACTGGTCTTACGTAAGCGATGTAAAGCGCTCTAAATGCCTCCATATTTAGGTTCCCGAATGATGTTCTAACTTTTGCCAGCGTAAAGTACGCTGCTGACTTTATCCTATTGATGCCTCTGGAGTTAGAATTGGCGTTACGTCCACTCCCAGGTCTTTTTCTCGAGTCGTTACAGGTAGGTAGTTTCCCTTCATTGTGTACTGTCTCTTTGGTCTCCTATCACCTGATGCCATTTCCATCACATTTACTCGTGTTGAACTTCAATAGTCATTTCTCTGACCATCTCTGCAACTTGTTCAAGTCCTCTTGGAGGATCCTACCATCCTCATTTGTCGCAACTCATGAGTGTCTGCGGGGGGGGGGGGCACGAAAAACAAGCACATAATAAAACAAACACAGTCTCATTCTTGAGCGACCGAGGGTTAAGATAAAACAAGACGCCACATCTCTCGCCATAGACACAAAAGATGAGAGGAAATGTCAACACTATGGAGAAATGCCCAACAGACCACTGGAACGTTATCTAACAGTGCACAGTTACAGCCACAACAGACCACTGGAACATTATCTAACACAGTGCAGAGTTACAGCCACAACAGACCTCTGGAACATTATCTTACACAGTGCACAGTTACAAACCTATTAAGATTTCAACTTAGATTCAACAGAACATAAGAGGTTAAACACATGGGACAAAATCTTACTGAAGCGACCATACGAGTCATAAATACTCATACTCCGCCCAAGTAAAACAGAAACAAGCAACACTTAGTGGGCCAGCCAGAGGCTTAGGGCCCGCGCAGTGGGCCAGCCAGAGGCTTAGGGCCCGCGCAGTGGGCCAGCCAGAGGCTTAGGACCCGCGCAGGGGGCCAGTCAGAGGCTTGGGGGCCCCGCAGTGGGCCAGCCAGAGGCTTAGGGCCCGCGAAGGGGGCCAGTCAGAGGCTTAGGGCCCGCGAAGGGGGCCAGTCAGAGGCTTAGGGCCCGCACAATGGGCCAGCCAGAGGCTTAGGGCCCGCGCAGTGGGCCAGCCAGAGGCTTAGGGCCCGCGCAGTTGGCCAGCCAGAGGCTTAGGACCCGCGAAGGGGGCCAGCCAGAGGCGTGGGGCCCCGCAGTGTGCCAGCCAGAGGCTTTGGGCCCGCACAGTGGACCAGCCAGAGGCTTAGGGCCCGCCCAGTGGGCCAGCCAGAGGCTTAGGGCCCGCACAGTGGGCCAGCCAGAGGCTTAGGGCCCGCACAGTGGGCCAGCCAGAGGCTTAGGGCCCGCCCAGTGGGCCAGCCAGAGGCTTAGGGCCCGCACAGTGGGCCAGCCAGAAGCTTAGGCCCACTAAGGATTATCTTCGCAAAAAAATAAAAAAAAATGAACAAAATCCCAGGTAATACTGTTGTTTTTATCCAGTGGTGTGATCTTATGAATATGTAAGAGTGTGTGGATGTCACCCAGCACAAGGTAAACACGACCACTCGTATCTTTGATCGTTATTCTGGTTCCTGATTGACTGAAGGCCTTCCTCCCTCTTGGTCACCGCTACATCAGCAGCCCTGGTGCCAGTTGCACCACTCTCTGAGTGTGTGCACTGAGCTTGTGCAAGTGAGGAAATCTGTTGCTGGAGAGATTGGTTGCACTGTCAAATTTAGCGGGCATTCACCGTGGCATAATACTTGGCAGCACTGAGAGACCGGGATGCCTCACCAGTCCCCCTCACTGACGTCTTGGCAACACTGGACGCCAGAGCACCAAGACCCAGTACACACTGCAAATGGTCCGGGAAGCCAACCAACACACACTTGGTGAGGTCACTGGGTCACTAGAAACGTTTTCAACTTCGTCAAACTGGACATATATTTTAAATAAAGCTTACTCATCACAAATATCCTAACATCTGTGCCAAACCATAAAATCACCATACAAACAGCACACGATCACCAGTGGGTGGTGTTCTGAGAGCGGACACACTTGGGAAAAGTTACCGCCTATGTCGATAACCTAAAATTTGGAGAGCAATGTTTACAGTGATGGTTGACTCCAGCCACCACCAGGAGGCACTGTAGCAGTGTGTAGGTGGTACACAGACAACACTCCCACCTCCACTACAAGTAACACGTTAACCCACAACTATTCACTAATGAAACTACCTACACTAAAATTTGCTATTAGTTTACAATAATGATGAAGACGATGATGATACAGATGAAGAAGTGAGTTGTGTTGAAGAAACTACTCTTCAAGTCCTTGAAGACTTCTCGTGCCGGCTGGACAGCAAGAGCCTTGTATCTGTATAAATAACCTGATCGCTGCTCAGTAAGTGTCTGGCAGTGTGTGTCGTGTGGACACCACCTGGTGACAATGTATCCCGTCCTCACCACACTCACACATCATCTAAATCATTATGTAGCATAAACTACTCCTTTGTATCTTTATTTTTGTGGTCAAAATGGTATTGCACCAAACCTTCAGACCTGATGAATGACTCGTAGACACTCGAAGGCCGGATGGCAAAGAACATTTATTACATTTATTAATTTGCTCATATCCGGAGCAATCTATGGAATGCTTCGGATATGCATTGTGGACAGCATAGTGGGCCATATATCAGTAGGTGGCACCAAGCAAACCGTAAGTACGTCAACTTTACGACCAGGAACTGGAACAATATTATTCAACATTGCATTATTGAATGTCCAGTCATTTGACTATTTAAACCTGCCGGAGTGAGGTGCCTTCAGCTTTCCAGCTTCGTCAACTCTGGTGTCGTTGAGGCTTGTCTTGTAAGCCATCTTAAGTTTATCCCTGTATGACAAGATGGGGATCATAGTAGCTCATATACCTACCTCATGACATGAGCTTTCAAGAGCAAGCTGTGTGAGCTAGAGCTGGCGTCATATAGTTTAGGGCAGCCTCATAAATACGGATTCACTCATGTTAAAACAAAACTACAGGGGAAAAGGGAGGAGAATGATCTAGCTTTCTGAACCATATATTCTTCCTAAAGGAGGAGATGGAGAGCTTGGGGAATGAAGTGCCACTAGGCGCCGCGACTGCTGCGTCCTGTCTCTGACTGCATGCATCATCTAACACACAAAACACCAAGTCATCCGAGCAAGGAAATGGCAGACTACAGAAAAGGGAATTTCATGGGAGTAAAAGAGCATCTGGGGAATGTGCCTTGAAAGGAAGACACAGATGCAACACGGTGCAAGAGGTGATGCAGCAAGTAGTGATGCACAGAGGCTGAGAGGAAAGTATGAAATACAGAGAGCAGAGTACACAAGTGAACCTAAACAAATACAACATGGCTAAACACGAATATAATGATTTCATAACAATTGGAATAATATGAAAAATCTCATTAGCTTCCAAAGCCAAATTACAGCCAAAGATGTGATGGTGACGGTGTGATTTGTTGAATGATGAAAATAGTGGTTGTGGATGTAATTGTGGTAATGTAGTTGTTGTGGTATGGTGGTGTGAGTATGGTGTTATGGTGGGGGGAAGCCCACCATTGAGGAGGGTGTCGACACAGGGCTGGTGTAGCGCTACACACCAATGCACTCTGTGCAGTGTATTGTCTATCATAAACCTCACGCTACTTCCATCCGCTTGGCCTAGTACTCGCCCTAAATTGTTTCCTCGCGTTGCTCTCGCCACTTGTAATTGGTTTAACTTTTGACGTGTCGTGCCGCTGGGCGGCGTCGGAGCGGTCTCCACACAGTGGGACCAGGACGGCAAACAGCCATCTAAGAGGCAAAAAGCTGGGAGCGTGCAGTGGGTTTTGCCCCGGCGCTGGCCAACATGGATCAGCCCAGGCATTTACCGCACATCCGGCGGCAGGTGGCGTAGTTACTGTGATGCCAGAGTGGTTCCGTCCCCATGCCAGACTGGTAGTGCCAGCCTCAGCCCCAGGGGTGGCATGGTGCTCTACGATGGTGGGTCCCCAGGCTGACGTGAGGGGTCGTCCCAAGGGGCCAGCGGGCCGGATTCAGTGAGATTTGTGGATGGGTTCGCGGATTCTCTGGCGTGTGCATGCTGAAAACGTGTAGATTTGACTGTTTCAGTGGCATCCTAGGTTGTCGTAGTTGGCGAATGATGGATCGTCGTGCTTTCAGATAACAAACATTTTTCGTGTTGGAGGCCTCCATATGTGTGCTCAGTACACAGTGTGGTGGTGATGGTGTTCTCAGTGCACAGTGTGGTGGTGATGGTGTGCTCAGTGTACAGTGTGGTGGTGATGGTGTGCTCAGTGTACAGTGTGGTGGTGATGGGGTGCTCAGTACACAGTGTGGTGGTGATGGTGTGCTCAGTGCACAGTGTGGTGGGGATGGTTCTAATATAATAGGTCTGTGCATTAGATGTACCATTTGTTAAAATTTCTAAAAAAATCATTCAATATTAGAATTTTAAATCTGTATACTTTCTGACCGTTATTTTGAGATTTGTACTTTTACTTTCATCATAAATTGCTGAAATTTGTTTTACTAGTTAGCGTTATCGTCTTTGTTTTTTAAACACATTTAATTAAAAATCAAAGAATCGTCTAAGTTTTAAGTTCCATCAAATCCCTTTTTAAAGTGACCTTAGAAAATATCTGACGAATGAATTATTTTTAGAAGTATCTGAAGTATATTATCGACACGTCACAGATCTTTCTCAATAGGGAAACTTGAGAAATAACTCCAAGCTTTACAAGCACTGTATACTATACACTTGTTGCATACGTTAGGGAGGGTGTATGTATCATTACATACCACGTAATACACTCTTAAGGAAACTTTCAGGGGAAAGCGCCAAGCCATTACGACTATATAGCCCTGGAAGGGGTCAGGATAAGGATTTGGGATGGGACGGTGGGAAAGGAATGGTGCCCCAACCACGTGCACGGTCGGGAATTGAACGCCGACCGTGCACGTGGAGAACAAGCGCGAGAATCCAATACTGTACATTGTACAAGACAAGTGTCAGTATTTGATTCGCCTTTCAAATCCACAAATAGCATTTAGGAAGTGGATATGACCCCCCCCCCCTGGCGCCACCCACCTGAGGGGGGGGGCAGTGCTTGTGGATGTGTGTTAACATTTCTGGGCCTTAAGTTGTAATTTGTTCTTCAACAATGGTGAGAGAAAATTGGGGTTTAATGTTGGTGGGGTGATGCAACCTGTTTGGTGGTCGCTTGTTAGAGATAAACTCTGCGTGTTGTATAGTCCAGCATTATACACAAGATCATTGTGGTCATTATAGGAGGGACGACGTTATGTGGAGTGTTGAGTGTTTCATTGTTGGAGTGTTGTTGGTGGTGGCTAGTGGTGGTGGTGGGGTGTGTGTGTGTGTGTGTGTGTGTGTGTGTGTGTGTGTGTACTCACCTAGTTACTCACCTAGTTGTGCTTGCGGGGGTTGAGCTCTGGCTCTTTGGTCCCGCCTCTCAACCGTCAATCAACAGGTGTACAGTTTCCTGAGCCTAATGGGCTCTATCATATCTACATTTGAAACTGTGTATGGAGTCAGCCTCCACCACATCGCTTCCTAATGCATTCCATTTGTCAACCACTCTGACACTAAAAAAGTTCTTTCTAATATCTCTGTGGCTCATTTGGGCACTCAGCTTCCACCTGTGTCCCCTAGTGCGTGTGCCCCTTGTGTTAACAGCCTGTCTTTATCAACCCTGTCGATTCCCCTGAGAATCTTGAATGTGGTGATCATGTCCCCCCTAACTCTTCTGTCTTCCAACGAAGTGAGGTTTAATTCCTGCAGTCGCTCCTCGTAGCTCATACCTCTCAGCTCGGGTACTAGTCTGGTGGCAAACCTTTGAACCTTTTCCAGTTTAGTCTTATGCTTGACTAGATAGGGACTCCATGCTGGAGCCGCATACTCCAGGATTGGTCTGACATATGTGGTATATAATGTTCTGAAAGATTCCTTACACAAGGAATCCTTACATGAAAGATTACAAGAATCCTTACATGAAAGAATGAAAGATTCCTTACACAAGTGTGTGTGTGTGTGTGTGTGTGTGTGTGGTGTGTGTGTGTGGTGTGTGTGTGTGTGGTGTGTGTGTGTGTAGTTACAGGGTGTTTAAGGGATATTATCCTTCCTGGCGCAATCTGTCCAGGTGTGAAACATGGCTACAGGTGTCATATTAGTCCAGGTGAAACAGTTATATTTGTTCGTTATGAGCCACCAGTTTTCACTGACTTGTCGAGTTTTCCCAAAAGATTTATAGTCATACAACGTATAACACATAACAGAACTTTGAATAATGTATTTGCTGAGAATTGAGTGAGAAGTGAGAACGCCTGTGCGCCAGTCGGGAGGGCGGCGAGGAATACCTTAGTGGGGGTTGTGCTGAGACGGGCAAGGCATAGAAAACGAATTTTTATGTTGATTCTTATAGTACCATGATATTGGTAGTAGCGATATATATAATTGAGAGAGAGAGAGAGAGAGAGAGAGAGAGAGAGAGAGAGAGAGAGAGAGAGAGAGAGAGAGAGAGAGAGAGAAAGCGCGCATAT
Organism: Procambarus virginalis; assembly: GCA_020271785.1. NCBI lineage: Eukaryota > Metazoa > Arthropoda > Malacostraca > Decapoda > Cambaridae > Procambarus > Procambarus virginalis. The sequence continues at coordinate 19,435,691 of WNGS01167840.1, read as the reverse complement.
ACTGACCCTGTTGACACCTTTACACCTACAGGCCTTCCTCGCCTCGATCAACAACAAGATCAAAGACGACAGCAAGTCTCTGACGGACGAGAACGAGAACACGGCGGTTCTGGAGATCGACGACGACGTGGGCGACGGGTGCCCGCTCGTGCCCGCCTCACACGCCCTCAACAACAACGACGCGACGACGACGACGACGCCGCCAGGAACAAGAGGAATGACAAGAATAAGAAAGAAGGAGCCTGGGCAAACGGCAAGCTGAAGAACTTGGAACGACGGTCGTCCAAGTACAAGTTGGGATGTGATGACGACTCCGATGAAGATGACATTATGCCCGGGGAAGACAAGGACGACAAAGACGACCCCGGGGTAGTTAATCCGGCCTTCTTCAGCGAGGACGACGACGAGGTGGGACGGGGCGACGGCTCCACCACCTCGGCCAGGTCGTCGCCAGATCAGTCTCCTTCACCCTCCCCAGATTACACTTCAGGTCAGTCTTGGTGCTCGGCCTCCTCTTCCTCTTGGTGCTCGGCCTCCTCCTCTTGGTGCTCGGCCTCCTCCTCTTGGTGCTCGGCCTCCTCCTCTGGTGCTCGGCCTCCTCCTCTTGGTGCTCGGCCTCCTCCTCTTGGTGCTCGGCCTCCTCCTCTTGGTGCTCGGCCTCCCCTCTTGGTGTTCGGCCTCCTCCTCTTGGTGCTAGGCCTCCTCCTCTGGTGCTCGGCCTCCTCCTCTGGGTGCTCGGCCTCCTCCTCTTGGTGCTCGGCCTCCTCCTGTGGGTGCTCGGCCTCCTCCTGTGGGTGCTCGGCCTCCTCCTCTTGGTGCTAGGCATCCTCCTCTGGGTGCTCGGCCTCCTCCTGTGGGTGCTCGGCCTCCTCCTCTGGGTGCTCGGCCTCCTCCTGTGTGGGTGCTCGGCCTCCTCCTCTTGGTGCTAGGCCTCCTCCTCTGGTGCTCGGCCGCCTCCTCTTGGTGCTCGGCCTCCTCCTCTTGGTGCTAGGCCTCCTCCTGTGGGTGCTCGGCCTCCTCCTCTTGGTGCTAGGCCTCCTCCTGTGGGTGCTCGGCCTCCTCCTCTTGGTGCTAGGCCTCCTCCTCTTGGTGCTCGGCCTCCTCCTCTGGGTGCTCGGCCTCCTCCTCTGGGTGCTCGGCCTCCTCCTGTGGTGCTCGGCCTCCTCCTCTGGGTGCTCGGCCTCCTCCTGTGGGTGCTCGGCCTCCTCCTCTGGGTGCTCGGCCTCCTCCTCTGGGTGCTCGGCCTCCTCCTGTGGGTGCTCGGCCTCCTCCTCTGGTGCTCGGCCTCCTCCTGTGGGTGCTCGGCCTCCTCCTCTGGGTGCTCGGCCTCCTCCTCTGGGTGCTCGGCCTCCTCCTGTGGGTGCTCGGCCTCCTCCTCTGGGTGCTCGGCCTCCTCCTGTGGGTGCTCGGCCTCCTCCTCTTGGTGCTCGGCCTCCTCCTCTGGGTGCTCGGCCTCCTCCTGTGGGTGCTCGGCCTCCTCCTGTGGGTGCTCGGCCTCCTCCTCTTGGTGCTCGGCCTCCTCCTGTGGGTGCTCGGCTCCTCCTCTGGGTGTTCGGCCTCCTCCTGTGGGTGCTCGGCCTCCTCCTGTGGGTGCTCGGCCTCCTCCTCTGGGTGCTAGGCCTCTCCTGTGGGTGCTCGGCCTCCTCCTCTTGGTGCTAGGCCTCCTCCTCTTGGTGCTCGGCCTCCTCCTCTGGGTGCTCGGCCTCCTCCTGTGGGTGCTCGGCCTCCTCCTGTGGGTGCTCGGCCTCCTCCTCTTGGTGCTCGGCCTCCTCCTGTGGGTGCTCGGCCTCCTCCTCTGGGTGTTCGGCCTCCTCCTCTGGGTGCTCGGCCTCCTCCTGTGGGTGCTCGGCCTCCTCCTGTGGGTGCTCGGCCTCCTCCTGTGGGTGCTCGGCCTCCTCCTGTGGGTGCTCGGCCTCCTCCTCTGGGTGCTCGGCCTCCTCCTCTGGGTGCTCGGCCTCCTCCTGTGGGTGCTCGGCCTCCTCCTGTGGGTGCTCGGCCTCCTCCTGTGGGTGCTCGGCCTCCTCCTCTTGGTGCTCGGCCTCCTCCTTTAGGTGCTCGGTCTCTCTCTCTCTCTCTCTCTCTCTCTCTCTCTCTCTCTCTCTCTCTCTCTCTCTCTCTCTCTCTCTCTCTCTCTGCTCAGGTTGTCTCTGAATCTAAATGTAAGCAGAGAATATCTCAAAATCTAAAAAGTTTTGAATGTTTTGTATATGGTTGTATTTGCTTGTATGTGCTTGAAAAAGTTGGAGCAAAATGTGAGGGCGGAAGCTATGAAGCAGTTTGTTAAGATTATTCATGAGGGGAGGACTGGCTGGAGCTGTGAGGAGCGTGTACACGGTCTGTGTCTCCGTCACTTTCTTTACATTATCATTGATATCAAAAAGTCAGTTGTATTTCCTGATTTACCTGGCGGTGGAGCGGTCCGTTCTCTCAATTCGCCACTCCGTCAAAAATGCAACTGTTTTGCCTAACCAGAAACGTACGAACCCAAGCACTCTGTCTAATTTATCCAGACCGTGATCAGTATTACAGTGCTTTAATTTGGAATAATATATCGCATTGTTCCATGCGGTTAAATATGATGGGACTCATAATGGGAGAGGACGGACAGGGGGCGGGAGGCTGTGGCTGGCGAAAGGTTGCAACAATCATCCTGTGGGTGTATGGACGGCTGTGATGTGTGCCTTGGCACTGTCTTGCCTCCAAGGGGAAGTGTATCCAACTGTGAAGCTGGTTGTCGTTGTGGTCCTTTGTCTTAACCGTCTTTGTGTCTCTTGACTCTTAATACGAAACAAAGGTGAAATACTTTGAGATAATTCTATAACTGTCTTCCCCAAAGAGTAAACACAAAATTAAGAAGAAAATGACAAACCATAAGTATAAACCTTTAACATTTTTACCAGTTTACCTTCCCAGAGGATTCCAGACATTATTACTGATGATCTATTGTAGAAGATGGTCCATGTGTGTTACCTGGAGGCTGTGACCTGACCTCACCTGCCCACCTCCTCCAGTCTTGTTGCACCGTAGTGATTCTACACTCATATAGTCCCTCTATGGCCTGGGGGATTCCTGGGATAATTGGAACCTGCGATGACTCTTGATCTGTGATGACCTCTTGATCTGTGATGACCTCTTGATCTGTGATGACCTCTTGACTTCTGATGACCTGGTGCTTTGCTCTGTCTCCAGCAGTATGAGTCCACGGCCAAGTCCCCGCCACTCCCCGGTGAGCCACCGGTCGGGGAACCTGAGCCACCGCAGCTCCGTCTCCTCCGTCAGGAAGGGCATCCTGAAGAAGAGCGGCTCCTCCTCCACCATCAACATGGAGATGGTGAACCTGGGGCTGCAGCAGAACGCGGCGGCAGCGGCAGCAGGAAACGCAGCCACCCTCAATGGTTACCAGAGAGCCCGCTTCACGGACCCCTATGACGACAACTTCGTCCCTATTGACACACACCGCTTTGTTGGGTAGGTCCTCTCACAGCCTTATATATTTGATGCTTCTGGCTACCACGGTAGAGTTGATACAGCTGTAATATGCTCACTGTAGAGCTGCTTCACTTTATTTGTCACTGTAGGGCTCGTACATATAATGACTCACTGTAGAATTCTTGTTTGTGGTGGTAACATATGTGACCTCAGCTTAGGTATCACAGCCAAGTACAGTATTGTATAGGCAGCTTTGTCTCTCAGATCTTACTATCATAGTAAATGTATATGAGCAACAAACTTAATAACACACATTACTGTAGCAGTAGCAGCAAGAGTGTGCAGGAGAGTCATCTTTTCCCTCTGTTGCACCTCCCCGCCTTCCTTCTCCCCTCAGCTCCTCAGAAGAATCCAACTACGTCGCCCAGAAGTCCTTAGGAGGTCACCGGGTCAAGTTCATCCTGGAGACAGGCAAGCCTGACCACGTTCATGGTTCCTATGATGACATCCGGATAGAAAAGATGGAGAGAGAGAGGATCGAGAGGATAGAAAGGTAAAAGAACGACTCGAGGCTGGACGAGTCTCTGGTGTAAACAAAGGGTGGGTACAGGTGCATCATGGGAGCTGGTTAGGGATGGAGGAACCATGGTTAGGGTATTGGGAGTGTTATCATTATTCCACACTGGTCATATTATCCCTTCATGTTTATCTTGGGTGGCAGCATGCTGTTATTTGACAACATTTGCACCAACCATAAATGGACGTCTTTAGTCTGAAACAAGTCTCTGTGATTTTAATATTTTATATACTATAAACTGCAAATATTTCACCAAATGTTATTGATTGCATCTTTACTTTCAGCATCCCACAAATTGTGCATGGCATGTCTGAACTAACATTTCCACGCACACACTCACTCGCTCACTCTGCACAGGTTGAAGACAACCCACACCGCCCAGTCTTGTGTAGTACTAATGCACAGGATCTGAGCACTTCATTTAGCCCTGATTCACTTAGCTCCAATGCACAGGTTGAAGACTGCACACACAGCCCAGCTTCGTCTACCACTAACTTGCACGATAATGCCTCTCAAGCTTCTCACTCTTCTCATCTTTCAACGAGTCAACCTCATCAATTCCTTTCCTCTGACTTAGTACAAACTTCAGAAAATCCTTATGGATTGGACACAGATTCCGTATCCGCCATTCACATGCCATCGGAGGATTCTTATGCAGCTAATGACAAACAACGTTATATTTTTGAAGAGTTACAAGACACAAAACCACAGCAGGTTTCTGATGAACGAAGAGGAGTGCCTCTGCCTGCTGATGAAGGCGTCGACACGACTTCAATTGATGCAAAACGAAACGAATTAAAAGAATTGTTGAAGGAAGATTTAGCAAACTTCAGACTTGGTCGCAGGTATTTAGTTGCCAAGGAACTGGAAGAGAAACTAGCATCATTAAGACTTAATAAAAGTGTCATTCACCGGTTGAAGATTTTGCAATACCTCCGGTTTCGGGACCAGCAGAACACGAATATTCACCCGGCGGTGCTGCACGACATGGATGCCTCGCATTCCCTCGACAGAAAAAGATTGAAAAATAGACAGAAGTACAGATCTGGGACGAGACGTTGCCACTCCTTCCACTACGGCGACCAGTCACGCTCTTCCCTCGCACCTATACCCGAAGAGGACCAAGAGAGCACTCCAGACGTTGCCGATCCATTGAGGCTGGTGGTCGTCGAAAAAGAACAACACCAGAAACTAGACTCTGACTTCCGACACCAAAGCCAGGATTGGAGACTGGAAGTGAAGGACCAAGAGATAAACCGGACCCCAGACGCCAAAACTCAATCTGGAAGACCATTAAAAACTCGTAAGTTTTTAAAGAAAAATGAGAAATCTCTCTCAGAATCTTCGTTTTTCTCATGGGACGCTGACATAAGGGCTGGCAATATAAGTGCCCGCTATCTTACCTGTGATAGAGGGAAAGTAAATGATTCTGCAGCCATTACTTCTGAAGGGAATGTTTTAAAGATAGAGGTGAACACTGTAAACAGTGAGAGAGATTTTGGGTTTTCTGCAGATGATAATCCACCAACTGCTTTGTGTGAGCCACTTATCACAACAGAAGATGAAGCTTATGCTAGTGGGGAACATGAACACGCCACCGTAACCTGCTCACCCGACACTAGTATGACCTACACACCTACCGTAGAAAACCAACACCCTCAGTCATCCTGTAACACAGTCAGCATCACACCACAAACCACAACAGATAAAAACTTAGACACGACGTCGGGAAGAGCAAGTGTAGACCTGTGGCCCAACACGTCCTCAACACCGCGTGACAATAACGAGGAGACGTCGCGGAAGGTACCCTCGCAAAACGTTGTCATCGAGGTCCACAACCTGCCTGACATCACCAAGACCTCTACTGCAGTTCCCAGCCTGAGGGAGCCTGCTGATGGTGGCAGGGTACTCCCTCCCTTGATGACCTCTGGCCCGACGGACTACCTAACCTGGGCAGCAGAGGTGACACGCCCAGACAGCAGGTAGATGACCTGGCGACCTGTGACAAACTAACTTGAAGCTTGAATGCTGACCTAGCTGCAAGAACTTAACTGGGGCAAGAGCGGCATAACTTCACCAAACACCCACAATACCATTTTCTTCCTCGCACCTGCTTTATATGCTAACCCTGCGCTGCTGGGTCATGTTTACGATGCTTGGCCCTACTGGCTACCACATTATACAAATTAACAATCAACATCTTCTACAGAACTTCAGTTTATTGCCTTGCGAGCAGCTTTTCATATGATCTTGTCGTGCTGAGACAACAATCAACACTGAGTACGCTGCTGCGCATGCGCGTAGTATAGTCACATGTTGTCAACACGTTAAGCCGTTCACATAAGTATTACAACATTCTCTTACTCCATTAACCAAATATTTATACAACATCAATTTGGTAATGGTTCCTTGCGGGCTATTGATGCCCGTGCCACCTCTTGAGTGGCTTAATCTTCATCAATGGGTAATGGTTCGGAACTGCTTGTGGGCTTTCACAGACGAATGTACATATATTTGTAAAGCTGGATCTAAGCTGTGTTAAAGCTGATCTTATATATGTCTTGTTTATTTCATAATATAGGAATTATATATGTATTTTTAGCAATATTTTTTAATACATGCTGCTGGTGTATGTTAGTGCAGGTGTACTCGCATAGTTGTGCTTGCGGGGGTTGAGCTCCAGCTCTTTGGTCAGGTGTGTATCTGTGTAGGTGGATGTCAATGTAGGTGTTTGGTGCATTTATAGTTTGCTGTAAGCGGGCATAATACAGTCCAAATATCTCCCTTCCTTTACTGGGTCCTGTGTCCTAGCAGCAGGTCTGCATCCTGTGTCCTAGCAGCAGGGCTGTGTCCTGTTTCCTAGCATGAGGGCTGTGTCCTGTGTCCTAGCAGCAGGACTGTGTCCTGTGTCCTAGCAGCAGGACTGTGTCCTGTGTCCTAGCAGCAGGGCTGTGTCCTGTTTCCTAGCATCAGGGCTGTGTCCTGTGTCCTAGCAGCAGGTCTGCATCCTGTGTCCTAGCAGCAAGGCTGTGTCCTAGCAGCAGGTCTGCATCCTGTGTCCTAGCAGCAAGGCTGTGTCCTAGCAGCAGGGCTGTGTCCTAGCAGCAGGGCTGTGTTCTAGCAGCAGGGCTGGGTCCTGTGTCCTAGCATCAGGGCTGTGTCCTGTGTCCTAGCAGCAGGGCTGGGTCCTGTTTCCTAGCATCAGGGCTGGGTCCTGTGTCCTAGCAGCAGGGCTGTGTCCTAGCAGCAGGGCTGGGTCCTGTGTACTAGCATCAGGGCTGGGTCCTGTGTCCTAGCAGCAGGGCTGTGTCCTAGCAGCAGGGCTGTGTCCTAGCAGCAGGGCTGTGTCCTAGCAGCAGGGCTGTGTCCTAGCAGCAGGGCTGGGTCCTGTGTCCTAGCAGCAGGTCTGGGTCCTGTGTCCTAGCAGCAGGGCTGTGTCCTAGCAGCAGGGCTGGGTCCTGTGTCCTAGCAGCAGGGCTGTGTCCTAGCATCAGGGCTGGGTCTTGTGTCCTAGCAGCAGGGCTGTGTCCTAGCAGCAGGGCTGGATCCTGTGTCCTAGCAGCAGGGCTGGGTCCTGTGTCCTAGCAGCAGGGCTGTGTCCTAGCATCAGGGCTGGGTCTTGTGTCCTAGCAGCAGGGCTGGGTCCTGTGTCCTAGCAGCAGGGCTGGGTCCTGTGTCCTAGCAGCAGGACTGGGTCCTGTGTCCTAGCAGGAGGGCTGGGTCCTGTGTCCTAGCAGCAGGGCTGTGTCCTAGCAGCAGGGCTGTGTCCTAGCAGCAGGGCTGTGTCCTGTGTCCTAGCAGCAGGACTGTGTCCTAGCAGCAGGGCTGTGTCCTGTGTCCTAGCAGCAGGACTGGGTCCTGTGTCCTAGCAGCAGGGCTGGGTGCTGTGTCCTAGCAGCAGGGCTGGGTCCTGTGTCCTAGCAGCAGGGCTGTGTCCTAGCAGCAGGGCTGTGTCCTAGCAGCAGGGCTGTGTCCTAGCAGCAGGGCTGGGTCCTGTGTCCTAGCAGCAGGGCTGTGTCCTAGCAGCAGGGCTGGGTCCTGTGTCCTAGCAGCAGGGCTGTGTCCTAGCAGCAGGACTGGGTCCTGTGTCCTAGCAGCAGGGCTGTGTCCTGTGTCCTAGCAGCAGGACTGGGTCCTGTGTCCTAGCAGCAGGGCTGTGTCCTAGCAGCAGGGCTGTGTCCTAGCAGCAGGGCTGTGTCCTAGCAGCAAGGCTGTGTCTTAGCAGCAGGGCTGTGTCCTAGCAGCAAGACTGGGTCCTGTGTCCTAGCAGCAGGGTTGTGTCCTAGCAGTAGGACTGGGTCCTGTGTCCTAGCAGCAGGGCTGTGTCCTAGCAGCAGGACTGGGTCCTGTGTCCTAGCAGCAGGACTGGGTCCTGTGTCCTAGCAGCAGGGCTGTGTCCTAGCAGCAGGGCTGTGTCCTAGCAGCAGGGCTGGGTCCTGTGTCCTAGCAGCAGGGCTGGGTCCTGTGTCCTAGCAGCAGAGTAGTCAAATTAGGCTGTGTGGGAGGCCTGTCCTCTACACCTAACAGTGCTGCTCAACTCCCACATCCTCTTCCTCACATCTATCTTTAATTAAAGTCATTTATAAAGTTTAATAAACACACAAATATTTTTCCCAAAGTTTTATGACATTCAGAAAATATTAATTTTGCATCCTATATTTGTTCTGTATGCTAATTGTAGGGATCTGCTTTTAAACACTTAACTTGATAGTGAAGTATGGGTGCTTGTGCCTGCCTCTGCCCACCACACCTACTTCCAGTCACAATTTTCCCACAGATAGATATTATCTAACCTCACAATTCAGCTACAGTGTATGTTAACTATATTTTCATTTATCGCATCCTCAAACATGGCTGCTGGTAACGGCTAACACACAATTAGTTCATGGTAGTGACGTAATAGTAATCAATCTGCACTAACGTAGTTTGAGGGGATAGCGATAGTAAGGATAGTCTGATTGGTGTAGGTATTTCAATTGGCTGGCGTGGTTAGTCACCAAAATCACTCTGGGTTTAACGCCATCTCCATCTCCTGGCGCCCATCTCCTTAACGCCTGGCCATCTCTTTGGCTTGATGTTTACTTTATGGTGTTTATGTCCCCCACGTGGAGACCGCGTGGGTTCCCTGAGGGGGGGGGGGAGGGGGAGGGGGTAACAACACAAAACATATATTGGATTAGTGTTTCATGTTTTTTTTTCATATAATATTAGCTAATTTGTAGAAATTTCCCACACTAATCTTACCAAATATGATTTGAGGTCTTCTGAGAAACATTTAACACACAAAAATAGGAATATTACCTTTATATATCTGAGCACTTTTGATGTGTGTTGATTTCCACAGTGGGAAGAATCTTGAGGTGACGAACATGACAGGAGACAAGGGCGGCCGCAAGTGTCTCTTGTTCTGCGCCGCCATGCTGGTGCTCACCGGCTCCGTCATCGTGGCCGGCCTCTACGGCTGTGAGTACCTCGACTCTTCTGCCTACCACTAAACCAGAAATGATTTATATGACTGCTAACTTATCTTGTGAGCGGGGATGAAGTTAGTCGCAGCTGCACATTCCGCCAAACACACAGCGAAACTACGACGTTGCTACAACGTTCGAACAGGATTTAACACCTCCTAACAAGTTATAAGAACCAATATAACAAGTTGTAACAACGTTCCAATACGTCAAAAACACGTTAAGCCAAGATGTAACAACTTTATTATAAGTTGTAACGAGCGGAAATTAGGGTCTGTTACGGTTTGTGTTTCCAGTGAGCTAGCTCCGTCACTGTTTGTAGTTTGAGAGACGGAGTGCACTATTTTTGTTGTTGTTTTTAGTACACGGGTGGGTAGAGAAGTAGACGACTTATGACTCCTGTTAGTAGGCTTAGAGCTTTCCTTAACCATGACTTATAGTAAACCTTACCCCATTAGTTTCCCCTGGAACATGACCTACCAATAAGTTTACAACCAGATCACCCAATTACTGGTGTTGATTCTTGTTGAAGGAGGATTATATCAGTTTAGGATCGATGACCAGTCGATTCTACCTTCCTAGGTCTCGAACCCAGGTGTAGCCGCTCGCTACCACTGTGCCATAGCGATTGTGTGAGCAAAAATCATTCTGAATCGTAAGTTGGTGTTTGATCATCTTGAGGGGGGGGGGGTGGCGGGGGAAGGAGGCAACGTGTCTCTTTGAGTTGTCACAATGGACAAAATATTGACCAAATGTCAGAATTGCAAAAATGGCGCTACTTTCCTTAACCAAATGTTGATGACTGTGCCGCACTTCCGCGTGATACAGTGTCTAGAAGAATGCTTGGGAGCCTCGAAAAATGCGCCAAGTGCCAAAAGGCTGATTCTCGGAGCTGAATATCCCACGTGGTGGAGATGGAATCACTGATTCAACAACGTTGTATTCGCCTAGTTGTCTTGCGGGGGTTGAGCTCCGGCTCTTTGGTCCCGCCTAGACCTACTACAAGATATGTAGACCTTGTTCTCTCCGAGCATTACTTGATATTTTGATATTGGTATTCATATTCGTTACAAAGAAAGTAGCTCTCATAGTTTTTTTTTTAACAGTTTTTGGTAAGCACATACATTCAAATTAGATTGGCAGAATGGACAACTACAATTTTGGTGTGTGTGTGTGTGTGTGTGTGTGTGTGTGTGTGTGTGTGTGCGTGCGTGCGTGCGCGTGCGTGCGTGCGTGCGTGCGTGCGTGCGTGCGTGCTTGCGTGCGTGTGTGTACGAATGTAGTATACAGGAGTTTGGAGTTTGAAGGTGAAGCGTGAGGAGCAGTGGTGTGAGAGCGTGTCGCCCACGGGAGTGTGTAATGAAAGGGAGGGGGGAAATGGGACATTGAGAGAGAGGAAGAGTAAAGAACAGCAGAAGAGGAGAAAGGGGGAGATGAATGAGAGAGAGGTGGAGAAAGGAGTTTTTTTTTTTTTTTTTTTTTTTTTTTATTGTTTTCTACCACAGACGTGGCCACACATTAACAATGCTAACCAGCATATATACATTTTCTTCTGTCCTCCATAGACAGGGTGAAAGGAGTGAAAGGAAAAGTCTAGTGAGATAGTGGAGGGTAGACTAAGGCAAGGATGATGGCAGGGGAAGGGAGGAGCAGGAGGAGGAGGAGGGGTAGGAAAGGGGGTTGGCGTATCCACTATTGTAACATCTGCTACTTACTATAGCCTTAATACCTATTGCCTTACAACCTGTACACCATGAAATAGATCCGCGTTCTCCCTGACAGTGATAATCCACAGCCAGAGGAATGCAGCATTACCATGAACTCCACAAATGGTCAAATGACTGGCAAATGCCGTTTAATATCGATAAATGCAAGACCCTGCATGTGGGGTATAACAACTCACGCCACAACTAACAAATTAATAACATTACATCACAGCAGATTGATGAAGAAAAGAACCTTGGAGTCGAAATCTAGCACTCGCTGAAGGTTGCACAGCAGGTAGGGGCAGCAGTAAAAAAAGTTAACCAAACGCTGGGAATAATCAAGCCTACCTTTACTTTAAGGAAAAGAAGATATTCATTCAACTGTATAAATCTCGGGGGCGCCCCCATTTGGATTACTGTATCCAAGCATCGAGACCTCATCTTCAGAAGGACATAGATGTTCTGGAGAAAGTGCAAGAAGTTAAAGGGAAACAAAAATTATTCCAGAGCTAAGTCAACTCATGTAGGAGGAAGGGTTGAGGGCCACAGGGCTAACGAACACTGCAAACCAGGCATGACAGGGCGGATCTCAGTGAAACTTTTAAAATGCTGAACAATTTGGAGGATGTTGATACAAAAATTATCTTCTGAAGGTCAAATGTAACAAACAAGGAGGAACGGTTTCAAGCTCAACAAGACACAATGTAAGACTGAGAACAGGAGATGCTTTTTCACCCACAGGGTTATAAACCCATGGAACTGCCTACCCGCCGAAGCCGTAAATGTCTAAACACTGTTAAAATTTTAAAGTACAGCTGGAAAAGTTCAAGACAAATGACGAGGACCTTCGACAAGCCGCCTGCTTCCTGTCCTCGTCGAGGCCACTAGTGTTAGTGGCTCTCAGGTAAACTATTAGCACACCGTATGGGTGAACTCTGAATATTACAACAAGGATAATTATATGCAAGCTCGTAAGGTCGTTAAAGGCTGCCATCACTCAGACATGTAATTAAGTGTCCTGACCCTGAAGAGTGGGGGTCGAAGACTTTACAAGCCGAGACTTAGAGGCTTTCTTCTGTTGATAATTACTTGAAACCAATTAATTTATTATTCTAATATCTTCAGTGGTTGATGATTAATTTACTGAACTCGGTTATTATTGGATGGAGAGTAAGGCCTAAAGCATCACGAAAGCTCTAGATGATCTATTCAGAATTAAAATAAAAGGGAAAATTTAACTAAAATGCCAAATACCACTTTAGCAAAGAATTTACTAATAAAATCAATAATATATTTTTCTAAATCTCTAACAAGTGGGAGGCAATAATTAGGGTGATCCACCAGCATACCAAACTCAAGAGACAAATACCTTGAACCTTCTGCCACGACTCAGCCAGGATGGGCAGCCAGGAGTCACCTTGTCACTTGCACTCCTCCCGCTGGCACTGCCTACTAAACTCAAACTAAGAATCTCACATAGAAGGTACCATGAGGCTCCGCCTCCTTTGGCACGAGGTTGCCGTTTCCCGTGGGAAACAACCTGGTGGAACTGTAGACCTTATCACCGACAAATCCAGAGATCTTAACTCATACAATTAAGGAGAGAGGGGTAAGGTGATATCACACGTGCAAGACCAGTTGACCCAAGTCTAATCCTCTGTCAAACACAGCTGTGTGAGACTAGGGAGGAGGAGGGAAGGAGATAACTCAAACATTGAGGCCTGTTGGGAGTGTTATGATGCGCGCTGATGAATGTTGATGGTGTTGATGATCCGCAGTCTAACTCCAATACAACCACTATTGGAGTTAGACTGATGATTTTACGTTGTTTTTGTTGTTTTAGAGTCAGCTACTCAGAACAAAATGTTGCAAGTAGCACGGGCAATGGTGAGCCCGTAGTGGACTTACAAGGCACAGGAGCGGGGCAAGTAGCACGGGCTATGGTGAGCCCGTAGTGGACTTTCCTGGCACAGGAGCGGTGCTGAAGATTGTAAGTTTGTGATGGCATTTATTCCACATTTCACCTGACCATGAGTCAGAATGCTTCTGACAAGTTGATCATCGTGCCTCAAAACTTACTTCCAGCTGTTCTTACTTCCTTGGAAACCTTGGGAACAAATATAAATTGTAATTAATGCACGTAGGATTAATGGAGATGATTTATCGTAGAAATTTGACAAGCCGCCGGCTTCCTGTCCTCGTCGAGGCCGCCAAAGTGTTATTGGCCCTCAGGTAAACTTTTGGAGTGTGGAATTCTGAGGGATAATTTATGTGGAATTAACAGGAACACTTAATTACTGTATCTGCAGTAGAACTTCTGAGAATATGGAACAACTATCTCTCAACACTGAATAGTTTGATTATCTTAATATTATCTTAATGATATCTTAATATAGAACAACTCTTAAGATAGTTGCTACAAATATTAATATATACTGCAAATAAGCAACTTGGTATACTGTACATGCATGATTTACTGCTAAATATTACTNCCTATTACTATCCCCTTCGTATTCCCATTACTTTCACCCTTCTTATTGGGTGGTTATAAATAGGAGCTGCCTCGTATGGGCCAATAGGTCTTTTGCATTACCTTTGTTCTTGTGTTCTTATGTTCTTATTCTCGCCATAACTTCCCCTTTATTACACCTTGCTTTTCGTACCTTTGCCTTGCTTTTCTTCCTCTTAGATTTTCTTCTCACCTCGCTCTTGCCTATTTATTGTCCTTCGTCTCCTTTCCTCATCAAAAAAAAAAAAAGGTTACAGCCCCGCTCCTGTGCTAGGTAAGTCCACTACGGGCTCACCATAGCCCGTGCTACTTGGAACTTTTTGTTCCCAGTAGCTAAATCTATAACAACAACAACCTTCCCTCATCACAATCGACTTGAGAATGGTCCAGGACCGACCGAAACGTCGTCGTCCCTTCACTTTCTAATGTGTGATTTGGTCAACATACTTCAGCCACGTAATTGTGACTCCTCGTCTGCATACATTGATTATGGGCAACATACGGTGATTATGTGCAACATACTGTGATTATGTGCAACATACTGTGATTATGTGCAACATACTGTGATTATGTGCAACATACTGTGATTATGTGCAACATACTGTGATTATGTGCAACATACTGTGATTATGTGCAACATACTGGGATTATGTGCAACATACAGTGATTATAGACAATAGTGACAGTATTGGGCAGCGCCACTCATCCTGTGAGTGGACACACCGCCATAGTGACAGTATTGGGCAGCGCCACTCATCCTGTGAGTGGACACACCGCCATAGTGACAGTATTGGGCAGCGCCACTCATCCTGTGAGTGGACACACCGCCATAGTGACAGTATTGGGCAGCGCCACTCATCCTGTGAGTGGACACACCGCCATAGTGACAGTATTGGGCAGCGCCACTCATCCTGTGAGTGGACACACCGCCATAGTGACAGTATTGGGCAGCGCCACTCATCCTGTGAGTGGACACACCGCCATAGTGACAGTATTGGGCAGCGCCACTCATCCTGTGAGTGGACACACCGCCATAGTGACAGTATTGGGCAGCGCCACTCATCCTGTGAGTGGACACACCGCCATAGTGACAGTATTGGGCAGCGCCACTCATCCTGTGAGTGGACACACCGCCATAGTGACAGTATTGGGCAGCGCCACTCATCCTGTGAGTGGACACACCGCCATAGTGACAGTATTGGGCAGCGCCACTCATCCTGTGAGTGGACACACCGCCATAGTGACAGTATTGGGCAGCGCCACTCATCCTGTGAGTGGACACACCGCCATAGTGACAGTATTGGGCAGCGCCACTCATCCTGTGAGTGGACACACCGCCATAGTGACAGTATTGGGCAGCGCCACTCATCCTGTGAGTGGACACACCGCCATAGTGACAGTATTGGGCAGCGCCACTCATCCTGTGAGTGGACACACCGCCATAGTGACAGTATTGGGCAGCGCCACTCATCCTGTGAGTGGACACACCGCCATAGTGACAGTATTGGGCAGCGCCACTCATCCTGTGAGTGGACACACCGCCATAGTGACAGTATTGGGCAGCGCCACTCATCCTGTGAGTGGACACACCGCCATAGTGACAGTATTGGGCAGCGCCACTCATCCTGTGAGTGGACACACCGCCATAGTGACAGTATTGGGCAGCGCCACTCATCCTGTGAGTGGACACACCGCCATAGTGACAGTATTGGGCAGCGCCACTCATCCTGTGAGTGGACACACCGCCATAGTGACAGTATTGGGCAGCGCCACTCATCCTGTGAGTGGACACACCGCCATAGTGACAGTATTGGGCAGCGCCACTCATCCTGTGAGTGGACACACCGCCATAGTGACAGTATTGGGCAGCGCCACTCATCCTGTGAGTGGACACACCGCCATAGTGACAGTATTGGGCAGCGCCACTCATCCTGTGAGTGGACACACCGCCATAGTGACAGTATTGGGCAGCGCCACTCATCCTGTGAGTGGACACACCGCCATAGTGACAGTATTGGGCAGCGCCACTCATCCTGTGAGTGGACACACCGCCATAGTGACAGTATTGGGCAGCGCCACTCATCCTGTGAGTGGACACACCGCCATAGTGACAGTATTGGGCAGCGCCACTCATCCTGTGAGTGGACACACCGCCATAGTGACAGTATTGGGCAGCGCCACTCATCCTGTGAGTGGACACACCGCCATAGTGACAGTATTGGGCAGCGCAACTCATCCTGTGAGTGGACACACCGCCATAGTGACAGTATTGGGCAGCGCACTCATCCTGTGAGTGGACACACCGCCATAGCAGCATGTACAACACTCCCCAATAGGAAGAAAACCCGCTGGGTTGTTCATCGTGTCACTTGTACCCAGACACAGCTGGGACTTACTTAACTGTCTCAAGTGAACAGCTCCTCAAACAAGAAGATTAACATCTATCAACCCTTAAAAACTTACGTTATCTTGCGGGTACAAAATGGGGAAATCTTTTAAGAACAGTATCAATATTTGACAAATAGTGTTTTCCTAACTCAAACAATGTGGGGTTTATTTTTCTACATATATTTCTGAAGTCTCTCAGATGTTCACATTCTCTCAGGTAGTGGTCAAGGCGGTGTCCATCACTCTCATCTGTGATGAGAGTGACTAACTCTGGTGTTGTGTTGCATTAAAGCCACTAATCTCGTATTGTGTTGCAGGAGCACTACTAACACTAGTATTGTGTTGCAGGAGCACTACTAACACTAGTATTGTGTTGCAGGAGCACTACTAACACTAGTATTGTGTTGCAGGAGCACTACTAACACTAGTATTGTGTTGCAGGAGCACTACTAACACTAGTATTGTGTTGCAGGAGCACTACTAACACTAGTATTGTGTTGCAGGAGCACTACTAACACTAGTATTGTGTTGCAGGAGCACTACTAACACTAGTATTGTGTTGCAGGAGCACTACTAACACTAGTATTGTGTTGCAGGAGCACTACTAACACTAGTATTGTGTTGCAGGAGCACTACTAACACTAGTATTGTGTTGCAGGAGCACTACTAACACTAGTATTGTGTTGCAGGAGCACTACTAACACTAGTATTGTGTTGCAGGAGCACTACTAACACTAGTATTGTGTTGCAGGAGAGTGAGATCTTCACACTGGCCAACCTGGACAACGGCTGCATCAGAAAGTCATCGTCAAGAAGGTGGACGAGTCGGTGAGTGTTAACTGTTGCAATTGTTAGACTGGGGGGTAATTGTTGCAATTGTTAGACTGGTGGTAATTGTTGCAATTGTTAGACTGGTGGTAATTGTTACAATTGTTAGACTGGGGGTAATTGTTGCAATTGTTAGACTGGGGGGTAATTGTTGCAATTGTTAGACTGGGGGGTAATTGTTGCAATTGTTAGACTGGGGGTAATTGTTGCAATTGTTAGACTGGGGGGTAATTGTTGCAATTGTTAGACTGGGGGGTAATTGTTGCAATTGTTAGACTGGGGGGTAATTGTTGCAATTGTTAGACTGGGGGGTAATTGTTGCAATTGTTAGACTGGTGGGTAATTGTTGCAATTGTTAGAATGGGGGTAATTGTTGCAATTGTTAGACTGGGGTAATTGTTGCAATTGTTAGACTGGGGGGTAATTGTTGCAATTGTTAGACTGGGGGTAATTGTTGCAATTGTTAGACTGGTGGGTAATTGTTGCAATTGTTAGACTGGTGGGTAATGTTGCAATTGTTAGACTGGTGGGTAATTGTTGCAATTGTTAGACAGGTGGGTAATTGTTGTAATTGTTAGACTGGTGGTAATTGTTGTAATTGTTAGACTGGGGGTAATTGTTGCAATTGTTAGACAGGTGGGTAATTGTTGTAATTGTTAGACTGGTGGTAATTGTTGTAATTGTTAGACTGGTGGTAATTGTTGTAATTGTGTAATTTTGGTATTTGTGTTACTGTAATTGTGTGCATTCTTGTAATTGTGAGTGTTGGTGTAATTGTGAGCATTATAATGTGGTTACAGTTGTGATGGCCGTATTGACGGCTGGGACTGCTGTATTATTGCTGGTGTTAAGGTTGTGTACCGCAGCTGTCAGTCAGGACGCTGTACCCGCCTCTGTAATCCTTGACACCCTGCCCCCCCCCCGGAGGCTGCCTGCCTCCTGGGCTCTATCTCTGGTAGA
>WNGS01167840.1:19393276-19414706 GCA_020271785.1 Procambarus virginalis | reverse complement strand
CAATTTCTCCTTAGAATTGAACTATACGATTTAAAGAAAGTCGAATGTATCTCTCCCTCTCTCTCTCTCTCATTTGATTACATTTTGAATGGATTAATTAAAATAAAATCTTAGCATGATGATTTAAGAGGCAGGTATCCCATGAAGGGCTGCAGCATCCTGGCACTGAGGTGTAGTGGTCACTAGGCCTTCTGCAGCTCCTCCTGTTCTCATGTTTACCAAGACTTTTCCTGTCCATGTATTCAAGTACTGTACTGCATTCATTATACTTCTCATGATATGTGGATTAACATAACAATAGTTTCAAGTAATGTTTCATTTTCCATTTGTTGTTGTCTATTATATATTATATGTATATATATTATATATATAATAAGCGCGAAATTGCTTTATCGGTTGGCTTGTTTAAACAAAACCGTTAATACCCAAGGTCGCGCAAGCCATGATTCTGGTCTTACAGCTGGCAGTGCAGTGACCAGCTGACTGACAAGAACACTGCTGTAACTCTCGTACCGCACCCACCATTGGTGGGAAGGGCGGCAGATGTGTCCAGTGTGGTATATGGTCGCTTAATATCTCGGTGTAGGATATATTATTATATAATGATTATATTTATTTGGATTAGTGTCATTAACGGTGTCTTCTATTTTGTTATCCCTCACAGGGCGGGGACCTGCGCGCCAATATTGAGGGGCTACTCAAGAAGTTTAGAGTCACGAAAGAAAACGAGAAGGTAAGACACTTGGGAATGGGTTCGTTGAACGTCTGCTGTCTTGTGGTCCTCAGCTGTGAGGGTTCGTTGAACGTCAGCTGTGTGGTGGTCCTCAGCTGAGGGTTCGTTGAACGTCAGCTGTGTGGTGGTCCTCAGCTGTGAGGGTTCGTTGAACGTCAGCTGTGTGGTGGTCCTCAGCTGAGGGTTCGTTGAACGTCAGCTGTGTGGTGGTCCTCAGCTGAGGGTTCGTTGAACGTCAGCTGTGTGGTCGTCCTCAGCTGAGGGTTCGTTGAACGTCAGCTCAGTCTGCATGTCCCGTGCTGGGATGTGTTCGTAAGACTGGTTGGTCATCTCTCAACTGATTTTCGTTTCATACCAAAAATATTAATAATTTAGTTCATTTTTAAATTGTGGAGTATCAGTGTTAGGAGTTAATATAGTGACTTAATCTGCCTTCCTTCACGGCCACGGGTGCTATAGTGAGGGCCACGGGTCCTACAGTGAGGGCCACGGGTCCTACAGTGAGGGCCACGGGTCCTACAGTGAGGGGCCAGGCGTGAACCTGGTACAAGGAGTGCCAGGGGTGCCTCAGTGAAGTACCGTTAATCACCCCTGGAAAGGTTAGGACTATTTACCTAGTGGCGGAACCCGCAATAAAACAAATAGTGAAGGTTATGTGGACGCCGGTCTCCGGTGAGGTCACGCCTCGTGTAGGTGCCCCGGGCTCGCCCTATACTGATCAACAGACAGTCAAGCGCTCTACAACACGTGTACGACCAACAAACCTAGGATATAGAAGCGGAGGAAAGTGTGTTGAGAATGTGAGAACACTAAGCCAAGTCACTCATATGATGTGTAACACGTATCGCCCCGTCCTGGGACCCCCTGATCATGTCTACATGATAACGGCCCCGTGGCGCAGTGAACACGTCCCTCGGGGGCCCGCCTCGCACCAGCCACCTGGTGTGGTGGTGGTGGCAGGACCTGGGAGGACTGACATGGCGCCCAGTCCTTAACTCTTCCCCTCTGTTCACCCAACAGTAATTTGAGTCCCTGGTTGTTAAACAGGTAGTGCTCCAGGGAAAACTAGTGGGTAAGGCGTGCCATGAGCTGTAGGAAGGGGCAGCTCTCAACCTGCTAACACGAGTCACCACTCGTCTCTTCCACTGCCCACCTGTGTCAAAAAATAATGTCATGTTCATTCCATGTGATGTGTGAGTGTTTGGTGGCACTGCCACAACACGTGCGGTGACATCAAGTACTCAGCGGTGACATAAAGTACTCAGCGATGACATCAAGTACTCAGCAGTGAGATCAAGTACTCAGCGGTGACATCAAGTACTCAGCGGTGACATCAAGTACTCAGCGGTGACATGAAGTACTCAGCGGTGACATCAAGTACTCAGCGGTGACATCAAGTACTCAGCGGTGACATCAAGTACTCAGCGGTGACATCAAGTACTCAGCGGTGACATCAAGTACTCAGCGGTGACATGAAGTACTCAGCGGTGACATGAAGTACTCAGCGGTGACATGAAGTACTCAGCGGTGACATGAAGTACTCAGCGGTGACATCAAGTACTCAGCGGTGACATCAAGTACTCAGCGGTGACATCAAGTACTCAGCGGTGACATCAAGTACTCAGTTATGAGAACTTTTCTTCACTCGTAGCTGGTCACTGAAGTCAAGTTGAGCTGTGAATAAAATGAACAAATTACCATTTCAACGGTAAATTAAACATGACATCAACAGTTAAATATTTTACTGAATGATGAAGCATGCTAATATTTTTGGAACTTGCCCACTACCAAATCCTCCCGGCTGACCTTGACGTTACCTTGAGATGATTTCGGGGCTTAGCGTCCCCGCGGCCCGGTCCTCGACCAGGCCTCCTCGTTGCTACGACACCAATAACTTGGTGCCATTTTTGATAACCACTTTACTCGCAACAAAGCTGAACGGAATATTAACACTGAAATATAACAGTGAATTAAAAAAAAATCCGCATTGCTACTGTGAAACTTGAAGTATTTTGATGGAAATGCGGAGACTTGCCCGAAACGTTGTGCGTATTAGTGGCTTTATGCATAGTACCAGGCATAGTACTAGGCCTGGTACCAGGCATAGTACTAGGTCTGGTACCAGGCATAGTACTAGGTCTGGTACCAGGTATAGTACTAGGTCTGGTACCAGGCATAGTACTAGGTCTGGTACCAGGTATAGTACTAGGTCTGGTACCAGGTATAGTACTAGGTCTGGTACCAGGTATAGTACTAGGTCTGGTACCAGGTATAGTACTAGGTCTGGTACCAGGCATAGTACTAGGTCTGGTACCAGGTATAGTACTAGGTCTGGTACCAGGTATAGTACTAGGTCTGGTACCAGGTATAGTACTAGGTCTGGTACCAGGTATAGTACTAGGTCTGGTACCAGGTATAGTACTAGGTCTGGTACCAGGCATAGTACTAGGTCTGGTACCAGGTATAGTACTAGGTCTGGTACCAGGTATAGTACTAGGTCTGGTACCAGGTATAGTACTAGGTCTGGTACCAGGTATAGTACTAGGTCTGGTACCAGGTATAGTACTAGGTCTGGTACCAGGCATAGTACTAGGTCTGGTACCAGGCATAGTACTAGGTCTGGTACCAGGTATAGTACTAGGTCTGGTACCAGGCATAGTACTAGGTCTGGTACCAGGCATAGTACTAGGTCTGGTACCAGGTATAGTACTAGGTCTGGTACCAGGCATAGTACTAGGTCTGGTACTAAGCCTGGTACTAGGCCTAGTGTGTAATAGTTCTATCTATAAATCCAACATTCTGTTTGTATCTCATCTTGTATGTATGTACTTTTACCTGAATAAACATTTATTATTTATTTATTTGGTGACAATGCAGTGATTATGTGTAACATGCAGTGATTATGTGCAACATGCAGTGATTATGTGCAACATGCAGTGATTATGTGTAACATGCAGTGATTATGTGTAACATGTAGTGATTATGTGCAACATACAGTGATTATGTGTAACATGCAGTGATTATGTGTAACATGCAGTGATTATGTGTAACATGCAGTGATTATGTGCAACATGCAGTGATTATGTGCAACATGCAGTGATTATGTGTAACATGCAGTGATTATGTGTAACATGCAGTGATTATGTGTAACATGCAGTGATTATGTGCAACATGCAGTGATTATGTGTAACATGCAGTGATTATGTGTAACATGCAGTGATTATGTGCAACATGCAGTGATTATGTGCAACATGCAGTGATTATGTGTAACATGCAGTGATTATGTGCAACATGCAGTGATTATGTGTAACATGTAGTGATTATGTGTAACATGTAGTGATTATGTGCAACATGCAGTGATTATGTGTAACATGCAGTGATTATGTGTAACATGTAGTGATTATGTGCAACATGCAGTGATTATGTGTAACATGCAGTGATTATGTGTAACATGCAGTGATTATGTGTAACGTACAGTGATTATGTGCAACATGCAGTGATTATGTGTAACATGCAGTGATTATGTGTAACATGCAGTGATTATGTGCAACATACAGTGATTATGTGCAACATGCAGTGATTATGTGCAACATGTAGTAATTATGTGCAACATGCAGTGATTATGTGTAACATACAGTGATTATGTGTAACATGCAGTGATTATGTGCAACATACAGTGATTATGTGTAACATACAGTGATTATGTGTAACATACAGTGATTATGTGTAACATACAGTGATTATGTGTAACATGCAGTGATTATGTGTAACATACAGTGATTATGTGTAACGTACAGTGATTATGTGCAACATGCAGTGATTATGTGTAACATGCAGTGATTATGTGTAACATGCAGTGATTATGTGCAACATACAGTGATTATGTGCAACATGCAGTGATTATGTGTAACATGCAGTGATTATGTGCAACATACAGTGATTATGTGCAACATGCAGTGATTATGTGTAACATGCAGTGATTATGTGCAACATGCAGTGATTATGTGTAACATACAGTGATTATGTGCAACATGCAGTGATTATGTGTAACATACAGTGATTATGTGCAACATGTAGTGATTATGTGTAACATACAGTGATTATGTGTAACATACAGTGATTATGTGTAACATGCAGTGATTATGTGTAACATGCAGTGATTATGTGTAACATACAGTGATTATGTGTAACATGCAGTGATTATGTGTAACATGCAGTGATTATGTGTAACATGCAGTGATTATGTGTAACATACAGTGATTATGTGTAACATACAGTGATTATGTGTAACATACAGTGATTATGTGTAACATGCAGTGATTATGTGTAACATACAGTGATTATGTGTAACATACAGTTATTATGTGCAACATGCAGTGATTATGTGTAACATACAGTGATTATATGTAACATGCAGTGATTATGTGTAACATACAGTGATTATGTGTAACATACAGTGATTATGTGCAACATGCAGTGATTATGTGTAACATGCAGTGATTATGTGCAACATGCAGTGATTATGTGTAACATGCAGTGATTATGTGCAACATGCAGTGATTATGTGTAACATGCAGTGATTATGTGTAACATACAGCGATTATGTGCAACATGCAGTGATTATGTGTAACATACAGTGATTATGTGCAACATACAGTGATTATGGGCAACATGCAGTGATTATGGGCAACATGCAGTGATTATGTGCAACATGCAGTGATTATGTGCAGCATACAGTGATTATGGGCAACATACAGTGATTATGGGCAACATACAGTGATTATGGGCAACATGCAGTGATTATGGGCAACATGCAGTGATTATGTGCAACATACAGTGATTATGGGCAACATGCAGTGATTATGTGCAACATGCAGTGATTATGTGCAACATACAGTGATTATGGGCAACATGCAGTGATTATGTGTAACATACAGTGATTATGTGCAACATACAGTGATTATGGGCAACATGCAGTGATTATGTGTAACATACAGTGATTATGTGCAACATACAGTGATTATGGGCAACATGCAGTGATTNAACTACTTAAGAACTACACCTGCCACTCCCCAACTGACCTGGAGACCAGCGGAGGCTGGGTGTCCCCCTGGGACATGCGGGGTCACCTGTCACACTCAGCTGACCTCCACTACCGCCAACCGCTAAGTTCCAAATCGCCAAATATTATCACTAACATAAATCTCACTACACCTTCAAGTTCTGGTGAACATTCCCTGAACTTCACAAAACTACCAAAGAATCACTACATCGTCAGAGAATCACCATCTCCTAAACTGAAAAAAAACTCGCTAAATCGTGAATATTAAAATCTGTCAAGATCTCCCTGATAGCGCCTGAGCGGCAGAGGACACGTGGGACTGAACAATGTTCAACTAACACCTGCTACATTAAACATTGTTTTCAACACCGCTGCCATCATTGTATCGGGGGGGGGGGGGGAATAGCTCTCTTTAGTCCATTATCTCACGCCGCTGCCATCATTGTATCGGGGGGGGGGGGATAGCTCTCTTTAGTCCATTATCTCACGCCGCTGCCATCATTGTATCGGGGGGGGGGATAGCTCTCTTTAGTCCATTATCTCACGCCGCTGCCATCATTGTATCGGGGGGGGGGGGGGATAGCTCTCTTTAGTCCATTATCTCACGCCGCTGCCATCATTGTATCGGGGGGGGGAATAGCTCTCTTTAGTCCATTATCTCACGCCGCTGCCATCATTGTATGGGGGGGGGGATAGCTCTCTTTAGTCCATTATCTCACGCCGCTGCCATCATTGTATCGGGGGGGGGATAGCTCTCTTTAGTCCATTATCTCACGCCGCTGCCATCATTGTATCGGGGGGGGGGGATAGCTCTCTTTAGTCCATTATCTCACGCCGCTGCCATCATTGTATCGGGGGGGGGGATAGCTCTCTTAGTCCATTATCTCACGCCGCTGCCATCATTGTATCGGGGGGGGGGATAGCTCTCTTTAGTCCATTATCTCACGCCGCTGCCATCATTGTATCGGGGGGGGGGGATAGCTCTCTTTAGTCCATTATCTCACGCCGCTGCCATCATTGTATCGGGGGGGGGGGGATAGCTCTCTTTAGTCCATTATCTCACGCCGCTGCCATCATTGTATCGGGGGGGGGGGGATAGCTCTCTTTAGTCCATTATCTCACGCCGCTGCCATCATTGTATCGGGGGGGGGGAATAGCTCTCTTTAGTCCATTATCTCACGCCGCTGCCATCATTGTATCGGGGGGGGGGGGGAATAGCTCTCTTTAGTCCATTATCTCACGCCGCTGCCATCATTGTATCGGGGGGGGGGAATAGCTCTCTTTAGTCCATTATCTCGCCCTAGTTAACCATTTCTAAAATTCCCCCAGAGTTCCTACGGCAACTTCTGCATTTCAACACCTTGTAACCCAGGTAATTGACTACCTAGCTGCTACATCCACCAGGCATTGTACCTGATCAGCTCCCCGCAACTCTAGAGAACTACAACCTTTCACTGCCACAAACGTATAGAGAACCAAAAGAAAGAAATGGATAATGAAGTAATGAGTGAGGGTTCGGGGTGAGAGAGGTAAGAGAGGGAGGAGGGAGGGTAGGTGGGAGGGGTAAGGAGGGTCATCAGGTGAAAGGGAAAGTGGGAGAAAGGCGGAGAGAGAGGAGAGGGAATAGGAAGTGAGTAGGAGAGGTAGAAGGGTAGATAAGCAGAAGTAGAAATTGCTGCCACCATCCATTCTAGAAGAAAATGTACATATGCTGGTTAGCATTGTAATGTGTGGCCACGTCTGTGGTAGAAAATAATAAAAATAAAAAAAAATAATTCTAGTTCATTACATACAAGACAAGGAATGGAACTAGTCTGTATCACAAAATTAGCTAGGATGTTATTAGCCTGTGTCAACTGGAATCATGTTCCATGCAAGATGCTTTAAGTCAATAATCTCATGAGTGCTCTACACTCTTGTTTGCATATTATATCCAAAAATCCCAGCTATAGGAACAGAATTGAAATCAGATTAAAAGTAAATGAATCAAATATATATTTAACATGATAAGTATCATCATTCAAATAATTCAAACTTATTGTTCAAGATTAATACACAAAGTGAGTTATTACACAAGAATTCGAGACCACTACAGCCGTCTGTCCCTGATCATCACACAACACCACTTTGAACACAACTACGTCACCTTCACGTTCAACTGACCGAGGACTTGGCCTAAGTTGGATAGAGAGGGGGGGGGGGCGATGGTCTCAAGTTGACAGGCAGAGTCACCCCCCTCGTCCGGCCGACAGCCTATCTCGGCTGCTGTCTTCTGCCCTGCTCTGCTGTGCTGTTTCTCTCCTATTGCTCTTGAGTGAACAATACCCTGGGTATATATTGGGGACCAACTAGCTAACTCCGCCCACATTTAGATAGCCCCAGGCACTCTACCAAGCCACACCTTAACTGGCGGCTTGTTTGAAGGACCCACCCGGCTACCCGGCTACAATTATGAGCTTAACAGAAACAAGGTCAACTTCACACGACCTGACTTTAGTCACTTGGTTATTAACACTCTAGAGGTGCGACTTTCATAATGGCTCCAGGCCGACAGACTGTCGCCTCTCAAATCTTGTCCAGCTAACTCCCGTTGCATATACATATTAAATACAAAACTAAACAAAACATCTTTACGGTGTTACAGTGGGAGGTGAAGGTAGCGGCGTGTGGGCGGGCAGTAAGGAGTGCGCCGTGGAGGCAGAATTATTAGAGGTGCCCAATTTTTGCCCTCATCCACCATCTGATAATTTTCCCGACACAACTCTCTTTTACCTTGAGGCGGAGACCAAAGAGCCAAAGCTCAACCCCCGCAAGCACAGCTAGGTGAGTACACACACACACACACACACAACACACACACACACCTTACGACACTGGAAGACAGAAGAGTAAGGGGAGATATGATCACAACCTACAAAATCCTCAGAGGAATCGACCGGGTAGACAAGGACAAACTATTCAACACTGGGGGGACGCGAACAAGGGACACAGGTGGAAACTGAGTACCAACATGAGCCACAGAGACGTTAGAAGGAACTTTTTCAGTGTCAGAGTAGTTAACGGATGGAATGCATTAGGCAGTGATGTGGTGGAGGCTGACTCCATACACAGTTTCAAGGGTAGATATGATAGAGCCCAGTAGGCTCGGGAATCTGTACACCGGTGATTGACAGTTGAGAGGCGGGACCAAAGAGCCAAAGCTCAACCCCCGCAAGCACAAATAGGTGAGTACAATAGGTGAGTACACACACCACACACACACACACACCAACACACACACACACACAACACACACCACACACACACACACACACACACACACACACAAACATCTGGAGAGTAGGGACTTCAAGACAGCCCATCAACATGGGTTCAGGAGGGTAAATCTTGCCTCACTGGCTTAATAGAATTCTTCGATCAGGTGACAAAATTAAGCAAGAAAGAGAAGGATGGGCAGACTGCATTTCTTGTACTGTCGGAAAGCCTTTGACACAGTACTCCATAAGAGGCTGATGAATAAGCTGGAGAAACAGGCAGGAGTAACTGGTAGGATGCTCCAGTGGGTAAGGGAGTACCTAAGCAATAGGAAGCAGAGAGTTACAATGAAGGGTGAGACCTCAGATTGGCGTAAAGTCACCAGTGGAGTCCCACAGGGCTCTGTACTCGGACCCTTCCTGTTTCTGATATACGTAAATGATCTCCCAGAGGGTATAGACTCATTCCTCTCAATGTTTGCTGACGATGCCAAAATTATGAGAAGGATTAAGACAGAGGAGGACAGCTTGAGGCTTCAAGAAGACCTGGACAAGCTGCAGGAATGGTCGAAAAAATGGCTGTTACAGTTTAATCCAAGCAAATGTAATGTAATGAAGATAGGTATAGGGAGCAGGAGACCAGATACAAAGTATCATTTGGGAGATGAAATACTTCAAGAGTCAGAGAGAGAGAAAGACCTGGGGGTTGATATCACGCCAGACCTGTCCCCTGAAGCTCATGTCAAGAGGATAAGATCAGCGGCATACTCTAGGTTAGCTAACATAAGAACGGCCTTTAGACACTTGGGTAAGGAATCATTAAGAACTTTGTATACCACATATGTCAGACCAATCCTGGAGTATGCAGCTCCAGCATGGAGTCCATATCTAGTCAAGCATAAGACTAAGCTGGAAAAGGTTCAAAGGTTTGCCACCAGACTAGTACCCGAACTGAGGGGTATGAGCTACGAGGAGGGACTACGGGAATTAAACCTCACGTCTTTGGGAGACAGAAGAGAGGGAGGACATGATCACCATATACAAGATTCTCAAAGGAATTGATAGTGTAGATAAAGACAGACTATTTAACACCAGGGGCACACGCACTAGGGGACACAGGTGGAAACTGAGTGCCCAAATGAGCCACAGAGACATTAGAAAGAATTTTTTCAGTGTCAGAGTAGCAGACAAATGGAATGCATTAGGCAGTGATGTGGTGGAGGCTGACTCCATACACAGTTTCAAATGTAGATATGATAGAGCCCAATAGGCTCAGGAATCTGTTCATCAGTTGATTGACAGTTGAGAGGCGGAACCAAAGAGCCAGAGCTCAACCCCCGCAAGCACAATTAGGTGAGTACAGTGATTGTACCAGTGAGAGTGGAGGTACCAAAGTGGAGGTGCAGTAGAGAGTGCGGTACCACAAGGCGCGGTACTGGGACAGCCGACATAGACTCCTTCATAACAATGCCTGCTGGTGATGCACAGACAGTAATGATAGTAGGAGATTGTAATGCACAGCAAAATGAACTTATCACAATCAAGAGGTGGTCTGAGAAGTGGCTAGTGAACTACAACCTGGACAAATGTAAGGTTATAACGATAGGACAAGATATAAGAAAAACAATGATGAGGAGAAAGCGGTAAGCCAGTACGACTTATAGCACGTACAAGGAAGGGATACGAGGACAAGGAACTGGAATAGGACTACGGGAAGCAAAGATGTTCATCCACTGAGAACATCGGAGATTGAACGCCGACCCTGCAGGAAGGGAGAGCAGCTGTAGTGTCACCATAGCCGTCTGGAGGGAAGATCACCTTAGGTGGTCGGGAGCCAGGCGGCCGAGGAGAGTGCGTCTTTACGGCTCAAGGTCAGACGCCCTGAAACAATACAGGTGGTGAGTAGTGCATGTTGCGGCCCCGGCCCGGCCCCCTGCACCACCACCACCACCGTGTCTGCTCACGCCAGGCGCACCACCACCAGGACTGGTTAGAAAGGCGGGGTCCAAGAGCTAGTAGATCGATTCTCAGGCACAAATAGCAAATACACACACAAACACACACACACGTATACATACATATAGTGTGTGAATTTCTATTGCGTGTGCACGTACAATTTAATATTAAGCATTTAATATTTGTAATTTCTAGGGTCTCCCCTAGTGCATGTGCCCCTCAAGGGGGGGGGGCACACACACTAGGGGAGACAGGTGGAACTTGAGTGCCCAAATAAGACATAGACATTATAAATAATTTTTTTTTAGTGTCAGAGTAGTTGGCAAAGGGAATGCATTAGGAAATGATGTGGTGGAAGTGTAGATAGAGTCCAATAGGCTCAGGAACCTGTACATCAGTTGATTGACAGTTGAGAGGCGGGACCAAAGAGCCAGAGCTCAACCCCCGCAAGCACATCTAGGTAGTAATTATAGTTTTTTTGTTGTTTTTTTAGGGATATTCCTGCGCGGGCCCTAAGCCTCTGGCTGGCCCACTGTGCGGGCCCTAAGCCTCTGGCTGGCCCACTGTGCGGGCCCTTAGCCTCTGGCTGGCCCACTACGCGGGCCCTAAGCCTCTGGCTGGCCCACTAAGTGTTGCTTGTTTCTGTTTTACTTGGGCGGAGTATGAGTATTTATGACTCGTATGGTCGCTTCAGTAAGATTTTGTCCCATGTGTTTAACAACCTCTTTTGTTCTGTTGAATCTAAGTTGAAATCTTATTGGGTTTGCAACTGTGCACTGTGTTAGATAATGTTCCAGTGGTCTGTCGGGCATTTTTCCAGTGCTGACATTTCCTATTCATAGTTGAATACTATGTTATGAATAACTTAGTTGTATTCATGCAACTAGGTGAATATACAGACAAAGTGTAAAGTTATGGAAATGGGACTAGGTGACAGGAGACCATAGGGTCAGTACGCAATGAAGGAAAACTACCTTCCTGTGACGATTCGAGAAAGGGACCTGGAAGTGGACGTTGTGCGTAACACCTAATCTAACTCCTGAGGCACATATAAATAGGATAACGACAGCAGCGTACTCTACGCTAGCAAAAGTTTGAACGTCATTCATAAACCTAAATAAGGAGGCATTCAGAGCGCTTTACACTGCTTACGTGAGACCAGTCTTAGAGTATGCAGCCCCTTCATGGAGCCCCCACCGAAAGAAAAACATTATGAAACTGGAAATGGTTCAGAAATTTGCGACGAGGCTAGTCCCGGAGTTGCATGGTATGGAATATGAAGAGCGACTGAAGGAACTGAATCTGACGACGTTAGAAAAAAAAGAGAAAGCGGGGAGATATGATAGCAGCATACAAAATACTTAGGGGGATTGACGAGTGGAAATAGACGAAATGTTCACACGGAATACCAGCAGAACCTGGGAGGACATGGGTGGAAGCTAGGAACTCAGATAAGTAATAGAAATGTTAGAAAGTTTTCTTTTAGCGTGAGAGTAGTGGGGAAATGGAATGCACTAAAGGAGCACATTGCAAATAGCAAACACTATTCATAGCTTTAAAACTAGGTATGATAGAAGAGAAGGACAGGAGTCATTGATTTAAACAACCGGCGGCTAGAAAGGCGGGATCCAAGAGCCAACGCTCGATCCTACAGCCACAGTTAGTAAGTACACACACTTTTTTAGATAAATTGAGGCTCAAGAGCTTGGTGCCGTGCTAATGTACCATGCAGGCTAGGAACACGTGGGATGTGACGTAAAGCATTAGCCTGGCGAGTATGATCCTCTCAGTAACATTACCCGACCAGGAGGTCAGAGAGATGGGTCTAAATTCGTGTGAATCGGACTTGGGTGTTGCGAGTCCCTGTGCCCAGCGCTCTGGTAAGACTCCCTGCCTCATGCTTTGATCAAACAATTCTCATATAATGCATTAATGCCAATAAAAACGTATTAGTTATACCATTCGAAAATACAATGTTTGAATTTGAATGTGCAAATTTTTGTAAATATTATTATTTTCTTCCTTTTAAACATTGAAATGTAACATAATTTGTAGTATGCGATTTTTGTATTATTAAGACGGGTACGAGGTCATTTATTGTGCTACCCTAGACTCTGTAAGGTTAAGATGTGAGGGTAAAGAGTGGTACTAAAGGTGCCCATCACGCAGGATGGTTAGTCATACAAGACCACCTGATCAGTAGCCGGCGCTGACACACTCTGGGTGCATTATGAGGATATCATCAAGAACACGAGAGTTAATAAAGTGATTGCAGCGCTCCAGGTACCTCATGCCGGGGGATCTGAAGGGTCTAATGACTGGACATTCAATAGTGTAGTGTATGAGAACAGGACTCTAGTTCCAGCTGACAGAGCTCGCACCTGGAGTGCTCACGACCTTCTGTGTATAAGTTACCAGGACACTTGTGCATAAGTTACCAGGACACTTGTAGATTACTCCACACTGGTCTGCACTTCCTTGCAACATGAACCACTAGAGCAAGGTGCATTAGACTACAAGTGAAGCGGTGTGGCCCGTCACTGGGGCTCCAGCTTGGGGAGTGTGGACACAAGTGGAGACTCACACTATCAACACCCAGGGGCCGTACCTGAGGTGTTCTGCACCCAGGCCAGATGCTTTTCACGCCCCCACCCACCCACCAACCCATCATCCCTCCCTCCCTCATAAATAGTTATTTATGTAACCCTCATAAATAGTTATTTATGAGGGGTTATATTTAAGATTGTCTACAAGGTGGTAAATGTTGACAACTACCAACTTGCAGGAACGCTCGTCACTAAACAGTCCCGGATTTAAGAACCGTCGGGATAAAAACCTTTGATGGATGGTAAACATTGTTGAGGCTGCAATAGAAGCCTGACCTTGCTGTACGAGAGAGACGGTTGTGCAGAGGAGCCCGCCGCTGTCAGTCTCCCTCGTGGAGGTTGCGACATGCAGACACATGGCTGGCATACACAAAGTTGTGCAACACGTACAGTCAAAGTGTCATGTAATCTTCAACACACACACACACACACACACACACACACACACACACACACACACACACACACACACACACACACACACACACACACACACACACACACACACTCACACACACACACACACGCACACACTCATACTGGACATCCTCACACATGGAACAACACACCATCGTCCTTGAGGTGTTCAGCATGTACACTAACTGACCGACTGTTGGTAATCAACTGGCCGCCTTGTCACAGTACGGTCGCTGGCAGTGACTGTTCTGTCACAAAGGCGGCCGCCAGCAGTGAGGCGTGCACTCCACCACCACCACCACTGCGGAAGCACAGTTAAGAAAAGGGAGTCGAACCTGGTGGTATTGGCGCCGCGCTAAGACGCCAGTACCAGGCCCTCGGGTCCCTAACACCTGCCAGGTCCACCAGAGAGGCCCGGAGGCTGACCACCCAAGAATCCTTCATACCGCTCAGGGATTCCAGGTCCGCTGGCCAGACTCGATCGAGCCAGTAATTGCCCCACGTGGCTAGGGCGGCCCTGCCTACAGTAACTGACTGCTGCGTAGCCTAGATGGAGTGGGTGCTCACTAACCTAGGGGGAGAATGGGTGCTCATTAACCTAGAGGGAGAGAGGGTGCTCACTAGCCTAGAGGGAGAGTGGGTGCTCACTAGCCTAGAGGGAGAGTGGGTGCTCACTAGCCTAGAGGGAGAGTGGGTGCTCACTAGCCTAGAGGGAGAGTGGGTGCTCACTAGCCTAGAGGGAGAGTGGGTGCTCATTAACCTAGAGGGAGAGAGGGTGCTCACTAGCCTAGAGGGAGAGTGGGTGCTCACTAACCTAGAGGGAGAGAGGGTGCTCACTAACCTAGAGGGAGAGAGGGTGCTCACTAACCTAGAGGGAGAGTGGATGCTCACTAGCCTAGAGGGAGAGTGGGTGCTCACTAACCTAGAGGGAGAGTGGGTGCTCACTAACCTAGAGGGAGAGTGGGTGCTCACTAACCTAGAGGGAGAGTGGTGCTCACTAGCCTAGATGGAGAGAGGGTGCTCACTAGCCTAGAGGGAGAGTGGGTGCTCACTAACCTAGAGGGAGAGTGGGTGCTCACTAACCTAGAGGGAGAGTGGGTGCTCACTAACCTAGAGGGAGAGAGGGTGCTCACTAACCTAGAGGGAGAGTGGGTGCTCACTAACCTAGAGGGAGAGAGGGTGCTCACTAACCTAGAGGGAGAGTGGGTGCTCACTAACCTAGAGGGAGAGAGGGTGCTCACTAACCTAGAGGGAGAGTGGGTGCTCACTAGCCTAGAGGGAGAGTGGGTGCTCACTAACCTAGAGGGAGAGAGGGTGCTCACTAACCTAGAGGGTGAGTGGTGCTCACTAACCTAGAGGGAGAGTGGGTGCTCACTAACCTAGAGGGAGAGTGGTGCTCACTAACCTAGAGGGAGAGTGGGTGCTCACTAACCTAGAGGGAGAGTGGGTGCTCACTAACCTAGAGGGAGAGTGGGTGCTCACTAACCTAGAGGGAGAGTGGTGCTCACTAACCTAGAGGGAGAGTGGGTGCTCACTAACCTAGAGGGAGAGAGGGTGCTCACTAACCTAGAGGGAGAGTGGGTGCTCACTAACCTAGAGGGAGAGTGGGTGCTCACTAACCTAGAGGGAGAGTGGGTGCTCACTAACCTAGAGGGAGAGTGGGTGCTCACTAACCTAGAGGGAGAGTGGGTGCTCACTAACCTAGAGGGAGAGAGGGTGCTCACTAACCTAGAGGGTGAGTGGTGCTCACTAACCTAGAGGGAGAGTGGGTGCTCACTAACCTAGAGGGAGAGTGGGTGCTCACTACCTAGAGGGAGAGAGGGTGCTCACTAACCTAGAGGGTGAGTGGTGTTCACTAACCTAGAGGGAGAGTGGGTGCTCACTAACCTAGAGGGAGAGTGGGTGCTCACTAACCTAGAGGGAGAGAGGGTGTTCACTAACCTAGAGGGAGAGTGGGTGCTCACTAACCTAGAGGGAGAGTGGGTGCTCACTAACCTAGAGGGAGAGTGGGTGCTCACTAACCTAGAGGGAGAGAGGGTGCTCACTAACCTAGAGGGAGAGAGGGTGCTCACTAACCTAGAGGGTGAGTGGTGTTCACTAACCTAGAGGGAGAGTGGGTGCTCACTAACCTAGAGGGAGAGTGGGTGCTCACTAACCTAGAGGGAGAGTGGGTGCTCACTAACCTAGAGGGAGAGTGGGTGCTCACTAACCTAGAGGGAGAGAGGGTGTTCACTAACCTAGAGGGAGAGAGGGTGCTCACTAACCTAGAGGGTGAGTGGTGTTCACTAACCTAGAGGGAGAGTGGGTGCTCACTAACCTAGAGGGAGAGTGGGTGCTCACTAACCTAGAGGGAGAGAGGGTGCTCACTAGCCTCGAGAATAACACTGCACATTGCAACATTTTTCTAAATTAAATAAAAAACTTGCCTCACCGGATAAGGAAATACCTGGCACGCTACCTCACGCGCGCTCTCTTACACGCGCGCACACACCAGGAGCTGGAGGTCAACTCCTCGCACTCTCAGGGAAGGGAGGAGGACATAGACCAGGAGCTGAAGTTCAACTCTTAGTCAGCCTTCCTGCCTGCTTCCCTCCGTGTCTCCCCCTCCTCCTTCCCTCCCTTCCTCTCTCCCTCCCTCTCTCCTTCCCTCCTATCCTCCTTTCCTTGCCTCCCCTCTCCTTCCACCCTTTCTTCCCCACCTATCTCTACCTCCCACCTATATAATATGGGTGGGGGTGAACTGGGGATGAAAGGGTGTGGTATAGCAGATAATTTGCAACTCTTGCCACCTCCTGTACTCCTGTAATTACTGTAATTTATACTCTGGATTATCTTAGACTTGTACTTGCCTGTTCACTACTATAAGGGGAGTGAAGGAGTCCGCCCCCTTGTGTCAGAAGATAAGCCCACAAAATACTCAGTCGTGACGAGTGTCTGGGCGGGTCACTTCACACACTCTACTTAAGACACTTATTGCCCCTACTTACTACACTTTAAATGACTTTATAAGAACAGATGAATAACATATGTACCAATCTGTCATATTTATTCCCACACATGAATCCACAACTTAACTCAGCACTTCACTAATAACTGCCTTAGTTGGTAGGACCACTTTCCACAACACACAGTTTTAGCAATTTCTCCCCACTTGACCTCAGACAAGAATTACTGATAGACATCTGAATGTAATGCACCAGTGAAGCCGTCATCCTGACAGGTTGATTCTGAACTCTTACAGTCACGTCACAGTTACCTGTCAACCCAGCAGAGCCAAGAGACACCCAGGAATTAACAGATAGAAATCAGGAATTAACAGATAAAAATCAATTGTTTTGATTAGAATTCACTATAATGTTGTTGATTTCCGGTTTATTTTACCGACAGAAGATGTACACGTAAAACAGCTGCATTCCGACTGAAACGTCGAAATATGTAATTGACAGCCTGTGTGTGACGGCAGGCGGGTGTGACAGTGTTCTCTGTCAGGCTGGCGGCGTGACGCTGGCGACACCGTGCTCTCAGTAGACGTGTCACGCACAAGCCTCTACACTACTCTTCCAGCCACCACCATATGGAAGACAGGCTGCCTGGGGGCCTCCAGCACACCGTCACTGCTCCCACCACTCCACCCCGTCTCTTACTGTTCCTCTCTCACCTCGCCTCGACAAGGAAGAGAAGGAACAGACAGAGAGGGCGGGGAAAAAGAGGGATAGGAAAACGAGGATGGAGGGAAAACAGACATGGAGGTGAAACAGACAGGGAGAGAAAACAGACAGGGAGGAAGTGGGAAGAGACAGGGAGGTAAACAACGAGGATGTCTTATCATGACAGGAAGTTGTGTTACGCTCAGTCATGTCCTCTTATATTTTATTGTATATATTAATATATGTGTAGATTCGCTGTTCAAAATAAATATNTATATATATATATATATATATATATATATATATATATATATATATATATAGGGTTACCACCTCTGGTTCAATTGCAGGGGACCCACATCCTCGAAAAGGGAACACAGAGCATTCAGAGAAAAACTTGTCATTTAACTCTGAATACATATGATTCACTTCTCCTACCACCCCCATTTTTATTATTTATGTTGCACATTTTATTATACACGGGTACACAGGTACTTAGCTTAGTAATATAATTTGTAAAAGCAATATTGTAGACATTCACTTTTGACAGTAGTTCTTGTAACTACAGCATGTATTGTGGTGTATGGTGTATTACTTATAGTGCCAGAAGTGTATGGTGTATATTTGTTAACGTGGCAGTAGTGTATGGTGTGTTACTGGTTACAGTGCACTAGTATATGGTCGTAGCCTTCTAATTTCTTAAGGCTATAAAGAACGGGATAAGTCTTACAAATTCTGGCTAAATATAAACTATGGAATACTCCCGCCACAGACAACAAAAACCAGCACCTGGCAAACGCCCAAGTCTGTGGCGTCGTTAGTAATTCCCTGAAGTGTTGACGACTGGCCAGCTGCTAGGCTCGGCCACACCTGCACATGCGCAGAGTACATGATTACACAGCCTCTAGGCACCTTTTGTTCACTTTTATCAGTTGATGGCGATCATTTGGCCAGTGCTTGATATTCTTGTTCAATACCAGGACACATTAGCAGTCTTTCGACATGAAGTTTCTAGCTAATGGTACATGTTGGGGTAGAATTGTTGAGTAGCCTGTGAAGGTGGCCCTCAAGGTCTACTGTGAAGGTGGCCCTCAAGGTGTACTGTGAAGGTGGCCCTCAAGGTCTACTGTGAAGGTGGCCCTCAAGGTCTACTGTGAAGGTGGCCCTCAAGGTCTACTGTGAAGGTGGCTCTCAAGGTCTACTGTGAAGGTGGCCCTCAAGGTCTACTGTGAAGGTGGCCCTCAAGGTCTACTGTGAAGGTGGCCCTCAAGGTCTACTGTGAAGGTGGCCCTCAAGGTCTACTGTGAAGGTGGCCCTCAAGGTCTACTGTGAAGGTGGCCCTCAAGGTCTACTGTGAAGGTGGCCCTCAAGGTCTACTGTGAAGGTGGCCCTCAAGGTCTACTGTGAAGGTGGCCCTCAAGGTCTACTGTGAAGGTGGCCCTCAAGGTCTACTGTGAAGGTGGCCCTCAAGGTCTACTGTGAAGGTGGCCCTCAAGGTCTACTGTGAAGGTGGCCCTCAAGGTCTACTGTGAAGGTGGCCCTCAAGGTCTACTGTGAAGGTGGCCCTCAAGGTCTACTGTGAAGGTGGCCCTCAAGGTCTACTGTGAAGGTGGCCCTCAAGGTCTACTGTGAAGGTGGCCCTCAAGGTCTACTGTGAAGGTGGCCCTCAAGGTCTACTGTGAAGGTGGCCCTCAAGGTCTACTGTGAAGGTGGCCCTCAAGGTCTACTGTGAAGGTGGCCCTCAAGGTCTACTGTGAAGGTGGCCCTCAAGGTCTACTGTGAAGGTGGCCCTCAAGGTCTACTGTGAAGGTGGCCCTCAAGGTCTACTGTGAAGGTGGCCCTCAAGGTCTACTGTGAAGGTGGCCCTCAAGGTCTACTGTGAAGGTGGCCCTCAAGGTCTACTGTGAAGGTGGCCCTCAAGGTCTACTGTGAAGGTGGCCCTCAAGGTCTACTGTGAAGGTGGCCCTCAAGGTCTACTGTGAAGGTGGCCCTCAAGGTCTACTGTGAAGGTGGCCCTCAAGGTCTACTGTGAAGGTGGCCCTCAAGGTCTACTGTGAAGGTGGCCCTCAAGGTCTACTGTGAAGGTGGCCTCAAGGTCTACTGTGAAGGTGGCCCTCAAGGTCTACTGTGAAGGTGGCCCTCAAGGTCTACTGTGAAGGTGGCCCTCAAGGTCTACTGTGAAGGTGGCCCTCAAGGTCTACTGTGAAGGTGGCCCTCAAGGTCTACTGTGAAGGTGGCCCTCAAGGTCTACTGTGAAGGTGGCCCTCAAGGTCTACTGTGAAGGTGGCCCTCAAGGTCTACTGTGAAGGTGGCCCTCAAGGTCTACTGTGAAGGTGGCCCTCAAGGTCTACTGTGAAGGTGGCCCTCAAGGTCTACTGTGAAGGTGGCCCTCAAGGTCTACTGTGAAGGTGGCCCTCAAGGTCTACTGTGAAGGTGACCCTCAAGGTCTACTGTGAAGGTGGCCCTCAAGGTCTACTGTGAAGGTGGCCCTCAAGGTCTACTGTGAAGGTGGCCCTCAAGGTCTACTGTGAAGGTGGCCCTCAAGGTCTACTGTGAAGGTGGCCCTCAAGGTCTACTGTGAAGGTGACCCTCAAGGTCTACTGTGAAGGTGGCCCTCAAGGTCTACTGTGAAGGTGACCCTCAAGGTCTACTGTGAAGGTGGCCCTCAAGGTCTACTGTGAAGGTGGCCCTCAAGGTCTACTGTGAAGGTGGCCCTCAA
This sequence comes from Procambarus virginalis, assembly GCA_020271785.1. Classification (NCBI taxonomy): domain Eukaryota; kingdom Metazoa; phylum Arthropoda; class Malacostraca; order Decapoda; family Cambaridae; genus Procambarus; species Procambarus virginalis. The sequence continues at coordinate 19,394,312 of WNGS01167840.1, read as the reverse complement.
GGTCTACTGTGAAGGTGGCCCTCAAGGTCTACTGTGAAGGTGGCCCTCAAGGTCTACTGTGAAGGTGGCCCTCAAGGTCTACTGTGAAGGTGGCCCTCAAGGTCTACTGTGAAGGTGGCCCTCAAGGTCTACTGTGAGACACATTAGCCAGGAGTCTCACAACAGTTGTGGGTAAAGCAGAGTTAGTAGACATTTGTACAAGGTTTCTATGAGTGTGATAACTAAGTAAACAAGATGGAGAGTGTAGCCAAGTGGGTCCTGTACTTAACACAGCGCCTGAAGACACAACAGTTAAGTCAGTCAGTCACAGCAGCAGCAGCGGGTACTGCATGACCCCCGACCATGGTGAGTGAAACAGCAGAGTGTAACATCAACAGCACTACTGGTCGCAGTAGCGTCGACAACAGCAGCAGCAGCAGACAATGGGGGTCAGCAGCAACAGACAACAGGGCCAGTAACAGCAGACAAATAGGTCAGCAGAACAAATAGCAGGACCAGCAGTACAACAGCGGAGGAAGCCGTCTCCCTCTTCTGCGCGCCTCTCCTCTGGCTCCACCCTGGTGAATGACCATAGAGGCGACAGTCTCTGTTTCCAACAGTGTTTGTGACCATGCAATATGTCAACCCGTCCTCGCAAATTCGTATAGTCAATATTGACTTATTAAATACGTGCATAGGTGACATACTAAACATAATACTTTACCTAGAAAAGCTTCATAAAAACCCGACCTTACCTAACCTTGTTAGTATGTTAAGATAAGCATCTTAAAGCTTCGTGTAATTACAATTATTACTTAACCTATTATAGGTATAGCTTATACCTATTATAGGTATGGTTAACCTATACCTATTATAGGTATAGGTTTAAGTAATAATTGTAATTACGAAGCAATAAGATGCTTATCTTAACATACTAACAAGGTTAGGTAAGGTCGTGTTTTCTATGAAGCTTTTCAAGGTACTATTATGTTTAGTATGTCACCTATGCACGTATTTAGTAAGTCAATATTGACTATACGAATTGCGAGGACGGGTT
>WNGS01167840.1:19314194-19335302 GCA_020271785.1 Procambarus virginalis | reverse complement strand
ATTACATCATGAGTTACGAGGAAAGGCTGCGGGGAAATGCACCTTACGACACTGGAAGACAGAAGAGTAAGGGGAGACATGATCCACAACCTACAAAATCCTCGAGGGAAAGGACCGGGTAGACAAGGATAACTATTCAACACTGGTGGTTAAGCGAACAAGGGGACACAGGTGGAAACTGAGTACCCACATGAGCCACAGGGACGATAGAAGGAACATTTTCAGTGTCCGAGTAGTTAACAGATGGAATGCACTAGGCAGTGATGTGGGGAGGCTGACTCCATACACAGTTTCAAATGTAGATATGACAGAGCCCAGTAGGCTCAGAAATCTGTACACCAGTTGATTGACAGTGAGAGGCGGGACCAAAGAGCCAGAGCTCAACCCCCGCAAGCACAACTAGTGGACTAGTAGTCCCACACACACATACAGGATTTTCCTTTAGCGGAAGAGTAGTGGAAAAATGGAATGCATTTAAAGCAGTTGTGGAAGCAAACTCTATTCATAATTTAAAACTAGATATGATAGGGAAATGGGACAGGAGTCATTGCTGTAAAAACCCGATGGCTAGAAAGGCGGGATCCAAGAGTCAATGCTCGATCCTGCAGGCACAAATAGGTGAGTACACACACATACACACAGGAAGCAGCTCATAACAGCTGTCTAACTCCCAGGTACCTATTTACTGCTAGGCAACAGGGGCATCAGAGTGGAAAGAAACTCTGCCCATTTTGTTTCTGCAATCACCGAGGATCGAACCCGGACTCTGGATTACGAGTCCAGAGCGTTGTACACTCAGCTATCATGCCCCTGTGATGTGATGGTTGGGGTGTGGTGGTGGGGGTGTGGGGAGTGTGGTGGGTGGGGTTGTTGGTGGTGGTCGTTGTGGTGGTACGGGGGGTAGTGTGGTGGGTCAGGGTGTGGTGGTAGGGGCTGGGGTGTGGAGAGTGTGGTTGGTCCGGTTGTGGGGAGTGTGGTGGGATGGGGTTGTGTGGTGGGTGGTGTGGGGATGTGGTGGTCCGGGTGGGTGGTGTGGGGTGTTGGGGAGTGTGGTGGTCTGGGTGTGGTGGTGGGGGTGTGGGGAGTGTGTGGTCCGGGTGTGGTGGTCAGGGGTGTGGCTGGTGGGGGTGTGGGTGGTAACGGGTGTGGTGGTGGGGGTGTGGGGAGTGGTGGTAAGGGTCCGGGTGGTGGTGGGTGGGGGTGTGGGGAGTGTGGTGGTACGGGTGTGTGGTGGTGGGGGTGTGGGGAGTGTGGTGGTCTGGGTGTGGTGGTGTGGGGTGGTGGGGATGTGGTGGTCAGGGTTGTGGTGGTTCAATGTGGTGGTTGGGGTGTTTGGTTGGTGGGGGTTGTGTGGTGGGGGATTGTGGTGAGTGTGGTTGGTCCGGGTGGTGTTGGTGGGGTTGGGGGGGAAGTGTGGTGGTCCAGGTGTGGTGGTGGGGGTGTTGGTGAGTGTGGTGGTACGGGTGTGGTGGTGGGGGTGTGGGGAGTGTGGTGGTCAAGGTGTGGTGGTGGGGGTGTGGTGAGTTTGGTGGTACGGGTGTGGTGGTCCGGGTGTGGTGGTGGTGGGGGTGTGGGGGGTAGTGGGTGGTCCAGGGGTTGGGTGGTTGGGGGTGTGGTGAGTGTGGTGGTCCTGGGTGTGGTGGTCCGGGGTGTGGGGAGTGTGGTGGTCCAGGTGTGGTGGTGGGGGTGTGGTGAGTGTGGTGGTCCGGGTGTGGTGGTCCGGGTGTGGTGGTGGTGGGGTGGGGGGTGTGTGTGGGGAGAAGAGAGGTGGGGAGGGCAGCCACCTGGGGCATGAGGAAGCGGGTCGTTAGTGTACTTAACAGTGAAGGTGGTGAAGGTGGCCCAGTGGCGCTCCTCTGTCCTCTACGGCCACGACAGAGAAAGCCACCCAACTAAACAAGCAGCCTGCCAACCAGACAGTCTGCCTGCCTGCCTGCCAGCCTGCCAGCCTGCCAGCCTGCCAGCCTGCCTGCCAGCCTGCCAGCCTGCCTGCCAGCCTGCCTGCCTGCCTCACTGCCAGCCTGCCTGCCAGCCTGCCTGCCTGCCTCACTGCCAGCCTGCCTGCCAGCCTGCCTGCCTGCCTGCCAGCCTGCCAGCCTGCCTGCCTGCCAGCCTGCCTGCCTGCCTCACTGCCAGCCTGCCTGCCAGCCTGCCTGCCTGCCTGCCAGCCTGCCAGCCTGCCTGCCTGCCAGCCTGCCTGCCTGCTGCATGCCTGCCAACCAGCCAGACAGGAAATGTTAGCGTCAAGTGGCCATAAGCTGAGAGTGGTCGTGCAAGAAGCACCACCTCAGCGTCGTGCTAAACAAGGTGCTCAACTACCAAATCAGCAGGAAAGGTCACGGGATGATCGGACCAAGGCCCACCTTCCTACCCATTAGCCCGGCCCTGCTGCAGCTGACAACTGCTGGCAGGGATATCAAGTATAACCACTGCTGCAGGAAGGGCCATCAGGAGGACACCTGTCGAAGCAAGCCAGTTGTTTAACAGGATCACATGTGACACGGGAGACAATCTGTGTCCGGATCAAGAAATATTCATATCCGGTATACTGCCTTACACATCGGGGGTACCTATAGCCGCTCTTACCCAGTCTCTTCAGCTGCCTCTGTGCCTTGTGCGGACAAGTTATACACACCTGTAGTCTACCGGCCACCAGGACAGCCACCAGGGCAGCCACCAGGACAACCACCAGGACAACCACCAGGACAACCACCAGGACAACCACAGGACAGCCACCAGGACAGCCACCAGGACAGCCACCAGGGCAGCCACCAAGACAGCCACCAAGAAAGCCACCAGGACAGCCACCAGGACAACCACCAAGACAACCACCAGGACAGCCACCAGGGCAGCCACCAGGGCAGCCACCAGGGCAGCCACCAGGACAGCCACCAGGACAGCCACCAGGGCAGCCACCAGGGCAGCCACCAGGACAGCCACCAGGGCAGCCACCAGGACAGCCACCAGGACAGCCACCTGGACAGCCACCAAGACAACCACCAGGACAGCCACCAGGACAGCCACAGGGCAGCCACCAGGACAGCCACCAAGACAACCACCAGGACAGCCACCAGGACAGCCACCAAGACAACCACCAGGACAGCCACCATACACATCTTCCTGGTCAAACAACGGGCAAACATAGGAACCAATCAATAAGCATAAAGTCTACCAACATGGTGGCCTTCACTACCAACGCTGGCAGTCTCCCACAGTCTCGTGAACACTCATCGTGATGTTATAGTTGTACTGGAAACATTTCTGGGCGACGAACCTGTACAAACTCAGCTAAGACAGCTGGTGTTCTCGTACATGCGTCGTCGTCACGGGAACTCTGCCGACGCTGAATCTGTTGAATTTGTCATCCGTGTTCGCCTGGAAATTGTGCGTTCTTCAGACTGTGCATCAGTCCCAGAACGTTCATTCTGGAGTGCGCAATGGTCGGACCTGAAGTGCTGGGTATGGACCTAAGCATCTTCCTGATGGGCACGCTGGACTACCTTCTGGGGCACCACTATTATTGGTCAACATAAATAACTGCCTCATGTAGAGAGATCTTGTCGAACTCTTACCAGTTGTGGTGGCTCAGAGCACCGTCTTGGGTTGTGGCTCAGAGCACCGTCTTGGGCTGTGGCTCAGAGCACCGTCTTGGGCTGTGGCTCAGTACACCGTCTTGGGCTGTGGCTCAGTACACCGTCTTGGACTGTGGCTCAGTATACCGTCTTGGACTGTGGCTCAGTACACCGTCTTGGGCTGTGGCTCAGTACACCGTCTTGGGCTGTGGCTCAGTATACCGTCTTGGACTGTGGCTCAGTATACAGACTTGGGCTGTGGCTCAGTACAGTTTTAGAGGTTCGGGGTGTTCAGCAATAGTACTCATATATAATAATAATGGTAGCCGCTGAGGGAGGCGGCGAGGTGAGAGTATTGAGGCCACTGTCGCCTCACCGGCCTTGAGCCAAGACTGTTGAGATCTCGGGCGACCCTTCACCAACTGGTTCACTGCAGACTACATCGTCGCTGATGCTGTAATAATATTGGTTAACACCCCCCCCCCCATTATACCATTCCCGTGACGTGACTCTGCACAAAAGCCAATCAAAAATTGATTTCCTTGTTAGATCATTTCCTCATACGGTTGTTGAACACCCAATATCCTGTGGGGACTTGTGCTGCGTGTGTCTTATTGTGTAGGTGGGCGCCTGGGGCACCCCTGCTGGACCCCGCGGCAGGTGGCCTGCTGGACCCCGCGGCAGGTGGCCTGCTGGACCCCGCGGCAGGTGGCCTGCTGGACCCCGCGGCAGGTGACCTGCTGGACTCCGCGGCAGGTGGCCTGCTGGACCCCGCGGCAGGTGGCCTGCTGGACCCCGCGGCAGGTGGCCTGCTGGACCCCGCGGCAGGTGGCCTGCTGGACCCCGCGGCAGGTGGCCTCCTGGACCCCGCGGCAGGTGGCTTGCTGGACCCCGCGGCAGACGACCTGCTGGACCTCGCGGCAGGTGGCCTGCAGGTCCTGCTCTTCTGACGGTTACTGCTTCATTTGCAAAACTCAATTATTCGGTTATTTCGTAAAGAGCATCAGTATTGAGACGAATGATCTCTGTAGTGACCACCAGCTGCTTCATCACACTCTTAGTGAGAGTGTATCCACTCACCACGCCTCACCACCTTCCTTCCCCCCCCCCCTCATAATATATTCATCTCATTGACAGTCATTCAGCGCTCAGCTTCTAGTTAACTGTCAACGAATGAAAAGCCTTTTGTGCATGTTAATTATGATCAGCCTTGATGTGAGTGGCAGCGCGGGTCTGGGCTGCCTCCGCCTCCCACCAAGACCACACTGCTGGTTTGACCTCCTAAATATCATGTGATTTGAGTGTCGCTACCTCGCGCTCTTCACATCTTTTGTTTGGCCTTATTTTTCTCATTCTGCCCCTGGAGTCCTGGACAAGGTCTGGATTGTATCAGGGGCAGAGAGAGAGAGAGAGAGAGAGAGAGAGAGAGAGAGAGAGAGAGAGAGAGAGAGAGAGAGAGACACTAGGCACCGTCCAAGCGGGTCATCATGGTAGGTATGGAAAGGCTCTTGGACCAAACATAGAGTGACGCAAGTTTTCTGTGTGCTTCTTATTTACAAAGTTCTTTATTGGGAACTAAGAACCAATGCTAAAATATATCATCATGTTCACCAGATAGTAAAGTTTATGTGCTCGATACTGGGGAAACAAAAGGTAGACTCTTATATACAGGAGACGCCAAGCTCAAGATCCCAACTTGATACTTTTCTCAAGGACAATGTCTTCATCGTTTTCTGAAATATAAATATATCAACACAAACATATATGGTTATATATATATAATATATATAACCATATATGTTATATATATATATATATATATATATATATATATATATATATATATATATATATATATGTATATATATATATATATATATATATATATATATATATATATATATATATATATATATATATATATATGCAAACAAGCCTGAATGGTCCTGAATGAATGAATATATATATATATATATATATATATATATATATATATATATATATATATATATATATATACACACACACTTCTAGATCACTCAAAATTGTGTCATTTCACTTGATTCTATTGCACCAAATTGTTGATCATTGAGTCAAATTGTAGGTCTCGCCAATCTTATTATGTTCACAGTAAAAGTGTGGCCAGTGAGCCAGTAAGATCCACTCTGGTGGGAGTTAGCTGGCGGTAGTGTAGGGCCACTTAAGGTAATACGCTCGTCCCCGTGACTGGTGTAATCTTCAAGTTGGGAAGGCTGAGAAGCTCACTTGGTATCCTGGTGATTTGACCCCCTTAAGCCTCCCTACTACACACTTCCTCTTATCAATTCAGGGTCACCAGAGATGACCTCAATTCTCCTCAAATCTGGGCAATGGTTTCGCCCCAGGCTGCATCACCAGATAAAAGGTCACCTTGGGCAACTACTTAACTTACAAGGGTAGCGTGTGCTGCGTGTGTGAGTGTGAGTGAACTCACCTAATTGTACTCACCTACTTGTGCTTGCGGGGATTGAGCTTTGGCCCAATCCCCGGGAAGGAAAAAGTTCCTTCTAACATCTCTGTGGCTCATGTGGGTACTCAGTTTCCACCTGTGTCCCCTTGTTCGCATCCCACCAGTGTTGAATAGTTTGTCCTTGTTTACCCGGTCGATTTCTCTGAGGATTTTGTAGGTTGTGATCATGTCTCCCCTTACTCTTCTGTCTTCCAGTGTCGTAAGGTGCATTTCCAGCAGCCTTTCCTCGTAACTCATGCCTCTTAGTTCTGGGACTAGTCTAGTGGCATACCTTTGGACTTTTTCCAGCTTGTGTGTGTGTGTGTGTGTGTGTGTGTGTGTGTGTGTGTGTGTGTGTGTGTGTGTGTGTGTGTGTGTGTGTGTGTGTGTGTGTGTGTGTGTGTGCGCGCTCGCACGTGGGTTAAGGGGACATCAGCCCAAAAATATGCAATAAATGAAAACTAGTTCGCTCTGAATCAAACTTTTTTTGACGAGTTGTATATGAAAAGGGTTTCATCTGGTCCAAGTCTCAGCATCGTAGCATAAATAGGAAGGGAGAAAAAAATATTGAATTATGTGTCAAAAATTTTCCAAAATGGTCAAAAACGATTATCAAACACAAGTGTCAACTGAAATCATGTCTATGACTCTCAGCTATCACAATAGCATTTTAACAAAATATATTATATTTAGTTTTATTAAATTTTTTTTTTTTCAATTTGGTGTATTTTTTTATCGGACGATTTGCATGAAACTCATACACGTGACTGCAGGTAAGCCTATCTGTAAGGGTGCCAATTTTGGAGGAAATTGGTTGATGTCAACCTCAGCCACAGATGGCAGCACCTTAGACTTTATATTTTAATTATTTATTTTTCAAGTAATATAAACGCCTTCAAACTCTTTCATTTTTATTCAATTTACATGAAACTTATACCTTATATGTAAAGTTTGTCTCTAAAATCATAAATTGTTTTGTTTCTCTAAGTTTATTTATTGATTTTATAATAGCAATAAACCTGACATATTTGCATAATTTTGGGGGGGGAACTTTGACTATTTGTATAAGGAAAACTAAAAATGTTTCAGAAACTCCCAAACTAAAAATCCTTTATTATATGCTAATGTGTCAGAAAAGTGTCATAGAATGATTATATCTGAAAATGTGAAAGGTTTGAACTCACTTGAAAATGTATATTTTTCGTTAATTTTTTTTTTTATCTCCCTTTCTATTTAGGCTGCAGTACTTAAACTTGGAACAATTACAGCCCTTTCCATATACAACTAGTCAAAAAATATTGGTTGACATTGAACAACTTTTCCAAAACCATTCTATTGCCTCCTGAAGTCCTATGAAAAGGGCTTCATCTGGTCCAAGTCTCAGGATCGTAGCATAAATAGGATGGGAGATTTTTTTTGTCAAGGAATTTTACACATTTTCAAATCGAAATTACAAACACAAGTTTCAAAAGAAATAATTTTTATGACACTCTTCTACCACATTAGCATATAATAAAAGGATCTGTTTCAGCGGATTTTCCAATATGTTTAGTTTTACTAATATAAATAGTCAAAGTTCTCTAAAAAAATTATGCAAATATATCATGGTTTATTACTATTTTAAAATCAATAAACGAACTTAGGAAAAAGAGTCGAAACAGATTTGTAGAAACCTAAACTCTACATATAAGGTGTAAGTGTCATGTAAATTGAATAAACAATGAAAGAGTTATAGGAACGTTTATGTTACTTGAAAATAAATAAGTAAAATATAAAGTCTAAGGTGCTGCCATCTGTGGCTGAGGTTGACATCAACCAATTTCCTCCAAAATTGTCACCCTTACAGACAGGCTTACCTGCAGTCAGGTGTATGAGTTTCAGCTTAGGATCTTGGGTCCCGCGTCAATCAACTGGTTTACAGGTTCCTGTGCCTATTGGGCTCTTGTCACGTGTATATTTCGTCATAGCCTCATAGCCACAACTACATCACTGACAGTGTCCCCTTGTGAGAGTACTACCTCTGCTAAATAGTCTTTATCTACCCAGTCAGTTCCTCTTGGAATTTAGTAGGTGGTAATCATGTCTCCCCTAACTCTTCTGGTTTTGAGTAACTTGAGGATTAATTCTAGTTGGCTTTCCTCGTAAATCTCTATGCACTGCACTTACAATCACGTGCACGCACTGGGCTTACAATCACGTGCACGCACTGCGCTTACAATCACGTGCACGCACTGCGCTTACAATCACGTGCACGCACTGCGCTTACAATCACGTGCACGCACTGCCTACAGTAGACAATTTTGTTGGTTTGGTATTCGGCTGAAGGCTGTCAACCGCAAGAGAGATATTTAGGTCTCCATAATAGTTTACTTAATAGCTAACAAGTATACTTTAGTCGTGAGCATTGTCGAGGAGTAAACTCAATATAATCACACGGAGAAGATGTATACGGCTCTCGTGTATGTGTCCCGTGTGTGGTTCAGCGCCACAAATTAATATCAATCAAATAGCGCCAGAAACAATTCGCTTCGCCAAACGGCTATATGTGCGCCGGTCGTGAGAGGTTGACCTACCAAGGTGTAGGATCTGGCCAGAGGGTAAACCACTCTGACAATATTGTGGCTGTGTGTACCCCGTAACGCGGCAACTGTGTACCAGTAAACCTGTGTTGTGTAAACTTGGTCTTCTATATGATACGTGCAGTTAGTGCCAAGGTCCTTCCCTCCCGAACACTCCACACTGGTTCAGAGTCTTTATTCGCGAGGTGCACAGCTGTGTTACAGTTGTGTGGGTTGACCAGGAGTACAGCTGTGGCACCCTCTGGCCTGCAGTTACAACTGTGGCACCCTCTGGCCTGCAGTTACAACTGTGGCACCCTCTGGCCTGCAGTAACAGCTGTGGCACCCTCTGGCCTGCAGTTACAACTGTGGCACCCTCTGGCCTGCAGTTACAACTGTGGCACCCTCTGGCCTGCAGTAACAGCTGTGGCTCCCTCTGGCCTGCAGTTACAACTGTGGCACCCTCTGGCCTGCAGTTACAACTGTGGCACCCTCTGGCCTGCAGTTACAGCTGTGACACCCTCTGGCCTGCAGTTACAACTGTGGCACCCTCTGGCCTGCAGTAACAGCTGTGGCACCCTCTGGCCTGCAGTAACAGCTGTGGCACCCTCTGGCCTGCAGTAACAGCTGTGGCACCCTCTGGCCTGCAGTTACAACTGTGGCACCCTCTGGCCTGCAGTTACAACTGTGGCACCCTCTGGCCTGCAGTAACAGCTGTGACACCCTCTGGCCTGCAGTAACAGCTGTGACACCCTCTGGCCTGCAGTTACAACTGTGGCACCCTCTGGCCTGCAGTTACAACTGTGGCACCCTCTGGCCTGCAGTTACAACTGTGGCACCCTCTGGCCTGCAGTTACAACTGTGGCACCCTCTGGCCTGCAGTTACAACTGTGGCACTCATTGTAACTTTCTCGACGTTTTGTGAATTGACATTGTTAGCATTATTGGGCATATTGTTAGTCATGCGGTATTGAGTATTTAGATGTGTGTATAGGAGTGAGGACGTGGTGGAGTAACCCGGTCTTGTTTATCTTGACAGGTTCCCGATGTCTTGAGCGAGGGAGCCGCCATGAGCTGTCACATCTCCTCCCCCACGGTGAGTACCCTGACGTGTTGTGTCATGTGTGTGTACCCCCCCCTCCCTCCCCCCACGGTGAGTACCCTGGTCCCGTGTCATGTGTGTGTACTCTACTTCTGGCAGGTATAGTGACAGCCGGTGATTGGTGTCACTGCAGTAGTGAGAGTAATGAGCGTCACTGCAGGAAGTACAGTGTGTGTTGTAGAGAGGCGAGGTGCGCCTCCACATTACCTTAGAGCTGCGAGCAGTGTGAGGAGCTCCCTGGATGTTATTGTGACCTTTACACCATAATAATATACCATAAATATGATCAACAACTACAGACGAGGCGACTATGACAGCCTTAATCATAATACATTTTTGCTCTGTAAATGAAAACTTGGGTTGAACATTGGGGTGATTGAAACAGTTCTGGCCAACTGATACGGGAGGAGCAGGTGGATATATAGAGGATATGAGTTACATTTTACATTGTCACTTCTTGACCTTTCATTTAAAAAAAAACTAGACCAGTAGGTTCCGCGGAACACCCGGGGTTGGTCCACCCGTGTCCACAGTTCCGCGGAACACCCTGGGTTGGTCCACCCGTGTCCACAGTTCCGCGGAACACCCGGGTTGGTCCACCCGTGTCCACAGTTCCGCGGAACACCCGGGGTTGGTCCACCCGTGTCCACAGTTCCGCGGAACACCCGGGGTTGGTCCACCCGTGTCCACAGTTCCGCGGAACACCCGGGGTTGGTCCACCCGTGTCCACAGTTCCGCGGAACACCCGGGTTGGTCCACCCGTGTCCACAGTTCCGCGGAACATGCAAAATCGTGCGGGATAAAAGTACAAGTTGCCACCTTTTTTGTTATTCAGTAAAAAAAATATAATTTATTAAGGTGTTAAGGTGACGTGTTAATAATAACCTGAAGGACTGAGAGAGTTGTGGCTGGCCGGGCCCCGGGGGACGGGCCTTAGCCTGGCCGGGCCCCTGGTGACGGGCCTTAGGCTGGCCGGGCGCCTGGCCGGGCGCCTGGCCGGGAGGAGTGTTGTGGAGGCCGGGGGGCGGGGGTAGGGGGTATCTTTGTCGCGGCCTTTCCTCCACTGCTGTTTGTCATGTTCCTGTTAAAGTGTTGATCATTTGCAGACTCGTGTTACAGTACACGAGTACAGTGTTCATTGATTGCTGTACTATTTACTGTTAAGTAAATGCTGTTTACATTTCTGTGTAGAGAGAGAGTTGTCGTACACACAACACGCCTGATATTACCGTGAATGGTGTGGGGGGGGGGGGGGATGTGCACACGTTGGTGTGTGTTTCCCAGCTTAGAAAAGCTTTAAGACACATGTTGGGTATAAGGTGATGCCTCCACGTGTCCGGCGTAGCGACTGTAGCTCGGGTTTAACATCTTAGTGGGGGGGGGGGGGTCCTTATAGTTTTGGCAGTTGGGAGGAGTCGCCACCACGGGGGGCTTCCTGTCCCCGACCGTGGACACCCTGACACACTTGAGTGACAGGATGAGGCACACATATTATGTGTGGTTTATATGTGTGTACACTTAAGGCCAAGAATTATTGCTCAAGAAGTAAAAATCTTCGGCGAAAGAAAATATTACTTTTCTTATATAGTTACTAGAGAGTACACTGGGTAATGTTTTGTAATGTTGCATTGCGAATACCAGACTGTATTTCCGCCAGTCCTCTGACACCCGCTTATTTTCATATTTAATATTCCAGAAGTTTAGTTTAGTTCTTTTATTATGCACCCATACCCATCTTGTGGGCGGCAGTGGAGAGGGTTACAGAGGCACATAATGGGCTCAGGGACTGAACCCCACAATTCATTTAGCTAAGCAAGTTACAATCTTGATGAGCTAGTTACAAAATTCAGTATAAGTTGTCACATCATCAATGGGTTCGAGATCGACCACAAGTACAGTTTCTAAATTAAGCAACTGACATATGTGGAGAGCTAGTGTCACAATTGATATGTTTGTCCTGCACACCGCCCCCCATCCAGCGGGCAGCGGTGGATAGGTTACAATCACTCAGTTACTACCTACAGTTAGCAAACTGGGGATATTTGGCTAAAGTTTCTGGTAGCAGATACCAGAAACTTATTTACACAAATCTGAAACATTTGTTATAAAATTGTAGCTGAATTCACGTACCTTTTCGCACTCCATCACACAGTGACGGAGGGTGTGCGAATAATTTGTTGACACAGTTTACATTTGGTCAGGTCTACATCAGCAGTTTTAATAGTGGGCCAGCCAGAGGCTTAGGGCCCGCGCAGGAATATCCCTGCGCAAAAAAAAAACAATGAGAATTCCCAGAGATACTTGTAACCGAGTCTAAGCCGAGCAGTAGTAACATCTAGAAGTCTGCTGATTTTATTGGATGAACCATAGATGTGTGGCGCCTCTTGCATGATAGTATGATGATAGATGGAATTACTGGTGTCAATTTCACTTTGCCTCAGATCTACAATATTTTGTTGAGGTTCTCGGTGCTCTCAGACTGCTTATAGGCAATCCAAGGTTACACTCAGTTTCTCCTTTAAAGGCAGATTCTTTGGTTAACTTATCAGCTCTATCATGCATTCGGAGGCCAACATGAGATGGAGTCCACATGAAATGGACTCTGTTACCATCATTAATAATTTTGTTGTATTTGTGTCTAGCTTCGGACACGAGCATGTTACAGTTACGTCTTAAAGCGTTGAGAGCAATCAAGGATGATAAGGAATCACATACAATTAATGTATCAAGTTTGGAGACTTGTACACATTTCAGTGCAAGGAGCAAGGCAAATAGTTCAGTCTGAAGGGTAGAGGCCCAGTTGTTTATACGGACTCCCCACTCAAATATAAGCCATCGCCCTTGTCAGGGACAACACTTCCAGCCGTACCCGTGGGCGTGGGACGAACAAATAGTATTTACAAAACTTTAAGGTTTAACCTGCCTTTTTCTCCAAGATAAATGAATTCAAAATAATTTGATTATAATAAACTCAACCAAAATGTAGCCGGTTCAGACGGTTTGCAGTCCGTAGATCCTACACATGTTTCAATCCGTTCTCTCGCTTAATACGTCATATTTTTTACGGACTGGATGAATCAGTTAAAAATTAGGATTTGTAAACATGAATGTACCACAATATTGACGACCGCTATGCGTCGGCCTCCATACAAATACAAATAAAAAAATACAAATATTTATTCAGGCAAAGTACATACATAAAAGGTAAGATACACACATTGATGCATTTATAGATAGAGCTAGTACATACAATGCCTAAAGCCACTATTACGCAAAGCGTTTCGGGCAGGAAAAACACTAAGACTAAAACTTAATACTAATTGAGATTAAAGTATAAATTGTGTTGAGAAAAAAAATGGAAAAAGGGGGGGGGGGAACATGGCAGAAAAAAGCAAAAATACAGCAGCAGTACACTGAGAACTTCAACAAGATCTTGTAGATCTGAGACAAAGTGAAATTGACACCAGTAATTCCATCTATCATACTATCATGCAAGAGGAGCCACACATCTATGGATCATCCAATAAAATCAGTAGACTTCTAGATGTTACTGCTGCTCGGCTTAGACTCGGTTACAAGTATCTCTGGGAATTCTCATTATCTGCTGATGTAGACCTAACCAAATGTAAACTGTGTCAACAAAATTATTCGCACACCCTCCGTCACTATGTGATGGAGTGCGAAAACATACGTGAATTTAGAGACAATTCTATAACCAATGTTCCAGCGATGTGTAAATATTTTATTCAAAATGATCTGCATCCAGAAATTCTAGCCAAATATCCCCAGTTTGCTAACTGTAGGTAGTAACCGAGTGATTGTAACCTATCCACCGCTGCCCACTGGATGGGGGGCGGTGTGCAGGACAAACATATAAATTGTGACACTAGCTCTCCACATATGTCAGTTGCTTAATTTAGAACCTGTATTTGAGGTCGATCTCGAACCCATTGTTGATGTGACGACTTATATTGAATTTTGTAACTAGCTCGTCAAGATTGTAACTTGCTTAGCTAAATGAATTGTGGGGTTCAGTCCCTGAGCCCATTATGTGCCTCTGTAACCCTTTCCACTACCGCCCACAAGATGGGTATGGGGTGCATAATAAATGAACTAAACTAACTAACTCAACAAACAGCATTGTTTAAAATAGTAGACATGGGTTGACATTTTGGGGTGAGGTAGGTTACATTGAGTTAATTAGGTAGTACTTAGTTTTTATCTTAAACTGGTTGGCAGAGGTACAGTCTTTAACATGATTGGGAAGGTCATTCCACATTAGAGGTCACTTGATTTGTAAAGCATTTCTAGTTTGATTAAATCGTACTCTTGGAATATCAAATAGGTATTTGTTTCTGGTGTGGTGCTCATGGGATCTGTTACAACCTTCTAGGAAGCTTTTAAGGTCAGGATTGACATTACAGTTCAGCGTTTTATATATATAAAATACACATGAGAGGATGTGTCATAGGTTAAGTGAGCTGCTCCTGAGTGAGTGGGTACTCAGGCGTTAGTCAGCTTGTTGTGGGGTGGCATCCTGGGCGGGGTCAGTAATTCCGCCTTGGGGGGGGGGGAGGAGGGACTCGATAAAAGCCAAACATGAATGAATATACCCTGGCTCCCTGTCCCCAGACACAATGTGGTGGAGGCTGACTCCATACACAGTTTCAAATGTAGATTTGATGAAGGTTTGATAGGCTCAGGAACCAGTACACCAGTTGATTGACAGTTGAGAGGCGGAACCAAAGAGCCAAAGCTCAACTTGGCGAGTAGTGAATTATTATTATATTGGTACCAAAGGAGTGTCACTATTGTCTTTACAGTAGTTAGCCATTTAGAACATGATTTTACGTTTTCTATAATGTAAATATATTTTTCGTTTTCTCAGATTTCTTTAGCGTAAACTATTTTATATAGTTACATTTAGTTCTAATTTTGTTTACCTCTTTTTCCACAATGAATAGGTAACTCGTACATATGTTAGCTTTATAACCTAAAACCTGAATCACATGACATTATGTAAATACGATATTTGTTTAATAGTTGACTGAAGCAATATGCGTTGGTGTGTGCATGTGTATATTCGCATATTATACTCGCCTAAATTAGCTTGTATTCACCTAGTTGTGCTTGCGAGGGTTGAGCTCTGCTCTTTCGGCCCGCCTCTCAACTGTCAATCAATCAACTGTTACTAACTACTATTTTTTTCACACACACACACACACACACACACACACACACCACACACACACACACACACACACACCACACACACACCACACACACAGGCCAGTGTCCCTAACCTGCATACCATGCAAGCTGATGGAGAAGATTGTGCGAAGAAAGCTAGTGGAGCACCTGGAGCGAAAGAACTTTGTAACACAGCACCAACATGGATTCAGGGATGGCAGGTCCTGCCTCACAGGGTTACTTGAATTCTACGACCAGGCAACAAAAATAAGGCAAGAAAGAGAAGGGTGGGCAGACTGCATATTTTTGGATTGTCAGAAAGCCTTTGATACAGTGCCACACAAGAGGCTAGTGAAAAAGCTGGAGATGCAGGCTGGAGTGAAAGGGAAGGTACTCCGTTGGATACAGGAGTACCTAAGCAACAGGAGACAAAGAGTCAGTGTGAGGGGTGAGGTCTCAGATTGGCGAGACGTTACAAGTGGAGTCCCGCAGGGGTCAGTCCTTGGACCTATACTGTTTCTGATATATGTAAATGATCTCCCAGAGGGTATAGAATCGTTTCTCTCAATGTTTGCCGATGATGCAAAAATTATGAGGAGGATTGAAACTGAGGACGATAGTAGGAGGCTACAAGACGACCTAGACAGACTGAGTGAATGGTCCAACAAATGGCTGTTGAAGTTCAACCCGAGTAAATGCAAAGTAATGAAACTAGGCAGTGGAAACAGGAGGCCAGACACAGGATACAGAATAGGAGATGAAGTACTTAATGAAACGGACAGAGAGAAAGATCTAGGAGTTGATATCACACCAAACCTGTCTCCTGAAGCCCACATAAAAAGGATAACATCTGCGGCATATGCGAGGCTGGCTAACATCAGAACAGCGTTCAGGAACCTGTGTAAGGAATCATTCAGAATCTTGTACACCACATATGTAAGACCAATCCTGGAGTATGCAGCCCCAGCATGGAGCCCGTACCTTGTCAAGCACAAGACGAAGCTGGAAAAAGTCCAAAGGTATGCCACTAGACTAGTCCCAGAACTAAGAGGCATGAGTTACGAGGAAAGGCTGCGGGAAATGCACCTTACGACACTGGAAGACAGAAGAGTAAGGGGAGATATGATCACAACCTACAAAATCCTCAGAGGAATCGACCGGGTAGACAAGGACAAACTATTCAACACTGGGGGGACGCGAACAAGGGGACACAGGTGGAAACTGAGTACCCACATGAGCCACAGAGACGTTAGAAGGAACTTTTTCAGTGTCAGAGTAGTTAACGGATGGAATGCATTAGGCAGTGATGTGGTGGAGGCTGACTCCATACACAGTTTCAAGGGTAGATATGATAGAGCCCAGTAGGCTCGGGAATCTGTACACCGGTTGATTGACAGTTGAGAGGCGGGACCAAAGAGCCAAAGCTCAACCCCCGCAAGCACAAATAGGTGAGTACAAATAGGTGAGTACACACACACACACCGTACCTTGTCAAGCACAAGACGAAGCTAGAAAAAGTCCAAAGGTATGCCACCAGACTAGTCCCAGAACTAAGAGGCCTGAGTTACGAGGAAAGGCTGCGGGAAATGCACCTTACGACACTGGAAGATAGAAGAGTAAGGGGAGACATGATCACAACCTACAAAATCCTCAGGGGAATCGACCGGGTAAACAAGGATGAACTATTCGACACTGGAGGGGCGCGAACAAGGGGACACAGGTGGAAGCTGAGTACCCAAATGAGCCACAGAGACATTAGAAAGAACTGTTTCAGTGTCAGAGTAGTTAGTAAATGGAATGCACTAGGCAGTGATGTGGTGGAGGCTGACTCCACACACAGTTTCAAATGTAGATATGATAGAGCCCAGTAGGCTCAGGAATCTGTACACCAGTTTATTGACGGTTGAGAGGCGGGACCAAAGAGCGAGAGCTCAACCCCCGCAAGCACAATTAGGTGAGCACACACACACACACAGAGCAGCCCGTAATAGCTGTCTAACTCCCAGGTACCTATTTACTGCTAGGTAACAGGGGCACCAGGGTGAAAGAAACTCTGCTCATTTTTGTTTCTCGCCGGCGCCGGGAATCGAACCCGGGCCAGTAGTGCTATGCACACAGCCACCGGCGCACCTTAAGGGTTGTGGGGGGTTGAGCTTCGACTCTTTGGTCCCGCCTCTCAATTGTCAGTCAGCTGGTGTACAGGTTCCTGAGCCTACTGGGCTCTATCATATCTACATTTGAAACTGTGTGTGGAATCTGTCTACACCACATCACTGCCTAATACATTCCATCTGTTAATTACTCTGACACTGAAAACAAATTTCTAATGTCGCTGTGCCTCATTTCGGTACTCAGTTTCCAGCTGTTCCCCCCCCCCCTCTCCCCTAACCCTTCTGTCTTCCAGTGACATGGGGTTCAATTCACTCAGCCTTTCTTAGTAACTCATACCTTTTAGTTCTGGAACTCGTCTGATAGCTTACCATTGAACCTTCAAATTCGCCCTATGTATGATTAGGTATGGACTCCATGCTGAACCCGCATGCTCTAGGATTGTTCTGACATATGCGGTATGTAAGGTTCTAAATTATTCCTTACACATATTTCTAAAGGCAGTTCTGATGTTAGCCAGCCTCGCATTCGCCGCTGATGATATCCTCTTTATGTGGCCTTCGGGAGACGGGTTCCGTGTGATATCAATTCCTAGATCCTTCTCTCTGTCTCCCATTTGGTACGTTGTGTTTGGCCTCCTGCGCTTTCCATCTAGTTTCCTTTCATCATATTTACTTTAGTTAAACTCTAGCAATCTTTTGTTGGACCAGGTCATCTTGTAGCCTCTTGCTTTCTTCTTCTGTCCCAAATGAGCCCAAATGATTACCCAAAGGAGGTACCTGTGAGGAGGACCTGTCCTCCTCACAATTTTTGCGTCATCAGGAAACATTGAGAGGAATGAGTCTATTCCCTCTGGAAGATCGCTTACGTTCATCAGAAATAGGATAGGGCCAAGAACTGAACCATTTGTGACACCACTAATAATATCTCGCTACTCAGATATCTCGCCCTCACAATGACTTTGTCTGTTGTTGCTTAGGTACTTCCTTATCCAGTGGAGTACCTTCCCTGTTATTCCTGCCTGCATCTCCAACTAATGCGCTAGTCTCGTATGGGATACTGTGTCAAAGGCTTTCTGGTAATTCAAAATATGCATTCTACCCACCCTTCTCTTTCTTGTCTAATTTTTGTCGCCTGGTCGTAGAATTCAATTAAAACTGTGAGGCCATATTTACCATTCCTGAATCCGTGCTGTGTTAGAAAATTCTGTCTCTCCAGATGTTCTTCCAGTTTTTTCCTCACAATCTTCGCATCTCCTTGTATAGTATGCAAGTTAGGGACACTGGCCTGTAGTTCAGTGCCTCCTGTTTGTCTCCCGTCTTGTATATTGGGACTACATTAACTATCTTCCAAATTTTTTGGCAGTTCTCTTGTTACCAGTGACCTGTTGTACACCATTAAGAGTGGTAATCATAGTGCCACTGCTCCCTCATTTAGCATCCATGGTGAGATTCCGTCTGGGCCAACAGCCTTTGCCACATCCAATTGAGGCAAATGCTTCTTTACCTCTCCATTGGTAATCTCACGTTCTTCCAGTGGTGCCTGGTGTTAGACATTCCCCCTCTTAGTTCAGGAACTTCTTCCTCTACTGTGAAGACCTCTTGGAATCTCTTATCGAGTTCCTCACACACTTCTTTGTCATTTGTAGTGAACCTGTCTGCCCCTATCTTCTGTTTCATTACCAGTTCCTGCACTGTTGTTTTCCTTTTGTGTAGTAATTTGAATTGAGCCTTTGCTTTATTTGCTATGCCATTTACGGACATGTGTGTGCTAACAACTGGGATATGTACAAAGAGAGGTGTATTCTAATTCTCGGTCAATACACGGAGAATTTGCCTTAATTCTGAACGTTATTCATGACTTAAGTATACTTTCTGGTGAGTCAGTAAGCTATTAAGGTATCCTTAATAACCTTCATAGGTTGAAAAGCCTCAAATCCAACACCAAATCAAATTTATAGGGTAGATAGTTAGTTGTATAATTTATAAATCTATTTCATTTGTTGGTGTAGTTTGCTTGTAGTAATGCGGCATGTAGAGTGGTTCCCGTAGTTATATAAATAAATAGGAGCGAAATATGGGTTTTGGTATAATCGTGTTTAACTATGCTGAAACCCCATCTCGCCTTCTAATTATATATATATATATATATATATCGATATATTATATATATAATATATATTATATATATATATATATATATATATATATGACATACATTCGTGTGTGTATAATTACCTAAGTGTACTTACAGGATGAGAGCCACGCTCGTGGTGTCCCGTCTTCCCAGTACTCTTTGTCATATGACTAATAACTTGCCCGAAACGCAATGCATGCTAGTGGCTTTACTAGAATGTAAAATCTTCATAGCTATGTACTCTCCTAACCTCCAATGTACCTTCTTGTATGTAAATGAATAAATAAATAAATATGACGCTTAAAACTACTGACGGTTTTGGCCTCCACCACACCTTCTCCCTAACTTGTCCAATCGTCTACCACTATACATAAGTGTACTTTCTATTATTTTCGGCACTTTTGTTTACTTACCTTGAGTCTGTGACCTCTACCAAGGGTTGCCCAGTGTACAGGGCTACGCTAGGGTTACCCAAGGCGTATCACACCACCAATCACCCGTCGTGGGCTCCATTAGGTAATACTCGCGAAAGTCCAAGAGTAAGCGGGTGGGGGTTAAAACAGTCTCTCCGGATGTTGATAAACCAGTTTGTGTGGCATGTGCTGACTGCGCCAGTAGCTGCGCACTTGTCACTCTGGCGCAGTCTGCTGGTGACCTATTAGAGCGCCATCCAACGGCACAGCCCTCGCTCACTCGCTGTTCTCAATTTCAGTAGCGGGCGTCTTGTGCTCCCCTCCACCCTTGTCCGCTCCTGACCTGGCATGGTATCGCCTCCGGGTCCAGATTCCTGGAGTCAGTCAGTAGGCGCCGCGTCGCACACCGACACCTAACACTACAACCCCCATCACTACCACCACCTACTACTACCACCACCTACCACTACCACCACCTACCACTGCCACCACCTACCACTGCCACCACCTACCACTATACCTTCATGCTGTGCCTTCACTACCTTCAGAGTGCCTTCAGATTGTGCAGGAGTTGTTACCTCGTCTACTGTGACTCGTGTCATCCAGTGCTACTTCTGCCACCTGTTTAACCTCTGTCGAGGTCCTCACACACCTCCTTGTCCTCTCTGGCTGGTCACATGCACTCTCACTCTTCCTTTCCTTCATACGTGGCTATACAACAGCTTTGGGTGGTCCTTAGTATTCGTATTGCCAGTCCGCTTACCTAACAGTTGCTGGAGAAGTGAGGTCTAACCTCTATTGTCCTGTGTGGTGGTGGTGAGAGTGGTGGTGGTGTTGGTGGGAGTGGTGGTGGTGTGGGGAAAGTGGAATGGATGGTGGTAGTGGACGAGGGATGCCTGGTGGTGGTGGGGGGACTCCCCTTACCGCAAGGCCGCGTGTGACCGCAGCTGTGGACCGGTCCATTACCAGCACCCTACCTCTCATTGTCGGGTCCTTATCTCCTCTCTACCTGGACTATCAGGTCCTTATCTCCGCTCTACCTGGACTGTCAGGTCCTTATCTCCTCCCTACCTGGACTGTCAGGTACTTACTATATCTCCTCCCTACCTGACTGTCAGGTCCTTATCGCCTCCCTACCTGGGCTGTCAGTCCTTATCGCCTCCCTACCTGCTGGACTGTCAGGTCCTTATCTCCTCTCTACCTGGTCTGTCAGGTCCTTATCTCCGCTCTACCTGGACTGTCAGGTCCTTATCCTCCGCTCTACCTGGACTGTCAGGTCCTTATCTCCTCTCTAAATGAAATGTCAGGTCCTTATCACCTCCCTCCCTGGACTGTCAGGTCCTTATCTCCTCTCTACCTGGACTGTCAGGTCCTATCTCCTCTCTAAATGAAATGTCAGGTCCTTATCACCTCCCTCCCTGGACTGTCAGGTTCTTATCTCCTCCCTACCTGACCTGTCGGGTCATCTTGAAGGACATAACAATTGTCTAAGTTTGTTATTGTCTCCAGAAGCTTCGCATCAACAACAGACATGTTCACA
>WNGS01167840.1:19295435-19306608 GCA_020271785.1 Procambarus virginalis | reverse complement strand
ATAAAACTCACACCCAGAGGACTCGAAACCCATACTCCCAGGAGCAACGCAACTGGTATGTACAAGACGCCTAAACGTGTGCCCCAAGAGAATGAGGTGATTGGAAAATGCTATAACCAAGATAACCATCCGAGTGCCGGCGGTGGGGTGGTTCAAATAGCTTCGGCTATCACCTCATTTTTGTCCGGTCGTGATGGTCCAGTGGTTTAAGGCTCTTGTACATACCAGTTGCGTTGCTCCTGGAGTATGGGTTCGAGTCACTCTGGGGTGTGAGTTTTCATTCGCATATAGTCCTGGGTACTCATTTCAGGATGTTCGCATTTGTGTTCCTCACGTGCGTCCCCAAAGAATGAGGTATTTGGTAAAATGCTATGACCCAGATAACCATCCGAGTGACCCGGTGGGGTGGTTCAAATAGCTTCGGCTATCACCTCATATTTGTACCCGGTCGTGATGGGTCAAGTGGTTTAGGCGTCTTGTACATACCAGTTGCCGTTGCTCCTGGGAGTATGGGTCGAGTCACTTCTGGGGTGTGAGTTTTCCTTCGCATATAGTCCTGGGGACCATTCAGGATTGTTCGCATTTGTGTTGCCTCACGTTGCCCCCAAAGAATGAGGTGATTTGGTAAATGACTATACCAAAGATAACCATCCGAGTGCCGGGGTGGGTGGTTCAAATAGCTTTCGGCTATCCACCTCATTTTGTCCGAGTCGTGATGGTCAAGTGGTGTTAAGGCGTCTTTGTACATACCAGTTTGCGTTGCTCCTGGGAGTATGGGTTGAGTCACTCTGGGGTGTGAGTTTTCATTCGCATATATCCGGGGCCATTCAGGATTGTTTCGCATTTGTGTCCTCACGTGTGCCCCAAAGAATGAGGTGATTTGGTAAAATGCTATACCCAAGATAACCATCCGAGTGCCGGCGGTGGGGTGGGGTTCAAATAGCTTGGCTATCACCTCATTTGTCCCGGTCGTGATGGTCAAGTGGTTTTAAGGCGTCTTGTGGACATAGCAGTTGCGTTGCTCCTGGGAGTATGGGTTCGAGTCACTGCTGGGGGTTGTGAGTTTTCATTCGCATATAGTCCGGGGGACCAGGTCAGGATTGTCGCGAAATAGTAGATATCATAGAGTAATAAGTAGTAGTATATATATAGTGTGGTGTGTGTGTGTGTGTGTGTTGTGTTGTGTGTTGTGTGTGTTGTTGTGAGTGTGTGTTGTGTGTGTGATGTGTGTGCAGTGTGTATGATGTGTAACCTCCAAAGATTAACCTCCAAGTGACCCGTGCCCAAGTTTCCCACCTCTGTCAGCAAGTTCTCACCAATGTTGCGCAGGGGGCTTCTTCATACATTTCTAAATCCTTTCATAAACCATTATTGCATTGCTCTCTAACAGATTACAAAATCATGCAATTTGAATATTAGTAATTTTTTGTATAATTAGATCCATTTTTTGATTGATCAATTAAAAGTATTTGAGTAAGATTATTAATACACATTTATCTCCAAATACCTTATTAATCTCCTCTTATCTCATTATTCTCTTATGTTTGTGAACTAAGTCATTGTTTCTCACCTCACCCATTCCTGACTATTTCCACCACCACTGTATTGTAATTCCATCCTTCCGACATATGTAATTATTTATACGAAAGTACTTAAGATAATTAACTGTCTTAAGGGGGCATCAGTTCCATAGTATGCCCAAAATATCATAAATAAATGAAAACTAGTTCGATTTCAATCAAACTTTTTTGGAGGGTTGTAACTGAAAAGAGTTTCATCTGGCCAAGTCTCAGCATCGTAGCACAAATAGGAAGGAGAAAAAATATTGAATTAGTGTCAAAAAATTTCCTAAATGGCCAAAAATTAACATCAAACACAGTGTCAAGTGAAATCATGTCTACGGACTCTCAGCTATCACAATGCAATAATAAAAATATTTAATAATAAGGTTTATCCCCCAAAAAAATTTAATTAAAAAATTTTTTTGTCTTATTTGTTTTATATCGAACGATTTGCATGAAACTCATACACCTGACTGCAGGTAAGCCTATCTGTAAGGGTGTCCAATTTTGGAGGTATGTAGTTTGATGTCAACTCAGCCACAGAGTGGCAGCACCTTAGACTTTATTTCTTACTTATTTTTTGCAAGTAACTAGAACGTTCTCTAACTTACATTTTTTATTCAATTTACTTGAAACTTACACCTTATATGTAAAGTTTATGTTTCTAATCTGGTTCGAGCTTTTTTCCTAAGTTCATTTATTGATTTATAAGCTAAAACATGCTATATTTGCATATATTTTTTTATGGGGGGGGGAGGGGGAAACTTTGACTATTTGTATTAGTAAAACTAAAACAAATTTTGGAAAATCCGCTGAATCAGGACGTTTATTATATGCTAATGTGATCAGAAGAATGTCATAGAAATTATTCCATTTGAAACATGTGGTTAGATAGAGGTGAAAATGGTGTAAAGGTCGCTGAAACAAATCTCTCTTTCTATTTAGGCTGAGTACTGAAAGTTGAACATTGCAGCCTTTTGCAGATACAACTAGTCAAAAAATATTGGTTGACATTCACAACGTTAAAAAGACTAACTGATGGCCCCTGAATCCTTCCATCGTGGTCTGACGTTGTCACATTATTCATCACGTGTTAATTTCTTCGTGATTACACACACTTATATATCAGCCCGTCCTCCAAAACAGAGACCCAAAAGTCATTCCATGCACCCGCCAAACCCCTGTTTATGAAATGAAAAACGGTTTACCCACGACTCACAACTGTTGACGTTCGAACACGTCCGGAACAAGTGCTTCACTGACGAATTTTGTTCGAACCACAACGCTGTAAATGCTTCACCCACGTGCTGTAAATGCTTCACCCACGTACTACAAATACAAATAATCCCCACAGAACCTAGATACCTAACCTAACCTATATATGGCAAATATATTATAATATTAATTTATATTTGAAAAAAATTCCTGTTTTGAATGAATCGCATGTTAAAATTTATGAATGCGTCTGTGGGGGCGACACTGGATTTAGTAATGACCTTAAGTCGAGGACGGGTTGTATATATATATACTTACAATTAACCGTTAAAGAACTTACACTGAAAACATGATTATATATTCTTAGAAAAAGAAAACACGAACAAGATAACAAATTATCAAACTCAACTTACGTAATGATGAAACTGAGTAACTAGTTTACATTTTAAACATTGACAATAAGGACTAAATAAAAATCACAACTAAGAAACTAAAGATTCAAAGATTCTATGCAAGATTAAATTAAATCAATCGTTATCGAATTACCCATGTCACACATTATAAAGAAACAAATATTATAAAATAATAGACACACACTTGTTATAATGTTATCACAATTAACGAAGCCATTTTTTTCAGAAAATAGGAATCACTGGCACAAGTGATCATTGTTTACATGAGTCCGACATTAACATTTTGGACTCTTGCGTGAATGGACAGTCTGACCTGGGAATTATAGAGTCCATATATACCCGGGAGCTGCGGCCAGCCGCTGTTAAACACTAATGCTTCAGTTCACCACTTGTATACTATGTCAAACTTCATCAAGAGTGTGTTCCGCGCATGTTTTAATTGCGAGTCATTATATTTTTTATTATTTAGTTTCCCTTTATCTGCTTTTTGTGCTCCTTTTTGAAGTAGGATGGACCTTATAATTATCTGTTTAATTGTGATCATAAATATAACAACTGTGTGTCTACTATTTTATAATATTTGTGTTCTTTTTTCATTCATATATATATATATATATAATATGCATTCTATAGGAGTGAATCTCTGTCAAAAGTAGGATGCCAGACGCTCGAGGCTAGCATGAATTATCAAATTTTGCAGGAGGAATGGTCTAGGGTACGGGACAGTTATAGGCTGGTCAAAGTCGGCCTAAGTTAAATGCTTTAAGTTTAAGAAATGTCAGCCCGTGACCCTACACCAACGTGCAGTTTACATTGTATAAAATGAAATCGTGAATGTGATTTCCGTAGGGTTTATCGCCTTCTTGAAAACTATGAACTGATTTTATTCGAGCTAGTGATGAAAATATTGAGTTGGAGGAAGAGGAAATAGTATATAGAGGAGGATATAAGAGTGATACTGATACAGGGAGATAGAGACCCTGGCACCGCTGGGTAACATAATATACCTTTAAGAATGTCTGTCCAAGTTGAAGACCAGACGCTAGGGGCTAGCCTCACCCAAATTTGCAGCGAAAATTGCCTGGAGAAGACGGACAGGCTGGTTGTGTACGTGTGTACTCGCCTAGATATACTCGCCTAGATGTGCTTGGTCGAGCACCTCTAGGCGAGTATATCTAGGGTCGAGCTAGACTCCTTGCCCCCATATCGAACCTTCTTAGATTACTGCAGTGACTCGTTTTTTACGGCTCTTATCATGTTTTCATTTACATTTTTGAATCGAATTAGCTTCAGTGACGTGTGCATCTAATCTATTCTATTTATTGACGTCACTAACACTGTAAAGGTTCTTGTGTGTGTGTGTGTGTGTGTGTGTGTGTGTGTGTGTGTGTGTGTGTGTGTGTGTGTGTGTGTGTGTGTGTGTGTGTGTGTGTGTGTGTGTACTCATCTATTTGTGCTCTCCTATTTGTGCCTGTAAGATCGAGCATTCACTCTTGGATCCCGCCTTTCTAGCCATCGGTTGTTTACAGCAATGACTCCTGTTCCATTTCCTTATCATATCTAGTTTTAAAATTATGATCAGTGTGTGTGTGTGGTGTGTGTGTGTGTGTGTGTGTGTGTGTGTGTGTGTGTGTGTGTGTGTGTGTGTGTGTTTGTGTGTGTTTGTGTGTACTCACCTATATGTACTCACCTATATGTGTCTGCAGGATCGAGCATTGACTCTTGGATCCCGCCTTTCGAGCATCACTTGTTTACAGCAATGACGCCTATCCCATTTCCCTATCATACCTGGTTTTAAAATTATGAATAGTATTGGCTTCCACAACCTGTTCCTTAAGTGCATTCCATTTTCCCACTACTCTCACGCTAAAAGAAAACTTCCTAACATCTCTGTGACTCATCTGAGTTTCTAACTTCCATCCATGTCCCCTCGTTCTGTTACTATTCCGTGTGAACATTTCGTCTATGTCCACTCTGTCAATCCCTCTGAGTATTTTATACGTTCCTATCATGTCCCCCCTCTCCCTTCTTCTTTCTAGTGTCGTAAGGCATAGTTCCCCCAGGCGCTCCTCATACCCCATCCCTCGTAGCTTTTGTGTGTGTGTGTGTGTGTGTGTGTGTGTGTGTGTGTGTGTGTGTGTGTGTGTGTGTGTGTGTGTGTGTGTGTGTGTGTGTGTGTCTGTTTGTGTTTGGAGACACCCTTGCATGAATATGGTCAATATAATTATGTCAAAAAACTGTTGGTGGACGCCCATCCTGCTAGTTCCGCCTGGCTCGCCCATCCTCACACACAAGCACACACACACACACCGTGCAGCTGATCACCACACACAACATTCTCACAGCTATTGATAAGGTAGATAATGACAAATTTATTTAACACGGGGCACACGTACTAGGGGACACAGGTGGAAACTGAGTGCCCGGATGAGTCAGAGACATTAGAAAGAACTTTTTCAGTGTCAGAGTAGTTAGCAGGTGGAATGCATTAGGCAGTGATGTGGTGGAGGCTGACTCCATACACAGTTTCTAATGTAGATATGACAGACCCCAGTAGGCTCAGGAATCTATACACCAGTTGATTGACAGTTGAGAGGCGGGACCACAGAGCCGAAGCTCAACCCCCGCAAGCACAACTAGGTGGATACACACGTGTGGTGTGATCATAGCAAGTAAAGTAACAATTTTACCTTGTAGAAGACAGGCAAGAAAATTGACAAATGGAGGCTAGTAGGTGTGAAGGAGAGACAAGAGAGCATCTGCCCCTGGCCTGCACCCGCACGTGTTGCCCCTGACCTACACCTGCACGTGTTGCCCCTGACCTACACCTGCACGTGTTGCCCCTGACCTACACCTGCACGTGTTGCCCCTGACCTACACCTGCACGTGTTGCCCCTGACCTGCACCTGCACGTGTTGCCCCTGACCTATACCTGCACGTGTTGCCCCTGACCTGCACGTCTTGCCCCTGACCTGCACGTGTTGCCCCTGACCTGCACCCGCACGTCTTGCCCCTGACCTGCACGTGTTGCCCCTGACCTACACCTGCACGTGTTGCCCCTGACCTGCACCCGCACGTGTTGCCCCTGACCTACACCTGCACGTGTTGCCCCTGACCTACACCTGCACGTGTTGCCCCTGACCTACACCCGCACGTGTTGCCCCTGACCTACACCTGCACGTGTTGCCCCTGACCTGCACCTGCACGTGTTGCCCCTGACCTATACCTGCACGTCTTGCCCCTGACCTGCACGTCTTGCCCCTGACCTGCACGTGTTGCCCCTGACCTGCACCCGCACGTCTTGCCCCTGACCTGCACGTGTTGCCCCTGACCTACACCTGCACGTGTTGCCCCTGACCTGCACCCGCACGTGTTGCCCCTGACCTACACCTGCACGTGTTGCCCCTGACCTACACCTGCACGTGTTGCCCCTGACCTACACCCGCACGTGTTGCCCCTGACCTACACCTGCACGTCTTGCCCCTGACCTGCACGTCTTGCCCCTGACCTGCACGTGTTGCCCCTGACCTGCACCCGCACGTCTTGCCCCTGACCTGCACGTGTTGCCCCTGACCTACACCTGCACGTGTTGCCCCTGACCTACACCTGCACGTGTTGCCCCTGACCTACACCT
Organism: Procambarus virginalis; assembly: GCA_020271785.1. NCBI lineage: Eukaryota > Metazoa > Arthropoda > Malacostraca > Decapoda > Cambaridae > Procambarus > Procambarus virginalis. The sequence goes on along the minus strand of WNGS01167840.1, from coordinate 19,299,784 downwards.
GCACGTGTTGCACCTGACCTATACCTGCACGTGTTGCCCCTGACCTACACCTGCACGTGTTGCCCCTGACCTACACCTGCACGTGTTGCCCCTGACCTACACCTGCACGTGTTGCCCCTGACCTACACCTGCACGTGTTGCCCCTGACCTACACCTGCACGTGTTGCCCCTGACATACACCTGCACGTGTTGCCCCTGACCTGCACCTGCACGTGTTGCCCCTGACCTGCACCTGCACGTGTTGCCCCTGACCTGCACGTGTTGCCCCTGACCTGCACCTGCACGTGTTGCCCCTGACCTGCACGTGTTGGCCCTGACCTACACCTGCACGTGTTGCCCCTGACCTGCACGTGTTGCCCCTGACCTGCACCTGCACGTGTTGCCCTTGACCTGCACGTGTTGGCCTTGACCTACACCTGCACGTGTTGCCCCTGACCTGCACGTGTTGGCCCTGACCTGCACCTGCACGTGTTGCCCCTGACCTGCACGTGTTGGCCCTGACCTACACCCACACGACCGCCCTGGGTGGGGTCGCGGAAGTGAACTTCACCGTTCCCTCATCGTCAGTTTCCGCTCAGCGCACAGGTCGTTCCGTCGTGTGGTTCTTCACGTGAGTCGCTCCTCGTGTCCACTACCAGCAGGTGTTGTAGACGACACGCCGCTCCCGGGCTGTGTCGCCCACTACCAGCAGGTGTTGTGGACGACACGCCGCTCCCGGGCTGTGTCGCCCACTACCAGCAGGTGTTGTGGACGACACGCCGCTCCCGGGCTGTGTCGCCCACTCACACACGCTTCATGTATCATAACATTGTATAACTATCAAAATAACTAAAAAAAAGTTATTTACTGAAATATAAATAATAATAATAATTATTATTATTATTATTATTATTATTATTATTATATATTATTATTATTATATATTAGTATTTTGTCCATAGTTCAGTATAGATTATGATGGGTGTTTTGGTTCTGTTTGTGTTTGTAAACAATGCTCACCCTTGTAAACACCGACCGTCCTTGTAAACACCGACCGTCCTTGTAAACAACGACCGTCCTTGTAAACACCGACCGTCCTTGTAAACACCGACCGTCCTTGTAAACACCGACCGTCCTTGTAAACAACGACCGTCCTTGTAAACACCGACCGTCCTGGTAAACACCGACCGTCCCTGTAAACACCGACCGTCCTGGTAAACACCGACCGTCCTGGTAAACACCGACCGTCTGGTAAACACCGACCGTCCTTGTAAACAACGACCGTCCTGGTAAACACCGACCGTCATTATGAAGGAGCTCTGAAGTTAACGTCTTCAAAAGGACAATGTAGTTAATGTTATTATCTACTCCCTATCCATAGTTGGGTTAAGGTTAGGTTAGGTTAGGTTAGGGTACATGAGGTTTTATGTTAATGGTGTATTATTTTCAAAAGTGTGAAATATGAAACTCGAGAACTGAGTTACCCCTACAATTTCATTTACAGAAATCCTAATTCTTCAGACAGTTTCAAAGAAAACAAGCTCAGCATATACTATTTATATTTTAAAACAATAATTTGGTTTCAAATTGTATGAAGATATATCATTATATAATAAAGTTATCATTTAAAATATTTTACCCGTCCTCGACTCAAGTCCATTACATCCAGCGGTCGACCCCACAGACGCATTCATCCATTTTTACATGCTGTTCATTCAAAACGGGAATATTCTTAAATATAAATTAATATTATAATATATTAGCATATTGTGCATATATAGGCATAGGTTAGGTTAGGTAACTACAAGTACTACAAATACAAATAATCTGTTGTCGATTATTTGTATTTGTAGTACGTGGGTGAAGCATTTACAGCGTTGTGGTTCGAACAAAATTTGTCAGTGAAGCACTTGTTCCGGAAGTTGTGAGTCGTGTGTAAACCGCTTTTCATTCATAAACAGCTGGGGTTTGGCGGGTGCATGGAATGACTTTTGGGTCTTTGTTTGGAGGACGGGCTGTGTGAACAGAAGTTCGCACAAGTTCAGCGAAGCGCTGTTCGAGAAAAGTTTGAACGTGATGATTCAGACCGTATGGTGGTGGTGGGGGAGGTATTCACCTAGTTGTGCTTGCGGGGTTGAGCTCTGCACTTTCGGCCCGTCTCTTACCTGTAAATCAATCAACAGATTTTTTCACACACACACACACACACACACACACACACACACACACCCACACACACACACACACACACACACACACACACACACACACACACACACACACACACACACTTTGGTCCCTTGCGGGACCAAAGAGCCAAAGCTCAACCCCCGCAAGCACAAATAGGTGAGTACACACACACACACACACACACACAACACACACACACACACACACACACACACACACGCACATTACATCATGAGTTACGAGGAAAGGCTGCGGGAAATGCACCTTACGACACTGGAAGACAGAAGAGTAAGGGGAGACATGATCACAACCTACAAAATCCTCAGGGGAAACGACCGGGTAGACAAGGATAAACTATTCAACACTGGTGGTAAGCGAACAAGGGGACACAGGTGGAAACTGAGTACCCACATGAGCCACAGGGACGTTAGAAGGAACTTTTTCAGTGTCCGAGTAGTTAACAGATGGAATGCACTAGGCAGTGATGTGGTGGAGGCTGACTCCATACACAGTTTCAAATGTAGATATGACAGAGCCCAGTAGGCTCAGAAATCTGTACACCAGTTGATTGACAGTTGAGAGGCGGGACCAAAGAGCCAGAGCTCAACCCCCGCAAGCACAAATAGGTGAGTACACACACATACAGGTTTTCCTTTAGCGTGAGAGTAGTGGAAAATGGAATGCATTTAAAGCAGTTGTGGAAGCAAACTCTATTCATAATTTTAAAACTAGATATGATAGGGAAATGGGACAGGAGTCATTGCTGTAAACAACCGATGGCTAGAAAGGCGGGATCCAAGAGTCAATGCTCGATCCTGCAGGCACAAATAGGTGAGTACACACACATACACACAGGAAGCAGCTCATAACAGCTGTCTAACTCCCAGGTACCTATTTACTGCTAGGCAACAGGGCATCAGAGTGAAAGAAACTCTGCCCATTTTGTTTCTGCAATCACCGAGGATCGAACCCGGACTCTGGGATTACGAGTCCAGAGCGTTGTACACTCAGCTATCATGCCCCTGTGATGTGATGGTTGGGGTGTGGTGGTGGGGGTGTGGGGAGTGTGGTGGTGGGGTTGTGGTGGTGGGGTTGTGGTGGGGGGGAGTGTGTGGTCCGGGTGTGGTGGTCGGGGTGTGGAGAGTGTGGTGGTCCGGGTGTGGGGGAGTGTGGGGTCTGGGTGTGGTGGTGGGGGTGTGGGGAGTGTGGTGGTCCGGGTGTGGTGGTGGGGGTGTGGGGAGTGTGGTGGTCTGGGTGTGGTGGTGGGGGTGTGGGGAGTGTGGTGTCCGGGTTGGTGTCGGGTTGTGGTGGTGGGGGTGTGGTGGTCCGGGTGTGGTGGTGGGGGTGTGGGGAGTGTGGTGGTCCGGGTGTGGTGGTGGGGGTGTGGGGAGTGTGGTGGTCCGGGTGTGGTGTGGGGGTGTGGGGAGTGTGGTGGTCTGGGTGTGGTGGTGGGGGTGGGGAGTGTGGTGGTCCGGGTGTGGTGGTCCGGTGTGGTGGTGGGGGGTGTGGTGGTGGGGGTGTGGTGGTGGGGGTGTGGTGAGTGTGGTGGTCCGGGTGTGGTGGTGGGGGTGTGGGGAGTGTGGTGGTCCAGGTGTGGTGGTGGGGGTGTGGTGAGTGTGGTGGTCCGGGTGTGGTGGTGGGGGTGTGGGGAGTGTGGTGGTCCAGGTGTGGTGGTGGGGGTGTGGTGAGTGTGGTGGTCCGGGTGTGGTGGTCCGGGTGTGGTGGTGGGGGTGTGGGGAGTGTGGTGGTCCAGGGTGGTGGTGGGGGTGGTGGTGAGTGTGGTGGTCCGGGTGTGGTGGTCGGGTGTGGGGAGTGTGTGTGGTCCAGGTGTGGTGGTGGGGGTGTGGTGAGTGTGGTGGTCCGGGTGTGGTGGTCCGGGTGTGGTGGTGGGGTGGGGGTGTGTGGGGAGAAGAGAGGTGGGGAGGGCAGCCACCTGGGGCATGAGGAAGCGGGTCGTTAGTGTACTTAACAGTGAAGGTGGTGAAGGTGGCCCGTGGCGCTCCTCTGTCCTCTACGGCCACGACAGAGAAAGCACCCAACTAAACAAGCAGCCTGCCAACCAGACAGTCTGCCTGCCTGCCTGCCAGCCTGCCTGCCAGCCTGCCTGCCAGCCTGCCAGCCTGCCTGCCAGCCTGCCAGCCTGCCTGCCAGCCTGCCTGCCTGCCTGCCTGCCTGCCAGC
>WNGS01167840.1:19272232-19282976 GCA_020271785.1 Procambarus virginalis | reverse complement strand
TGAGTGAACAATTTTGCAGCTTAAAATCACACCAAAACTAACTGCTAGAAGCGTCACACCCAGTTTTTCCTATTGCTAAAATACCTGAAATGTTTGCAATGTGAAATGTTTTTGAGGCCGGTATATAGAGTAGGTTGTGACGTCATAAGCTGGCCAAATGGTTGCATCTCGCCACTGCACGCTTCTCACTCTGCAACATGCAATGTGTGCACGTCACATTATTGACATAACCGTAGCAGCAGTTATAGGCAGTTATCAATAGGCAGTTATGTTACCATCGGTGTCATTATAATATATAAGGTGGACATAGAAGGTATAACAACAACTACGCTATAGTTACAACCTTTTGTGTCATAGTGTACAACCGGTGGACATGAACTACAGCTTATTGTATCAATACTGTAGCATTATAAACTACCAGTCGTTGTATAAATATGCGGAGCTCTTATACACTACCGCTGACGGGATTTGTATGGGGTGTGTCATACAGTGAGGTGCACACCAAACTGCCGCTCACAGGCATACACACGTAACTTGTGTGATCACTTTAACTTGAGAGATGTGAGAGGCAACACACATTGTTAAGACAATGTTGAGCTAACAACAAGTATTTCTTCTTCCAGAGACTGTACTTGCAGGCCTATTGCACATGCTTTCCTGCCCGGCTGTCTCCTTGAGAGAGAGACAGACAGACAGACTTCCCCTAACAAGAGGCTGACAAGACTAGTACAAGTAGTGTTAAATATCATAATGAAAGATCAGTAAAATGGGAAAGTATTAGAGCACCAAGGTGAGTCACCTACAGGTGTGTGTGTGTGTGTACTCACTTCTTTAAGTCTGCAGGATCACGCATTAGCTCTTGGACCCCGCCTTTGTAGCCGCAGGTTGCCTAGCAATGACTCCGATAATTCCCTATCATATGTACTTTTAAAAGTAAAATGGAGTTTGCTTCCAACCTGTTCCTTTATGTCATTCCATTTTCCCACAACTCTTGCTCTAAAATTAAACTTTCTAACATCTCTATAACTCGGTTGTGTCTGAGGCTTCCATCCGTCCTCACCTAGTTGTGCTTGCGGGGGTTGAGCTTCAGCTCTTTGGTCCCGCCTCTCAACTGTCAACCGGTGTACAGATCCTGAATCTATTGGGCTCGGCAGTTTGTTTAGGCCTTTTGCTGAATTTTACCGTCTTCGGTGTTGTGTGTGTGTGTGTGTGTGTGTGTGTGTGTGGTGTGTGTGTGTGTGTGTGTGGTGTGTGTGTGTGGTGTGTGGGTGTGTGTTGTGCGCTTGTCTGTCAGTGTTTACATGTCAGTGTTACATGTTACTTGTTAAACTTAGTTTAATTATTATAACGTTCGAGTTTTTTTTTCGAATCTGGTCTTAAACTTGCGTAAGGAAGTGGCTTCACAAGTTCCTTTAGTGCCTTCCACTTCATGACCACCTGTACGATGGTACATTTCCTTACATATCTTCGACACATTTGTGGTTCTCTCAATTTAAAGATGTTGTCCTTGTCCACCTTGACTGTTCCCTTCAGTATCTTGTATATTGTGATCATATCTATATTTTGTTTCTCTCCTCCAGGGTTGTGAGATCAAGTTCCTTAACCTGGCCTCATAGCCTAACCGTCTTGGGTCTGCCACTAATCTTCTCACAAACCTCACTTCTTTCTAATTGTGGTTTTATGTATCACAAGGTGCGGATTCCAGCCCGGTGCTGCATATTCCAGTGTTAGTCTAACAAAAGTTGCGTACAGGTTGTCGTCAAAGGCTTGTGATTCAGGTTTCTGATCAGCATTCTAATGTTGGCCAGCGTCCCATATGATGCTGATGTTGACGGTGTTGGTGTGTGCCTCTGGAGCCACACAGGGTGTTGGAATTATGTCCACTTCCAGATCCTCTTCTCTCTCAGATCCCTGAAGCTGCCTTCCCGTTACGGTGTAGAGTCACTGTAGATGCTCCAGCTCGCTCCTCTCCCGTCCCCACCACCATCTTACACTTTTTGCAACTGAATTCCAACAGCCATTTATTTTCCCTTTCCTGGTGTTTCTCAAGGTGTTGCTCTCACTTTGTGGAGTGATGTGTGTGTGCGTGTGTGACAGTGTTCAGTAGTGTCCCAGGACGGCGGTGTCCCCAGGTGTCCCAGGGTCCCAGGTGTCCTCAGGTGTCCTCAGGTGTCCCCAGGTGTCCTCAGGTGTCCCCAGGTTCCCCAGGTGTCCTCAGGTGTCCCCAGCCAGGTCCACCTCCCGCCTGGGACACACCTGCTCCGGCCGCCGCTACACTAAGCCCAGTTTTTATGTTGATTGTGCATTCTTGAAGACGTGCGCGCATGCACTCCAGCACTCCACGTAAACACCACACACCAGCACCTACAGCCACGCTCACACCTGGTACAGTAACACAATAGGAAGCTGGAAAGGTGACACTGTGGTGGTGGTGGTGGTGGTGGTGATGACACCTGTTGGTGGTGGGTGCTGGTGTGTGGTGGTGACATCTGTGGTGGTGGTGGTGACACCTGTGGTGGTGGTGGTGATCCACCTGGGGGTGGTGGTGGTGCTGGTGGTGACATCTGGTAGTTGGTTAGAGTGACACCTTGGTGGTGGTGTTGTGTGCTGGTGATGACATCTGTGGTGGTGATGACACCTGTGGTGGTGGTGGTGGTAATATTGTACTAGCTAGGGAGGGGGGGGGTGGAGGTATGTGGTGCGGCATATAAAGAGTGTTTCAGTGTTGGAGGTGCGAGGCGGCTCCCCCCACGAGGTCACGCTATCCTGCCATGTGTCGCCCTGCGTCAGACACCACCACCACTATCAACACAACCACACCACCATCACCATCACCACCATCACCACAACCACCAGGGGAAGATGGGTGGGGAGGGAGAAAGAGAGTATGAGGAGAGGGAGAGGGTGTGAAGATGTCTATAGTGATAAAGATAGTGTGCTATTGAAGAAGTTACAAGGAGAAGGGAGGGAGGGAGGGGTGTGGTGGGGGGGATACGGAGGGTGTTTGACGTCCGGACACCAGAGGCGACCCGGGCACCGCCGGACTAGACATCTCGTAATATATACTTAAAAAAACTCGCTCGTATCATCCATTTGTTTAAATTCAGTGAGTTTGTCTCTAACAAAAGAAATAATCCTGAGGATATTTTCATTGTACATCAGTATTTGTGCACAACAAATCTTCTTGGATTGAGCCGTCCTACTGATAGTGGGATGAGGTGTATTGGGGTGCGCCCCTCTTACCTCCCCACTACCACTCCCACAGGACGGGTATTGGGGTGCCCCTCTTACCTCCCCACTACACCCCACAGGATGGGGTATTGGGGTGCCCTCCTCCCCTCCACCACAACCTAACACCCCTACCCCACCTACACCCCCACAGGATGGGTATGGGGGGCCCTCTTACCTCCCCACTACAACCCCACAGGATGGGTATGGGGGTTCCCCCCTCTTACCTCACCCACTACACCCCACAGGATGGTATGGGGGGCCCCTCTTACCTCCCCACTACACACCCACAGGATGGATGGTGCCTCCTTACCTCGCCATCCACCCCAGAAGTGTTATGGGGTGCCCCTCTTACCTCCCCACTACACCCCACAGGATGGGTAGTGGGGTGCCCCTCTTACCTCCCCACTACACCCACAGGATGGTATTGGGGTGCCCCTCTTACCTCCCCACTACACCCCACAGGATGGTATTGGGGTGCCCCTCTTACGCTCCCCACTACACCCCACAGAGTTATGGGTGCCCTTCCCCCACTACGGACGGGTATTGGGGTGCCCCTCTAACCTCCCCCTACCACCCCACAGGATGGGTATTGGGGTGCCCCTCTTACCTCCCCCACTACCACCCCACAGGAGTGGGTATGGGGGGCATAATAGGTAATAAACTAAACTAAAACCTTTCAAATCATGTGTACACACAACTGGTATAGCCTGTGCACCTACACAACTGGTATAGCCGTGTGCACCGACACAACTGGTATGCCTGTGCACCTACACAACTGGCATGCCTGTGCACCTACACAACTGGTATAGCCTGTGACCACTACCTTACACACACTGGTATAGCCTGTGCACCTACAAAACTGGTATGCCTGTGCACTACTACACAATATAGCTGGATACATATAGCCTGTGCACCTACACAACTGGTATAGCCTGTGCACCTACACAACTGGCCATGGCCTGTGCCCTACACAACTTTGATGTATAGCCCGTGACACTACGTCCTGGACTATAACTGGTGCACCTACACACTGGTAGTGGCCTGTGCACCTACGTACCTGACTAACCTGTGCACGTACACAGCTGACATGGCCTGTAGCGTGCACACCCAAATATTGTGCATTTCAAGACAGTATATTGAGTCAGCTTCAGCTGCGTCTAACCCATAGCTTTCCTGTATATTGGTACCACATGTGCCTTTTTCCAGCTGCTGGGCAACTCTCCTCCTCTTTAATGAATCATTCAATAGCATGCTGAATTTACGTCGAGGCCGATGCAACAACTTTCAGTATCCTTTGTCTCGTTGAAACCCTTTTGTTGATCTAATAGACTCATTATAATGTCACATTACTCATCTGATGTTGCGTTGATATTTGTCAGCCTCTACGTTTTTGTTTCTTCATGTTATAGCACTTAAGAGGTGTTCTGCCGCCTCAGTGGTGGAGACCCTCCCTGAGAAAGAGAGAGAGAAAGAGAGAGAGAGATGAAGTGGTATAATCATTTTCTGACCTGAAATCACTGTATTTTTCTCACTATTATACCGGGAGATAATTAGCTGGGTTGTTCAACACAGTCGCCATTTACCACCCACAACCAGCAGACGAAACCATGAGGCTCGCCCCACACACGTCGCAGAGGCGCATTCTAATTGTGTTAACATTGACTGTATTGGCGTGTGTGGCGTTATCATGTCGTGGTGCCGGTGCCTCGCTGTGAGACTTACACACAAACATATTCCTGCCCGAAACGCTTTGCGTAATAGTGGCTTTAGGCATTGTATGTACTAGCTCTATCTATAAATCCATCAATGTTTGTATCTCACTTTGTATGTATGTACTTTACCTGAATAAATATGTGATTTGATTTTAATATCAGTGAGGTGTCGGCCGTGGAGACCTGAGCCGGCCGCGCAGCTCAGTGACAATGGTGGATTGAACTCTCACGAGCCGCATAGATTCGCGCGTGAAGTATGGCGCGAAGTTGGCGTTTGAGAAGCAGAATTAGACGTGGCACTTGCGGAATGTTGGTTCAGCGTTATTTTATGCTCCCTATTGTTTGATTTGACACCATTGTTTTCTTTACTAAGGTTCATATTGTTCTTCTCTTTGTTCTTCGTCTTGTTGTTAATGTTATTAGCGTCAGAACACTCGCATTGTGATGGTGTTCTACCCACTCTTCTGAAGGATGTTGACAGTGTATCGCTGGTGAGGGGACTCTACCGGGCCCCTACAGGAGGACCTCGGGGCCCTACAGGAGGAGGACCTCGGGGCCCTACAGGAGGACCTCGGGGCCCTACAGGAGGAGGACCTCGGGGCCCTACAGGAGGACCTCGGGGCCCTACAGGAGGACCTCGGGGCCCTACAGGAGGAGGACCTCGGGGCCCTACAGGAGGAGGACCTCGGGGCCCTACAGGAGGACCTCGGGGCCCTACAGGAGGACCTCGGGGCCCTACAGGAGGAGGACCTCGGGGCCCTACAGGAGGAGGACCTCGGGGCCCTACAGGAGGACCTCGGGGCCCTACAGGAGGACCTCGGGGCCCTACAGGAGGAGGACCTCGGGGCCCTACAGGAGGACCTCGGGGCCCTACAGGAGGACCTCGGGGCCCTACAGGAGGACCTCGGGGCCCTACAGGAGGACCTCGGGGCCCTACAGGAGGAGGACCTCGGGGCCCTACAGGAGGAGGACCTCGGGGCCCTACAGGAGGACCTCGGGGCCCTACAGGAGGAGGACCTCGGGGCCCTACAGGAGGACCTCGGGGCCCTACAGGAGGACCTCGGGGCCCTACAGGAGGAGGACCTCGGGGCCCTACAGGAGGAGGACCTCGGGGCCCTACAGGAGGACCTCGGGGCTCTACAGGAGGAGGACCTCGGGGCCCTACAGGAGGAGGACCTCGGGGCCCTACAGGAGGACCTCGGGGCCCTACAGGAGGAGGACCTCGGGGTTGCATCACGGGAGGGCAACTTCCGGGGGGCGCTACTGACGACCGCCGACTGGCTGGTCCTTGAGGCATCAACAGGTGACGACGCTCTCGATAATGGCGGGCTTCCTTCTTAATTTGTTGTTAAGATCATTATGACACTTACCGGAAGACGCCCGCCGCCTTCCTGGTGCTGTATGGTAAGAACACGGCCACGTGTTCTTACTTGTGATCTTGCTGACAGGTGTCCGGCCCACGTGTTCTTACTTGTGATCTTGCTGACGGGTGTCAGGCCCACGTGTTCTTACTTGTGATCTTGCTGACGGGTGTCAGGCCCACGTGTTCTTACTTGTGATCTTGCTGACGGGTGTCAGGCCCACGTGTTCTTACTTGTGATCTTGCTGACGGGTGTCAGGCCCACGTGTTCTTACTTGTGATCTTGGAGTGTCAAGGATCAGCCAGGTTGACATGTTTCACCTTAGGACGGTGTTGATGGCCCTACCTGGAAGACCTCCGAGGAGTCGGCATGTCTGGAAAAATCCGGCCTGGACGTTGCAGGTGTGGGCCGATCAGACTAGGGGGGCCCTCCCCTGGGCCGATCAGACTAGGGGCCCCCCTGGGCCGATCAGACTAGGGCACCCCCCCTGGGCCAACCTGACCATGGGGGCCCCTGTGCCGCTGTCACTCACTGCCTGAGTCACCCCTGACATTTACATCCCCGATGACCAATTCTTGAGTTGTTCTTGTGGAGATGTAGAGGAGATACGTGAGGTCTCACAGTGGCTGTGTGGGTACATGGTCTCACACTGTGTGTGGGTACATGGTCTCACACTGTGTGTGGGTACATGGTCTCACAGTGGCTGTGTGGGTACATGGTCACAGTGGCTGTGTGGGTATACTAGGCTTCACACTGTGGCTCTCGGTACGTAGACTCGTCAAGGTATTCATGTAAACATGAGTAAGTTCTTCACCTTCCCCAACACTAAGCGACACTTGGGCTCTGATACTACTGGCAAAATCCAGATTTTCCCAGGTGGAAATGTGGGCACTGATGATGAATTAACTGGCCGTTTCAGAATGGAATTCTCAATTTGTGTTGGGCAGGTGGTTTGGGGTGACGCCTCAGATTGGAATCGCCTGGGTGTTGATAGCTGGGTTTGGTAGCTGGCGGTGGCAGGTGGTGGGTGGGGGCAGCAGGTGGTGGGTGGGGGCAGCAGGTGGTAGTGGTGATGATAGACACATACCCAGTATAGCGGGGTAGGTTTTGGAGGTCCAAGGTTACCGCCGGTCGTGGCGGGGCGCGCGGTGTGCCTGTGTACTCACCTGTTACCTCACTTTCTGTGCCTGCAGGATCGAGCTTTAGCTCTTGGGCCCTGATTTTCTTACCGCATGGTTGTCTAATGTAATGACTCCTGGCTTACTCTTCTATCATTACTTTTGAAATTATGAATGAAACTCACATCTACAACTTGCTTATTTAGTCCATTCCATTTTCTCACTACTCTTACGCTAAAAGAACACTGTCTAACGTCTCTGTGGCTCGTCGGATTTTCACACTTGCAGCAACACCTTCGTATTCTATTGCCATTCATTCTCAATGTCTCTTTTTCCCACCATGTCGACCCCTAAGTATTTTACGTCTGTGTCGTGCCGCCTCCATCTCTCTTTTCTCTAGTGATGTCAGGTCTAGTTCTTTCTGTCTTACTTCACGCCCCATCCTTCGCAATTCTGGAACGAACCTCATTGCTAATATTTGAGCCTTTTCTAGTTGTCTTGTATAGTTTTTAACACGAGAGCTCCAATAAGGGGCGACGTACAGCAACGTACAGCGACGTACAGCGATCTCTAATGCCTCCTTATTTACGTTCCTCAACGATGCTCAGACTTGCCATTGTAGAGTATACTGCTGATGTTATCCCATTTATAATTGATTTGTTTTGTCGGGGACAGGAAGCTTGCGTATACATATATATATATATATATATATATATATATATATATATATATATATATATATATATATATATATATATATATATGTGTGTGTGTGTGTGTGTGTGTGTGTGTGTGTGTGTACATTAGGCTTGTGTGGAGGGGACACTTCCCACGGTGGACCTACTGACCTTCTCCAGGATGCGACCCGCAACAGTTGGTTAACTCCTCTTAACTTTGCATGGCCCGTAAACATCGACATTCAGTATTCAACTCCAATGTTTATCTTATTAACATCAATAAGAAATATTATGGGTTCCATCACAGTGCGTGCGTGCCCCCTGTGTTAAATAAACTGTCTTTATGTACCCTGTCAATTCCTCTGATAATCTTGTATGTGGTGATCATGTCCCCCCTAACTCTTCTGTCTTCAAGCGATGTGAGGTTTAGTTCCCGTAGTCTCTCCTTGAAGCTCATGCCCCTTAGCCTCGGGTACTAGTCTGGTGGCATATGTCTGAGTCTTCTCCACTTTAGTGTTGTGCTTCACGAGATATGGACTCCATGCTGGAGCCGCATACTCCAAGATTGGTCTGACATACGTGGTATACAAGGTTCTGAATGACTGTTTACTCAAGTTTCTAAAGACAATTTTTATGTTGGCCTTTTAATAACATTTTGATGTGGACTTCAGGAGGCAGGTTGGGTGTGATATCAACTAGATCCTTCTGTCTGTCCGCTTCATGGAGAATTTTGTCTCCCATTTGGTACCTTGTGTCTGGCCTCTTGCTCCCTCCACCTAGCTTCATTACTTTACATTTACTTGACTTAAACTCTAGTAGCCATTTGTTGGACCATTTCTTCAGATTATCCAGGTTATTTTTTATCCTCTTACAAAACACACACATCCCCAGGACACAGCCCATGGGAACTGTCTAATTCTCATGGCACTATGTACTGCTAAGTGCATATTTGTTTATGCCTCGGCGGGGACTCGAACCCGGGCCCATATGTCTACGACCCACCGAGCGATGTCCGCTCGACCTGTTTTTGTATGTGTGTGTGCGCGCGCACCCGTACGTACTCGCGTGAGCGCGTGTGTACTCATTTAGTTGTTCTTGCAAGGTCGAACAACTGCTCTTAACTCCCGCCTTTTGGCCATCAGTAGTTTAATGCAATCACTCTTATCACTAGTTTTTCGTATCATATTTGCATTTAAAGTTGTGCATCAAATTGGCTTCAACAGCTTCCTCGTGTAGCCCGTTCCTCTTATTGACCACTCTTATACTGAGAAAAGTTCTTCCTGACATTTCTGTGACTCATCTGTGGTTCCAGGTTCCCATTTATGTACTTTTGTTCTACTGATCCTTAATTGCACATTTCTGACGTTTTTCCTTTGCCAATGCCTCTTTAGTATCTTATATATCGTTGTCATGTTTGCCCTATTTCTCTAGTTCCTTCAGTCTTCCTCACACCACCTGTCCTTGATCATCCCACCTGTCCTTGATCACACCAACTGTCCTTGATCATCCCACCTGTGCTTGAAAGGGTTCACACGACTTGTAATAACCAGCTCAAATTAAAGATAATTATGAAAAATATATATTTGTTTAACTGTCTAATGTGTACAGTGCCGGTGAAATGAGGTCGTTTTCGCGGAGCTTATGTTGGAGCTTGCATTACTGGAGGTGCAGGCATGCTGTGCTTGCAAGTGGCTTGTCATGAGTTGCATGTGAGCCCTCCGGTGCTCTGTATGAAGCTCAGTGACATTACACAAGATCTCGCCCTCACAAGAGTTGTTATGAGTGAGGTGAGGCACGGTGAGGTGAGGCAAGGTGGGGTGAGGTGAGGCAAGGCAAGGGGAGGTGAGGCAAGGGAAGGTGATGTGAGGCAAGGCAAGGTGAGGTGAGGCAAGGCAAGGTGAGGTAAGTGTAGAAGCAGTGTCCTGGCCCGCCACAGCCACCGCCACTCAGGCAAAGGGTAAAGTGATATCAAAATGGCAGCAAGGAGGACCTTAAGCGCCAGGACTAGTAGCGTGTCTCCCCAGGTACAGTTAGGTGACATATTGTTTGTTGTCGCCCCCCACACCTCACCACCAGGGCCCCCACTCACCTGTAACTCCCCACCTACATGTACTCGCAGGCTCCAGCTCCTAGCCCCCGCCTTCACAACATTCTTAGTTGACTGCAGTAACTCAGTTCCCATGTTTTTCTTATCATTATTCATATGTAAAATTGTGTACGAGGATGCTTTCAAGAGCTTTGTCGAACCTCTCCCAGTCATTGACAACTCTAGCAGGGAAGAAACTCTGTCTTAACATCTTTGTTATTCACTTGTGTCTCCTGGACGTCATAGTAACCACTCCAGGCGGTAATGCCTCCGAAACACTGCTTCTTTATCTACTTTACCACTCCTTCTTATACGGAGTGGGTGTATTTAATATTTGTGCCTGCAGGATCCAGCTCTTAGCTCTTGGACCCCGCCTTGCTAATTGTCGGTTGTCTAAGATATTGATTCACGACCTACTTGTTTCTGTCATATCTAATACATTTATTTCTCTGTCTGTCTGTCTGTCTGTCTGTCTGTCTGTCTGTCTGTCTGTCTGTCTGTCTGTCTGTCTGTCTGTCTGTCTGTCTGTCTGTCTCTCTCTCTCTCTCACTCTCTCTCT
>WNGS01167840.1:19236880-19254268 GCA_020271785.1 Procambarus virginalis | reverse complement strand
TTGTCAGATATGACTTTCCATACAACACAAACAACTTATCCAGGATGTCCCGGGTAATTTGCGAGTCATATGGACTTGGATTATCCAGTCTGATTCATCCAAGTTTACTTTATTTTTAAGTGCCTTAAGCAAAGACTCAAGCTCCAATCTAAAGGCTTGGAGTGAGACTGCTGTATTATTTGGATGTTTAATATCTAACAGCTTCTGGGTTAAAATTCTGATAGTCCTTTCAGGCTTCGCATAGTTGTCCTTGAGTAGTTGTACAGCATTGTCATAATCGTCATCTGTGTGATTCAGATTACAGACTACCTGAAAGGCTTCATCCTTCAAGACACTCTGTAAATACGTAAACTTTGTCGTCTTTGGTACATTGACATTAGAATCCACAGAATCGACAAATTTGCTCCAGAAATTGTCCCAATTCTCGTCCTCTGTTCCAGAAAAAGTTGGGAGACTGAGTGATGGTAATTTGACTTCTGGTGCTGTCTGATTCTGGGTAGTTGTAGCTGCAACATTTATATTGGCCTTATGGGCGTTATCAAATCTTCATAACGTTGAATTAGTTCAAACGTTGCATCTTCATAATCAGAGTGTTCTTGGAGAATGTTGTTCATCGTATCTTCATCAATACTAGAATTGTTCAGTATATCTTGATACTCTTTCATTTGTTGCAACACACGGTCATATTTGTTCCGTGTAAGCTTAAGATAGTTTTCCAGTGCTGCATAATTAACTGGAGTTTGATTACTCATGTCTTCACATTTGTTAATCTGCCTTGTGAGATGCCCCTTTAAGGCCCTAAGGGTTAATTTTACATTTTGGAGTGTAGACATCTTGAAAGTACTCGCTAGTCGTATGGACTTTTAACTATTTGGCACTTGAATTAGTAAAGCAACTAGTTTCCGAACTAGAGCTGTTTATCATTTAAAATATATACTACTGTATAATCATACACGCTATAATTTGAGTGGTAAGCCTGTATCAATGCTGGTATTCCGCAAGTTAGCCCGTCATTATCACTCTTGGTTGGTACAGAGACACAGGTTAACACTCAAAGGTGAAATGATTATAGTTAAATTATACCTATAATTATATGTATGAATATCAGGTTGACAACACAACTCGGGTTGTCATGAATACTGCATAAAAATATGTACTTGCTAGGTTGTAATATATGTTCAACTCTAGACAAGTGTAAAAAATTCTTACCCTTACACCAGGTTAGCACAATAAATTAAACTAGGTTGCTGTACAACACCAGCCTAAAATGTCCTACCCTTGTGCAAGAATTTGCTGTAAACAATGTGGTATGCAGTATGTATTGGTGCAATATTAAAGTAATGGTTATACTTAAATTACAAAAACATTTATAAGTAACTTATAAGTAAAGTAGCCTCTTATCAACCTCTTGTAATGAAAAAGGCACAATAGTTCTTTGGCATAGGCCTCAGAACAATAATTGTGCTTTGTTGTAGTTTTGCTTGCTATGAGATTGAAAAGTTAGGCTAGAAAATGTAAATATAGCAATGTCTTTCTGCTATAATATTGCACTACTAATGTATATCAGGATTTTATAACTAGATGCAATGTACCTACTGGTTAACTGTAATAATCATCCGGTTCGAAGGACCATAATTTATGTGGTAAAAACTCCAGGCAGTATATCTCCTTTTAATTGACTTCAATAAATTAAAGTTTATCTTATTTTTCTTAGTAGGTAAGAAATTGAGTGGACTGTATGTACTTGTTAAAACTGCCTGAAATTAATCTCACACAAATTGGGGGGGACAATTTGTAGCTTAAACCACTTTGTAATGGCTCCTTCTTAAACTGCAAATTGTTTACCTAAGTTTAATTATATTATTTTGTCATACCACATATGGTGGTCTAATCTACTATTATTTCAACAATTATTACTAGTTATGAATACTACTACTACAATAACTAGAATGGCCTTATCTGAGCCTGTAGTAAGGGCCCACTAAGGCTGTGTCATGGTAGCATCTATGTGGGTGTGGCCCTGTGCCTCATGGTGCCAATGGCGGCTGTGGAGGCCTTCAAGGCTGGCAACAGCTAGGTACATGTGTAGTTCTACTGCTCAGCTACTTGCTGTTCCAAGTCACAATTTACCTGTTTGGGATGCAAGGAGTTAGTACATTTCCCTAAACATATCAATACAGGTATGACATGGTATGTGAGGGCTGTAAAAATGGGGTACACGTACATGGTGTTGGTGTTGTTCATATATTGTAACCGTCTTAAATTTGATATTAAAAAGTGCACTAGAATAATAAACAAATACTTGGTAAGACGGATACTGGAGTGCTCTCATTTGTAGTAGTGATGTTGCTGTGGCAGTTTCTTCAGGCAGAGTAGGTCTATCCTGTGTGGCCATTATCACAACACGCGAGCACCCATTGTTATTGTTTTGTGAGCGTGGCGTCTGTAAGAGACGCTCAGCCTCCCTTGTTCCAATATTGTGGTCTACTTCTAAGTTAAATTTACGTTAACAAGGGAATCAAGCTATATTTTGGTGTTAATAATTATATTCAGTCTTATTGAACACTTTTTTATTCAATTTAGACATTAAACTGTTGTATGAACAGTGGTTTAATAATGTAAATACTGCGGCGACGTCGATGACGTCACGGAGTCTCCCATTCTCTAATTTTAAGAGGATACTGTTAAGGGAAGACTATACTATTTGTGTATGAGTGTGTCGGTTTCCCGACACTGCAACAACACAGTTTGAAGGAAGGAGGGAAGGAAGGTGGGTGCTCGGGTGGGGGGGGGGGAAGGTAGCAGACTGGTAGGTTAGGAGGAAATTGTTGGGTGGAGGTGGCCGGGAGGCTACAGTGTCACAGGTGATGGCTGGAATTGCTTAACTCTTCCACTGCCTCGCCAGCTCCTCCAGCTCCTCCCTCTCCCCAATCCTCTCCCTCTTTCCCTTCCCCTCTCCCTCTCTTTCCCCTTCCCCTCTAACTCGCCCCCTCCCTGGCTCTGCCCACCCCGCCTGCCTCTACACAAAGGTATCCATTATCATACATACGTCTGTGGCGTCGCACCTGGAGGGCCGCTGCCCTTACCTGGCCCTCGTGAGAGGGAGGGGGGGGAGGGGGGTGGCGAGGGGGGCCAGGGAGGGGGGAGGGGGTGGCGAGGGGGAACAGGGAGGGGGAACAGGGAGGGGGGGGAGGGGCTGGCGAGGGGGAACAGGGAGGGGGGGAGGGGGTGGCGAGGGGGGAGAGGGGTTAGGAAGACGGGGAGAAAGGTGAAGGGGAAGAAGATATATGAGGGGGAGGAAGATATGAAGAGTGGAGTACATAAGGGGGGGTGTTTGGATGAAGGAGGGAGCAGGTCGGGAGAGGCAGACCTGGCGCATAACGGGGAGTCCTTCTTCAGGGGCAGGAAGGCCAGGCATCAGAGCCTCTACACTGTTCACAAATGTGTTCTCGTCACAGTAATGCTAGAGGAGTTGCCTCAACTGTGAGGGGGTTCACAGTGATTTACGGCTCGCGGGTTCATGTAGCCTTTGTGTTACAATTATAGGTCCAGTGAGACCCGTGCATATCACCAGAATTGTATGAGCATTTTTAAGTAAATTACACCACGAGTGTCATCGGCGGCTGGTTAGTCATGGAGCTTAGTTAATAATAAGCTCCAGATTTATTAATTGATGAAGATTAAGCCACCCAGAGATGGCATGGGCATGAATAGCCCGTAAGTGGTAGATTTTTTGGAGTGAATGTGATCTTTGGTCGTGGAAAAGCTTTAGGTTGTTGTGGTTTTAGACTCAGCTACTCGAAACAAACGTTTCAAGTAGCACGGGCTATGGTGAGCCCGTAGTGGGGAAGAAGAAGGTTTAGATTGATTAAAGATTAAGCCACCCAAGAGATGGCATGGGCATAAATAGCTCGTAAAAAGCTTTAGGTTGTTGTTGTTATAGATTCAGCTACTCGGAACAAGTTCCAAGTAGCACGGGCTATGGTGAGCCCGTAACTTACCTGGCACAGGAGCTGGGCAAGAAGCACGGGCTATGGTTAGCCTCGTGGACAGGAGATGTCTCCCGTCGAAAAAAACGCTTTTGGACTAACCAAACTTTATATAGACGAACATTGGTGAGATGGTTACAGTACACTTGGAGGTGATCCTGGGCGGCGAGGGTTCGAATCCTGGTCAGGTCAAAGAGAGTTGTTAGTGATATAAGAACTAACCTACAATAGTGAGTTATGGTTGAGGACGCGAGGGAACAGCACGAGGCTCTGGAGTTATCAGAGGCCGCAAGACTAGGTAACGTTTCCTCTTATGAGTGCTGCAGAGGATCTGACCGGAGCTCATACGCTGCTGTTCAGTGTCTCTCTCACAGAAGAGTGGAGCCATACCACACAGCTGGAATATGACTGGAGGGTATGAACTGCATGCCTGTGTCGTTGACTTGTTTACCCTGTAGTCTTGACAAAGTCTTCAAGAGGAGGCTAGTGGAACACCTAGAATTGACAACTTTAAAAATGAGCATGAATATGTGCTTGTAAAAGGGAAATGTTGTTCCTGAAAGCTGCTAGAGGTCTGTGGCACGATAACAGTGACCATCCAGGACTTAACTGAGGAAGTAGAATCCAAACATGCTAACTTGTGTGGAGGATGGTAGAGTGATGAATCACAACAGAGGAAGATTATGACAATATACGAGAGAACGGCGAGGATAAACTAGAGGGCTGGTCTGATAAATAGTTACATGACTTCAATACCGGCAAGTGCAAGGTAATAAGAAGACTACTGCTTCAGTAAGGAGAGAAAAGTGTAGACATCACTCCTAATCTGTCACCAGAGCCTTACATCAACAGGACAACATTCGTGACATACACAAGAACCTGGACAAGTCTTCGGGACGATGTAAACTACATGTCCTACACGAGGACTACAAGACGCCCATTCTGAAATCTTTACCTAAAAAATACACAAAATAAAGCCAGAGAAACTCGAGAGGTTTCCTACAAGTGGGCGGAGCTGAGGCGTGAGGTAAACCTGAGGGAACTGGACCTCGCTACTCGGCTAAATGAAAGGACCAAACGCCAGATGATCAGAACTTATGATGTTCTTAGAGGCACAAGGAAGAGATATGGGTGGAAACTTGAAATCACAGATGAGTTATACTGATGTAAGCCAGCACGTCTTCCGTGTCAGTGTAGTGAGCAAGTGGAATGAGCAAGAAGAGGAAGTAGTAAAGGTTAAGCCCATAGCTTAAAAGGTAGGAAAAATAATAATAATAATAATAGTTAAGAGGCTCTCGAGTCCTTGCAACAAGCGACTGGCGACTGAAAGGCGGGGTCCAGGAGCTGATGTTCGCCTTGCAAACACACGTAGAAAACCCAAACACAATAGCTCTCAGGCCGATGAAAAAGTTTGACACCATTTATTTTTTCTTTCACAGGTGAGTTAGAGAGAAGCAGTCAGGAGGCGTTCTCGCCCCTACACTGATGCCAGCTCGCCAAGCCAACTCCCGGTGAGTTTTAACACTGTAATTAACAGCTTTGTCAGGTTTCCAGCATGTGGCAACCCTGCTGCTGGCCGTTGTCTAGTCTCCAGTGTGTGAAATTCCTGGTGATTGGTTAATCCTTTAGATGGCACTTTGGCCACGTATCCATTGTGGTGAAGAGAGTGTGTGGCAGAGTTCAGGTGGCAGTAGTGCCACGTCTGTAGCCTACAGTCTTCCCAGTGACCCTGTGAGGCTAGCGTCGTTGTCAGCTCTCCAGTGCCAGGGTAGTCTTCACCGTGCCACACCATGGTGCCAGGTGAGGTGAGGGCATCTTGGGTCGTTGTCAGTCATCACTGCATCAGGTCAACATGCAACCCATCCTCCGAATTGACAGTACGATTTAATACTAAGTATAATAAGTACACTTCATACTGTCATAAACAGTGCATAATTGCACTTATGGGGCTGTTACATTCACCCAAACCACCTCCCCCGATTTAATTATTCTCATTTTCTGTTAAGACACTCAGAATTTTAGGATGACGTTTTCAATTCGATTTGCGATACACAAGTTTTAAATATCAGGAATTTCTTTTTCAGGTTGTTAAACAATATAGATTTTATACAAATTTTTAAATATCCTGAGTTACTTTACAATTATTGATATTTTTGTTTTGTTTTATTAATTTTATAAAACTGTAATATCAATAAACTATAGGTTAAGTACTAATTGTAATTAAGAAGTAATAAAATTATTATCTTCAAAAACTAAGACGGTTAGGTGAGGTTGTGGTTTTCTATTCAGTTTTTCAGGTAAACTCAAATATTCACAATATATTTGACTACGATTTAATACTAAGTGAAAATAAGTACAATTCCTAACTGCTATGATTAGTACATAATTGCACTTATTTGTCTTCTTACATTTACCACCCCATTTTTGGAGGACGGGCTGCAACATGAGTGTCAGCAGCGGTGGTATTGTTGGTGGTGGGTCACTCCCCACTGGACTATTATGGTGCAGGACACCAAGGTGGCCCATAGTCTGGCTGGTGCGCCACTACCTGCTGGACCACTACTTGCTGGACCATTACCTGCTGGACCATTACCTGCTGGACCATTACCTGCTGGACCACTACTTGCTGGACCATTACCTGCTGGACCATTACCTGCTGGACCATTACCTGCTGGACCATTACCTGCTGGACCACTACCTGCTGGACCATTACCTGCTGGACCACTACCTGCTGGGCCACTACCTGCTGGACCATTACCTGCTGGACCATTACCTGCTGGACCATTACCTGCTGGACCATTACCTGCTGGACCACTACCTGCTGGACCACTACTTGCTGGACCATTACCTGCTGGACCATTACCTGCTGGACCATTACCTGCTGGACCATTACCTGCTGGACCATTACCTGCTGTACCACTACTTGCTGGACCACTACCTGCTGGACCATTACCTGCTGGACCATTACCTGCTGGACCATTACCTGCTGGACCACTACCTGCTGGACCATTACCTGCTGGACCACTACCTGCTGGGCCACTACCTGCTGGACCATTACCTGCTGGACCATTACCTGCTGGACCACTACCTGCTGGACCATTACCTGCTGGACCATTACCTGCTGGACCACTACCTGCTGGACCATTACCTGCTGGACCACTACCTGCTGGACCATTACCTGCTGGACCATTACCTGCTGGACCATTACCTGCTGGACCATTACCTGCTGGACCACTACCTGCTGGACCACTACCTGCTGGACCACTACCTGCTGGACCATTACCTGCTGGACCATTACCTGCTGGACCATTACCTGCTGGACCACTACCTGCTGGACCATTACCTGCTGGACCAATACCTGCTGGACCACTACCTGCTGGACCATTACCTGCTGGACCATTACCTGCTGGACCACTACTTGCTGGACCATTACCTGCTGGACCATTACCTGCTGGACCACTACCTGCTGGACCATTACCTGCTGGACCACTACCTGCTGGACCATTACCTGCTGGACCATTACCTGCTGGACCACTACCTGCTGGACCACTACCTGCTGGACCACTACTTGCTGGACCACTACCTGCTGGACCATTACCTGCTGGACCATTACCTGCTGGACCACTACCTGCTGGACCACTACCTGCTGGACCATTACCTGCTGGACCATTACCTGCTGGACCACTACCTGCTGGACCACTACCTGCTGGACCACTACCTGCTGGACCACTACCTGCTGGACCACTACTTGCTGGACCACTACCTGCTGGACCATTACCTGCTGGACCATTACCTGCTGGACCACTACCTGCTGGACCACTACCTGCTGGACCACTATCTGCTGGACCACTGCCTGCTGGACCACTACCTGCTGGACCACTATCTGCTGGACCACTGCCTGCTGGACCACTACTTGCTGGACCACTACCTGCTGGACCACTACCTGCTGGACCACTACCTGCTGGACCACTGCCTGCTGGACCACTATCTGCTGGACCACTGCCTGCTGGACCACTACCTGCTGGACCACTACCTGCTGGACCACTACCTGCTGGACCACTATCTGCTGGACCACTGCCTGCTGGACCACTACCTGCTGGACCACTGCCTGCTGGACCACTACCTGCTGGACCACTACCTGCTGGACCACTATCTGCTGGACCACTACCTGCTGGACCACTGCCTGCTGGACCACTACCTGCTGGACCACTACCTGCTGGACCACTACCTGCTGGACCACTATCTGCTGGACCACTGCCTGCTGGACCACTATCTGCTGGACCACTGCCTGCTGGACCACTATCTGCTGGACCACTACCTGCTGGACCACTGCCTGCTGGACCACTACCTGCTGGACCACTATCTGCTGGACCACTACCTGCTGGACCACTGCCTGCTGGACCACTACCTGCTGGACCACTACCTGCTGGACCACTACCTGCTGGACCACTACCTGCTGGACCACTATCTGCTGGACCACTGCCTGCTGGACCACTACCGCGCGGACACCAAACCGAAATCTTATTCAAGAACAAACTTCTGCATGTAACAGGATATAGAATGTCCTTTGTAGGGGGAGATGACGACAAAGGTTGCAGAATTAAAGAAGACGTACAAGGAGAGGGAGGGGAATGGGAGATTCACATGCCCCTACTCAGAAGGGAGTGGGGAACCCTCCACCGGTAGGCCAACGACCCTCAGAGAGAAGTAGAACAGAAGACTAAATTACCAATTATTCAATTGTGCTGCTGTTGTTGCTGGATTGAATGGTTGCTCCCCTCTTCCTCCTCCCTTCTCTCATAAAATTTATTATTAAGTACTGAATAACTATATGGGTCTCTCAGAAAATATGATATTACGTTCACGCAAAAAAAAAAAACACTAGGGGAAACCAAACCAAATATTTCACACTTCATAAAAATGCATGGGGGGTGGGGGGTCCTGTAAATGCTAATATTTCGTAAAATATTTTACTTAGGCCGACCCCGACTAGCCTATGTCCGTACCGTACCTGAGATCAATTGCCCTGCAAAAATGGGCTAGTCTATCCCCAAGCCTCTGGCCTCCAACCTTGGACGGATAAACAGCAAACATTCTCTCATAGATATGGATATTACTTTGATATTATGGGGCGGAAATATATTTTCCCAGATCATGTATGGCGGTGGTGGGTTGACGGAAGGAGGGGGGAGGGGGTGATGGAATGGGAGTGACCGATGACTCAGGCAGTTCTCATTGTGTTGTTGCGATGAATGGTTGTGCGTTAGTGTTGTATGTGTAGCTCGCTTCCTGTGTGTGTGTGTGTGTGTGTGTGTGTGTGTGTGTGTGTGTGTGTGTGTGTGTGTGTGTGTGTGTGTGTGTGTGTGTGTGTGTGTGTTGGGGGGGGGAACTGTAGCTTCATGTGTGGACTCACCTAGTTGTGCTTGCGGGGGTTGAGCTCTGACTGTTTGGTCCCACCTCTCAAATGTCAATCAACTGGTGTACAGGTTCCTGAGCCTACTGGGCTCTATCATATCTACATTTGAAACTGTGTATGGAGTCAGCCTCCACCACATCATTCCTAATGCATTCCATCTGTTAACTACTCTGACACTAAAAAGTTCTTTTTAACGTCCCTGTGGCTCATTTGGGTACTCAGTCTCCACCTGTGTCCCCTTGTTCGCGTACCACCCGTGTTAAACAGTTTATCTTTATCAACCCTGTCAATTCCTCTGAGAATTTTGTTGGTATTGATCATGTCTCCCCTTACTCTTTTGTCTTCCAGTGTCGTGAATTTCAGTTCTAGTAATCTTTCCTCTCAGCTTTGGAACTAGGCTTGTGGCATACTTGTGAACCTTTTCAAACTTCGTTTTGTGTTTGACAAGAGGTGAACTCCAGGCTGGAGCCGCATATTCCAGTATTGGTCTGACATATGAGGTATACAAGGTTTTGAATGATCCTTACACAAGTTTCTGAATCCAGTTCTTATGTTCGCCAGCCTTGCATGCGCCGCTGATGTTATAATTTTGATGTGGGCTGCAAGGGACAGGTCTGGTGTGATATCAACTCCCAGATCTTTCTCTCGTTCTGACTTCTGAAGGATTTCATCTCCCAGCTGGTACCTTGTGTTTGGCCTGCTGCTCCCTAAGATTATCTTCATCACTTTGCACTTCCTCGAGCTAAATTCTAGTAGCCATTTGTTGGACCATTCATTCAGTTTGTCCAGGTCATCCTGTAACCTCTTGCTGTCCTCAACTGTCTTAATCCTTCTCATAATTTTAGCATCATCAGCAAACATTGAGAGGAATGAGTATATTTTCTGCAAGATCATTCACGTATATCAGAAACAGGATAGGTCCGAGTACAGAACCCTACGGGACTCCGCTGGTGACAACACGCCAGTTTGAGGTCTCACCCCCTCACAGTAACTCTCTGCTTCCTGTTGTTTAGGTACTCCCTTATCCATTGGGGCACCCTACCACTTACTCCAGCTTGTTCCTCCAACTTATGCAACAGTCTCTTATGGGGTACTGTGTCAAAAGCTTTCTGACAGTCCAAGAAAGTGTAGTTTGTCCATCCTTCTCTTTCTTGCTGAATGCTTGTTGTTTGGTCATATAATTATATTAAACCTGTGAGACACGACTTGCCTTCCACGAAGCCATGCTGGTGACGTGTTACAAAGTCTCTTCTCTCCAGATGTGCTACCAGGTTTTCTCTCACCATCGTCTCCATCACCTTGCATGGTATACACGTTACGGACACCGGCCTGTTGTTTAGGGCCTTCTGCTTATTCCCTGTAGATTGGGACTACGTTAACTGGCTTCCAACTCTCTTGTAGGTGTGGTAGCTGTGTGCATGTGTGTGTTTGGGGGGAGGGGGGGGGGGGGTGACCGGGATTGAATTACGGCAATCCTTTTTTGTGGCCACTCCTGGAGTTTGTCAAGGTCCTGCTCTAACTTCCTCAAGTCCTAATCTGTTTAACGTTGTTCATCAGCTTTGATCATCTGTAAACATTGTCACGTGTGAGCTCACTCACTCGGGTAGTGACACAGCTGGATTTTAATTTTGTCATATCTAGTTCCCCCAGGCATTTGTCCACCTCTGTGGTGCTAATGGTGGTGGTGGTGGCGATGGTGGTTGTAGTGGTAGTGGTTGTAGTGGTGGTGGAGGTTGTAATGGTGGTGGTGGTTGTAGTGTTGGTGGTTGTAGTGGTGGTGGTTGTAGTGGTGGTGGTTGTAGTGGTGGTGGTTGTTGTTGGGTATCTGGGGCTTTGACTCAAATATAGAATTATTTAATTATGAGAATTAATATAAATCGAAGGACCACCCACTTTTGAGAAAAGAGGGAAAACAAATAAAAGTGATTATAAGATTGACACTATAGAACCAGTGCCTATGTATGTTAAATTATTTAACAATCACTTAAAGAATGAATGGACTGTATTATTAATTGATTAAAGTTAAAAGCCTCAAATATCAACATTGGGGGGTTATTTCTAGAAGTTCATTTATATCTAGGAACCAGTGTGGTTCGTCACTAGTGGTTAGTAAAATGGCAAGATCTGAACTAGAATGTAGATTCAGAAATCATGAAATATTAAATGATCAATATATTGAAAGATTATTAAATCCTAAGAAATAATAAATGCAAACTTATTGAGTACTGAGAAGTAAATTATTGCATCATATTATTCCTCTTGACCATTACATACTGTATGGAAACGCAGAAATTACTACTAGCATTAATCAAATTTCTACGAAACAATATTTGTCTTAGCCGTAAGACGACTTCACTAAGTCCTTTTCGTTACTCGTGGTCGTGATCACAAGGTCCCAATAAGGAAGAAACACCAGTGGTGAACATCGTAGGTGAAGGAAGAAAAACTTGGTTCATCCTCGTCTACACGCTGCAATCACGGAAATTTGAGTAGCATTTGATTAGGCTATAAATTATTCCAATATTCACTGAGATTGGAATTAAAAAGGAGATTCAACTAACATTGTATTATTGGTTTTCTCGTAACTTAACGACAGACTACCCACAAATACACAATCTTCAATAATGCATCAAACTAGAAGAGTATACTTAACGTGAGCGTGTGAGAACACTAAGCCTGCCGATATCACGTCTGCTAGTCCCAAACGTTCACTGCTGTGTGCATGTGATTACGGGCCGTGACTATTTTCGTTGACGCGTAATTAAACAGTTGAGTACTGAAGACCACGTGATGGTATTAAATGGCTGTCGTCTGTGGAGGCACGTGGCACCCCACGACGCCTTGTGCAGGAATCCGCCTCCTTCCTACCACCACGCTCGGTCCCGCATGCGCAGAGACGCTCATAGCGATCCCGGACGTAAACCATTTCGGTTTATTATTAATTATTTGGGAAACGGAAGGAGTACAATTTAAACTATAATCACCAATATATATATTGGATAATAATACCTTTTCTCGTAAGGCAATTGATCTAATTAACATTGCACAAATTGAACGAGAAGGGTTGACGAATTTCTACTTTACGCCACAGTAATATTTTACTGGAATAATTCATTTGTTTAAATACCCGAGCTCAGTACACATAAGCATGCAAAATGGTTATTTCCTTCATAAAGAACTATAATGTTAGAAGGAAAGAGTAATTAACTGAACTCTATACTTCAACATGTGTGGGAAACTTCATGTTTAAGCTGCAGTCGACGCTTGGCGTCATGATGGCTGGGAATTTTCTGGCTAAATTATGCCTTACTATGGAAACGCTAACGCTGTTAATTCTACGTGTTAGTGTTATTAGTAATTACTATGGGTTAATACAATAATGATGTATTATAATACAAGGATGATGTATTAGTGTTGGAAAATTTCCAACAGTTGTAGTGGTGGTGGTTGTAGTAGTGGTGGTGGTGGATGTAGTAGTGGTGGTGGTGGTTTAGTGGTGGTGGTGGTAGAGGTGGTGGTGGTGGTGGTTGTAGTGGTGGTGGTGGTTGTAGTGGTGGTGGTGGTGGTTGGTAGGTGTGGTGGGGTCGGTGGTGGTGGTGGTGGTGGGGTAGAGGTGGGTGGTGGTGGTGGTGTATGGCTGGTGGTGTAGAGGTGGTGGTGGTGGTTGTAGTGGTGGGTGGTGGTAGTAGTGGTGGTGGTGGTTGCGACTGGTGGTGGTGGGTGGTATGGTGGTGGTGTGTTAGAGGTTGGTGGTGGATGTAGTGTGGTGGTGGGGGTTGTCAGTGGTGTGGTGGTAGAGGTGGTAGGTGGTGGTGGTTGGTAGTGGTTGTGGGGTGGTGGTGTGTAGGTGGTAGGTGGAATGGGTGGTAGAGGTTGGTGGTTGTGTGTGGTGTGGTGTAGGGTTGGATGGTGGTAGGTGGTAGAGTGGTGGTGGTTGAGTTGGTGGGTGGATGGTGGTGGTAGTGGTGTTGGTGGTGGTGGTGTGGTAGAGGTGGTGTGGTGGTGGTAGTTGTGTAGTGGTGTGTGGGTGGTAGGTGGTGTTGTAGGTGGTGGTGGTTGTGATGGTGGTGGTGTAGAGGCGTGGTAGGTGGGTGGGTGGTGGTGGTGGTGGTTGTAGTGGTGTGTGTGGTGGTAGAGGTGTTGGTGGTGGGTGTGGTGGTGGTGGTGGTGGTGAGGTGGTGGTGTGGTGGTGGTGGTGGTGTGTTGTAGTGGTGGGTGGTGGTTGTTGTGGGGTGGTAGAGGTGGCTGGTGGTGGTGGTGCTTGTAGTGGGTGGTGGTAGAGGTGGTGGTGGTGGTTGGTGGTTTGTAGGTGGGGTTGTGTAGACTATGGGTGGTGGGTGGTGTGTGGTGGTTGTAGTGGTGGTGGTGGTACGGTAGGTGGTGGTGGTGTGTGGGTGTTGTAGGTGATGGTGGTGGTGGTGGAGTGTGGTGGTGGTGGGTAGTGGTTATGTATGTGATTAGTGGTGATATGGTCCTTGGTAGTGGTGGTGTTTGGGTGGTGGGATCGGTGGTAGTGGTGGTAGTGGTTGTAGTGGTGGTGAGAGGTGGGTGTGGCTAGTGGGTGGGGGGGGGTAGTAGTGTGGTGGTGTACGTGTAGTAGTGGTAGTGTGTAGTGGTTGGTGGATCGTGGTTGGTGGTGGTGTGGTGTCTATGGTGGGGTGGTAGGGTAGGGTGAGTAGTGTGTGGTAGTGCGTGGTGGTAGTAGTTGTGGTGGTAGTAGTAGTGCTGGTGGTAGTGGAGTAGTAGTAAGTGGTGGTGGTGTATGGGTGGTGGTTAGTGTGGTTTCAGTAGTGGTAGTGGTGGTGGTGAGTGGTAGCTGGGGTAGTAGTGCTGGTGGTGAGTAGTAGTAGTGGTGGTGGTGGTGGTGGTGTGGTAGTTAGTGTGGTAGTTTGTATGTGTATGTGGTAGTGCGTGGTGGTAGATGGTATGTTGGGTAGTAGTGCTGGGTGGTGTGGTGGCTGGTTAGTGGTGGGTAGTGGTGGTGGTGTGTGGTCGTGTGGTAGTGGTGGTGTAGTGGTTTGGTGGTGTCGTGGTAGTGGTGGTTAGTGGATAGTGGTGGTTAGTGGGTGGTGCTGGTGGGTAGTGGTGCATGGCTGGTGGTGGGCACAGTGTGACAGGCAGCACAAACTCACTACTGGATGAATTAAGCACAATAGAGGATTTCTCCTGTAGGTAAAGAATTTGTCTGGTTTATCGAAGTTGCAGTGTCAGGGTACAGGTGTTGGGGCGCCGGGTGGTGGTCTGTCAGGTGGCACGGGTGGTGGGTGGTCACGGGGTGTGATGGGGCTGTGTCACGGGTGTTGGCTGTGTCACGGGGTGTGGGGGCTGTGTCACGGGGTGTGGCGCAGGGGTGGCATGTGTCACGGGCTGTGTGGGAGCTGTGTCACGGTGTGTGGGGCTGTGTCACGGGGCTGTGGGGCTGTGGAGCATCGGGGTGTGTTGGCTGTTCACTGGGGGTGTGGGGGTGTTTACGTGTGGCTATCTGGTTTCACTGTGGGCGTTCGGGCTGGGGTGTGTTCACGGGGTGGTGTGGGGCTGTGTTCACCGGGGCTGTGTCACGGGCTGTGCTGTCACGGGGGCTTGTGAGTGCTGGGCTGTGTCACGGGTGTGTGGGGTGTGTCACGGGGTGTGGGCTGTGTCACGGTGTGTGTGTGGCTGTGTCACGGGGTGTGTGGCTGTGTCACGGGGTGTGGGCGTGTCAGGGTGGGGGCGGGTGTGGCTTGCACGGGGTGTGGAGGGATGTGTCACGGGTGGTGGGTGTGGAGCGGGTGTGGCTGTTAGGGTGTTCACGGTGTGGGTGTGTAGGGATGTGGGTCGTTCACGAGGGTTGGGGCTGTGTCGGGGTGGTGGGGCTGTGTCACGGGGTGGTGTGGGGGCTGTTGTCACGGGGTGTGGGGTGTGTCCACGGGGTGTGTGGGGCTGTGTCACGGGGTGTGGCTGTGTCGGGGTGGGCTGTGTCACGGGGTTGTGGCTGCGGGTGCTGTGTCAGCGGGGTGTGGCGTTGTCACGGGGTGGGCTGTGTCCAGGGGTTGTGGGGCTGTGTCACGGGGTGTGTGGCTGTGTCCACGGTGGGGCTGTGCACGTGGGGTGTGGGCCTGTGTTGGCTTCGCACGGGTGTGCAATCGGGTGGGGGCTGGTGTCCACGGGGCTGTTGGGGGCTGTGTCAACGGGGGATGTGGGGGTTGTGTCACGGGGTGAGCTGGCACGGTGTGGGCTGTGTCACGGGCTGGTGGGGCTGTTCACGGTGTGGGTGGGGCTGTGTCTGTATCGGGGGGTGGCTGTGTTCACTGGGATGTGTCTGGGGCTGTGTCCGGGCTGTGGCGTTCACGGGCTGTGGGGCTGTGGTCACGGGGTGATGGGCTGTGTCACGTGCGTGTGGGGGCTGTGTCACGTGGCTGTGGGGGCTGGGTCAGGGGGTTTACTGTGCCCTGGTGTGGGGGCTGTGTCACGGTGTGTGCGGGTGTGTCACGGGGTGTGGTGGCTGTGTCACGGGGTGTGGGGCTGTGTCATACGGGGTGTGTGGGGCTGTGTCTGGTGCGGGCGTGCCTGGGTGTGGGGCTTGTGTCACGGGGTGTGGTGTGTCAGGGGTGTGTCACGGGGTGTGGGGCTGTGTACCACTGGGGTGTGAGGCGCTAGTGTCACGGGGTGTGGGACTGTGTCAAGGGTGATGGTGGGGCTTGTCACGGATTGTGTGTGACTGTGGGCACCGAGGTGTGTCAGCTGTGGTGTGTGGGGCTGTGTCAACGGGTGTGGGGCTGTGTCCAACGGGGTGTGGGGCTGTGTCACGGGGTGGCTGTTCTACTGTGTGGGCTTTGGCGGGGTGTGGTGCACGATGGGGGTGTGTCACGGGGTTGCTGGGTCACGGGGTGTGTGGGGCTGGTACACGGGGTGGCGGTGTGGCTGTGTCGTACGTGGTGTGTGGGGCTGTGTCACGGGTTGTGTGGGCTGTGTCACGGGTGTGTGTGGGCGTGGTGTCACGAGGTGGTTGGGGCTGTGTCACGGGGGTGTGGCTGGTCGGGTGTGGCGGTGTCCGGTGGTTTCCAGGGGTGTGGGGCCTGTGTCAGGGGTGAGATGTGTGCCGTGTGTCACTGGGTGTGTGGGGCTGTGTGACACGGTTGTGTGGGCTGTGTCACGGGGTTGGCTGGGGGGGGTTCCGCAGGCTGGCTCGTGTGTCACGGGGTGTGTGGGCTGTGTCAGCGGCTGTGGGGCTGTGTCACGGGCTGTGTGTGGGGCTGTGTCACCAGGTGTGCGTTGTAGGGTGTGGGCGTCGTGTGTGGCACTGGGCACAGGTTGGGGGCTGTGTCACGCGGGTGGGGCTGTGGTCCGGGGGTTGGGGCATGTGTCACGGGGTGTGGGGCTGTGTCACCGTGGGTGTGTGGTGGGCTGTGTCACGGTGTGTCTTGATTTGACGGTGGTGTTCGGTGTGGGCTGTGTGCAGGGGTGTGTCGGAGTTGGATCATGTGTGGCTGTCACGGGGTTGTTTGGGGCTGTGTCACTTCGCGGGTGTGGTGGGTGTTTGGGGTCTGTGTTCACGTGGGTTGGTGGGGGCTGGTCACGGGGTGGGTGGGGGCTGTGTCACGGGGTGTTTGGGACTGTGTTCATATGCTAGCTTCACATATACAATAATAATATAATAATAAAAGAATAGATATAATTAGATAAATTAATGAGATAATAATACTAATAATGATATTCCAAGAAGGTACAATGGGTTGGTGAGATTACATAAGACTGGTTTTTTACTTCCATGCAAAACCACACACACGCATAGCGTAGAAGCAAACTAGATGAACATTACATTACTATCAAACATTATTAGCAGTGTCACACTTTATTTCTAACCGGACATATATTATTCCGGTAGAAAACATTATTTCCGAGTAGAAATAATGTTGAAAACAAGTATTTGATGTAATGTTGTGCAGACGGCAAGGTTAGGTGTTCATTAATATCAGGAAGCCGTTCTTGTTGACAGCGTCAGGG
>WNGS01167840.1:19168035-19201444 GCA_020271785.1 Procambarus virginalis | reverse complement strand
AGCAACGCGCACAGCAAGCCTTCCCCGTCCCCTCGTCTCCCCACCATCCCTCATCCCCCGTCTCCTCGTCCTTCCAAACCATTCCCCACCTCCCCAGTCCCCTCGTCCTCCCCACCATTCCCTCCTCCCTTGTCCACTCGTCGTCCCCCACCATCCCCATTTCCGCCATCCCCTCGTCCTCCCCATCATCCCCCTCCCCCTGTCCCCTCGTCCTCCCCACCATTCCCCACTCCCTCGTCTGATGTGTTTCCAAATGACCTGATGTTCCCATCAGAAAAAATGGGAACATCAAATGATCTGATGTTCCCATCACTGAAAAATAAGACGAACAGTTAAAAAAAACGAAATTAAAAAACAATGAAAACATAAAAAAATAAACTATACTCACGAAATGAACAGTATGGTAAACAACACAACTCAATTCCAATACAATGTCACACAAAATGATTAAATCAAAATGAAAATAAATTGAAATCTATGAAAATTCAATTTATCAATGCAATCGGAAACATTGAAGTGGAATCGTAACATATTTTGTATAGCGTATGTTGCTTTTACTGGCAACAGATGGTGCTGTTTAAAAAAAAAACATGTTTTTACCTGTCACAGGTGTGGCATCTATATAATAGGTATATAAAAACATGCAAGTATTCGAATGGAACGTTGTGTCAAAATTTCAAAGCAATCGGTAAAGAGGTTTTGGAGATTTCCCCTCAAATGAAAACACATGAAAAAAACAGTTTTTCCAAAAAGCATGTATTTTACCTGTCACAGATGTGACATCTATACTATTCTATGATATGGATGAGGATAATCTAGTAATTTATAAATTACTTTAGATGTTATTCTTATCACTATAACATTCTATAATTAAAGTTATTGCCTAAGATAATTAATTACCAATGCTTTCTCTCATCTTTTATGAATAAGTATTTGGAATTGACTCTAGCAGGGAAGATATTATCTTCCAGTAGGATGTTACGCATTGTTATTATTAATTAGATTCTTTCTGAGGAGGACATGGTCACAAAAGAAAAGGAAACAGACGAAATACTGTGGAAACACGAACATAAGGATCCGACTGTGACTAGAGACGAATGTTGACTATGTTTGAAACCAGAACGGCTGGACACAAGTGGAATCTGACCACCGGAATGAGCCGACCGGATATTAGGAAGAACATCATTTTGAGGCGAGGCGAGGCGAGGGGGGAATACACTATGAATGAAATTATGGAGACAAACTTCATATATGAGATTACATGGAAGTTGTGGGAGATCCACGTGGGAAGCAGGTGGACCTCCATCCCCGTAAACTCAACCAGATGAGAATTAGCGATGTCTTCACATTACTCATGCTCACTCTCATACACTTGAGAAGGGAAAGGATCACATCGAGCACATATACAACTCTCCCGCCCGTTTCAATCACTCACCTCTCAGTACATTGACATTCTTCTTTGCCCTCTTTTCCTCCCTTCCTTCCCCTCCCACTCCCCTTCCCCCTTCCCCGCCAACCCTTCCTGTGCGCCAGCCTCGACCCCTTCCACCCCCCCCCCCCGCACCTGACACTCCACATGGCGACCAGTTAAGGACAATTGAGACCTTCCTCCTTGCCCTTTACTCTTTATATTACCCTTTCCTCTTACTCACCCTTACTCACGTATCACTCCCCTGCCTCACGAGTCCCCACCATCGTCAAGTATCACCATCATAATGCATCACCATTCATTATTGTGTTCACCTAGTTGTGCTCGTGGGGACTGAGCTCTGCTCCTTCGCCCCGCCTCTCAACTGTCAATCAATCAACTGTTACTAACTACTACTAATTTTTTCACACACACACACACACACACACACACACACACACACACACACACACACACACACACACACACACACACACACACACACACACACAACTTAGGGTGGGCGAGGACAGGTACACAGAGAATGACAAAGAGGTGTGTGAAGAACTCAACAAAAGGTTCCAGGAGGTCTTTACAATAGAACAGGGAGATATCACGGCGCTGGGAGAGGTGGCAGCAAACCAGGTGACCTTGGATAGGTTCGAAATTACAAGAGATGAGGTCAAAAAGCACCTATTGGAGCTGGATGTGAGAAAAGCTGTTGGGCCGGATGGAATCTCGCCATGGGTATTGAAAGAGTGTGCAGGAGCACTTTGCTTACCACTCTCCATAGTGTATAGTAAGTCACTGGAAACGGGGGACCTACCAGAAATATGGAAGACTGCTAATGTAGTACCAATATACAAAAAGGGTGACAGACAAGAGGCACTGAACTACAGGCCAGTGTCCTTAACTTGTATACCATGCAAGGTGATGGAGAAGATTGTGAGAAAAAACCTAGTAACACATCTGGAGAGAAGAGACTTCGTGACAACCCATCAACATGGGTTCAGGGAGGGTAAATCTTGCCTTACAGGCTTGATAGAATTCTACGATCAGGTGACAAGAATTAAGCAAGAAAGAGAAGGGTGGGCGGACTGCATTTTTTTGGACTGTCGGAAAGCCTTTGACACAGTACCCCATAAAAGGTTGATGCATAAGCTGGAGAAACAGGCAGGAGTAACAGGTAGGGCGCTCCAGTGGATAAGGGAGTACCTAAGCAATAGGAAGCAGAGAGTTACAGTGAGGGGTGAGACCTCAGACTGGCGTGAAGTCACCAGTGGAGTCCCACAGGGCTCTGTACTTGGACCTATCCTGTTTCTGATATACGTAAATGATCTCCCAGAGGGTATAGACTCATTCCTCTCAATGTTTGCTGACGACGCCAAAATTATGAGAAGGATTAAGACAGAGGAGGACAGCTTGAGACTTCAAGAAGACCTGGACAAGCTGCAGGAATGGTCGAACAAATGGCTGTTAGAGTTTAACCCAAGCAAATGTAATGTAATGAAGATAGGGGTAGGAAGCAGGAGACCAGATACAAGGTATCATTTGGGAGATGAAATACTTCAAGAGTCAGAGAGAGAGAAAGACCTGGGGGTTGATATCACGCCAGACCTGTCCCCTGAAGCTCATATCAAGAGGATAACATCAGCAGCATATGCCAGGTTGGCTAACATAAGAACGGCCTTTAGAAACTTGTGTAAGGAATCTTTCAGAACATTATATACCACATATGTCAGACCAATCCTGGAGTATGCGGCTCCAGCATGGAGTCCCTATCTAGTCAAGCATAAGACTAAACTGGAAAAGGTTCAAAGGTTTGCCACCAGACTAGTACCCGAGCTGAGAGGTATGAGCTACGAGGAGCGACTGCAGGAATTAAACCTCACTTCGTTGGAAGACAGAAGAGTTAGGGGGGACATGATCACCACATTCAAGATTCTCAGGGGAATCGACAGGGTTGATAAAGACAGGCTGTTTAACACAAGGGGCACACGCACTAGGGGACACAGGTGGAAACTGAGTGCCCAAATGAGCCACAGAGATATTAGAAAGAACTTTTTTAGTGTCAGAGTGGTTGACAAATGGAATGCATTAGGAAGCGATGTGGTGGAGGCTGACTCCATACACAGTTTCAAGTGTAGATATGATAGAGCCCATTAGGCTCAGGAAACTGTACACCTGTTGATTGACGGTTGAGAGGCGGGACCAAAGAGCCAGAGCTCAACCCCCGCAAGCACAACTAGGTGAGCAACTAGGTGAGTACACACCTGGAACTTCAAGAACAAGAGGTCATAGATATAAACTAGCTAAACACAGATGTCGAAGAAATATAAGAAAATTCACTTTCGCAAACAGAGTGGTAGACGGTTGGAACAAGTTAGGGGAGAAGGTGGTGGAGGCCAAGACCGTCAGTAGTTTCAAAGCGTTATATGACAAAGAGTCCGTCTGCCCATTTGTTTCCCCCTCCACCGGAGATCGAACCCGGAACTTCAGGACTACGAATCCAAAGCGCTATCCACTCAGCTGTGAGGCCCCCTGAGTAGGATTGATTGGATTGGCAGCGAGGGTTGGACATGTATATGAGTGGGATTGGGTGGTTATAAATAGGACCTGCCGTGTATGGGCCATAAGGCTATTCTGCAGTTACCTTTATTCTTATGTTATGTTCTTATGTTACATGTCCAACCCTCGCTTGAAACAATCGAGGGACCCCACTTCCACCACGTTACGCGGTAATTGGTTCCACAAATCAACAATCCTGTTACCAAACCAGTATTTACCCAAGACTTTCCGTAATCTAAACTTATCCAATTTATACCCAGTGTTTCGTGTTCTGTCTTGTGTTGATACTTTTAATACTCTATTAATATCCCCTTTGTTATGTCCATTCATCCACTTGTAAACCTCTATCATGTCACCCCTAACTCTTCGCCTTTTCAGTGAATGCAATTTAAGCTTTGTTAATCTCTCTTCATATGACAGGTTTCTAATTTGGGGAATTAACTTAGTCATCCTACCCTGGACACGTTCAAGTGAATTTATATCCATTCTATTGTACGGCGACCAAAACTGAACAGCATAATCTAAATGGGGCCTAACCAGAGCAAGATATAGCTGAAGAACAACACCAGGTGTTTTGTTACTAACGCTTCGATTAATAAATCCCAGCGTCTTATTTGCCTTATTACGAACATTCATGCATTGATGTTTTGGTTTTAAATTCTTACTAATCATAACTCCCAGATCCCTTACGAATTCCGACTTCGCAATCTCAACACCATCCAGTTCGTATC
The DNA here is from genome assembly GCA_020271785.1 of Procambarus virginalis. Classification (NCBI taxonomy): domain Eukaryota; kingdom Metazoa; phylum Arthropoda; class Malacostraca; order Decapoda; family Cambaridae; genus Procambarus; species Procambarus virginalis. The sequence goes on along the minus strand of WNGS01167840.1, from coordinate 19,196,737 downwards.
TTGTAACTCTATCATCATTACCTAGCCTCAAAACTTTACATTTATCAACATTAAACTGCATCTGCCAATCTTTTGACCATTTCAAAACCCTATTTAGATCGACCTGAAGTGACAGTGAGTCTTCTTCCGTGTTTATTTCCCTGCCAATTTTTGTATCATCGGCAAATTTGCAGATGTTGCTACTCAAACATGAATCTAAATCATTTATATATATTATAAACAACAGAGGTCCCAGGACAGAGCCTTGAGGCACTCCACTTACAACATTTTCCCACTCTGACTTAACCCCATTTATACTCTGTTTTCTTTGGTATAGCCATGCCCTAATCCAACTTAGTATAGCACCCCCAATACCATGAGCCTCTATCTTTTTAATCAGTCTGTCATGTGGCACTGTATCAAAAGCTTTGCTAAAGTCAAGGTACACAACATCACAATCCTTACCACTATCAACTGCCTCAACTATGCTGGAATAAAAAGAGAGCAAATTTGTTAAACATGAACGGCCATTTTAAAAACCATGCAAGATGATATGTATGTATATGTACAGTACATATACTGTACTGTATTTTAAATTTCTGTCCGGCATATCCCCAAGGCTGTCAAAGGAAATATTTATATATTTATTTGACGCTACAGCGTAAATTATAATGGTCATTACTCAAACGTATTTACATTTTTACCTTAGGGCCACTAACATTAGTGGCCCCGATGAGGACAGGAAGCCGGCGGCTCGTCGAGATATAATAATTACCATAACATTAGATCGGAAGGACTTATTTATTTCCAGAATCCAATGGTTTGCTGAGATTAAAACTGAGGATTAAACATTAAGTTAAAGCCCTCTCTTCCCTTGGCTCTTACCTCACTTAGCATAGCATTAAGGCTCGTTGAGTTTGCCTCGGAGCAGCTATGACGAAGCTCGGGGTTCTTGGGTGCTCAATTTACCAGCGTAAGATGGCAGTGATGGCTTAATGAGCCTGGGTGGTCGTATTAGATATCCACGTGTGTCCAAGATCTTGTCGGCATGCCAGTTGTCCACGTAGAGGGGGCTCTGGTGTTGTCAGGAGACCACCACACCCCAAGTGTCCCCGACTTGACTCCCGTGTATACACTCCGGGAGAGTTCTTGGTCAGTGCAGTGTTAACAGGCAACTTGTGCAATTGGAGGGTTGGACCCAGTAGTAAGACCAAGTGTAATTATGGCTATAAATTCACGACTTGACCAATAAATTAAGTTCGTCCAACCTGTATTTTATATGTGGGTGAGATATTCAGATTTTCTAAATACACGTTTTGATGTTTTGTTTAATGGTCTTTATTTCATTATTATTATTATTATTGGATAAAAAACTAACATTTATGTATTTATATATGTTATGTAAAGATTTGAATTACACCAAGTCTTTCGCATTCTCGTACGTCCATTATCAAGGTCTTAGTCTATGGTTTAAACGACTTATATCTAAACTTTGAGATTTAAGCCTCGTCTTAATCATATACACAGACCTTGATAATGCACTCAGGAGAGAGCGAAAGACATCATATTTTTACATAAAATATACAAATACCTACTATGGTTTTTTATCGTACGCCATTATGTCTGTGATTAGACATTACAGTTACTGATTATTATTATTATTATTTATTTTTTTATGGGGGTTGAGGTCAGTATTTAATTTTGGAATTATAAACATTACAATTACTGATTATTATTATTATTATTCATTTTTATTTTTTATGAGGGTCGAGGTCAGTATTTAATTTTGGAATTATTTATTGTAGGGCTTGGCTTCCATCGAGTAGATCCGAGCTCTTGGGCCCCAAGCTGTAGAGGTGGGGCGTCTCATCCTGCAATAATCTTTCTAACATTGGGTCTTCTAAATTTTCGATCGTGTTCCAAACCCTGATGGCTTGGTGTTGTAGTCTGATCTTTAGGCGTTGTGTGTTCAGAAGTTAATGGAGCTCCTGGACCATCTGATCACAAGGTGAACGTTGTTTTGTGCTCCCCATAAGTTGACTAATACCGGGAACCTATTTGCTGCTAGGTGAACAGTGGCATTAGGTGATAGAAAACATGCCCAACCATTTCTATCCTGTCCAAGACTCGAACCTGGGATTCTAGATTGTGAATCGGAAACGAACCCAAGTGTTCTATCGAGACTAACACAGTGCAGTTACAAACCAAATAAGATTTCAACAGAGATTTAACAGTGCAGAAGATATTAACCACACTGGTCATAACCCTTCTGAAGCCAACATACGAGTCATAAATTCTCATCCTCCGCCTAAGACAGTAATAAGTAACACTTAATGGGCCTTACTACAGTCTCCCGACTTGGCGCCTTCTTTTGATAATTACTTAACGGGTCAGCTTCGTCGGCACCAGAGCATTCCTGCAAAAAAAAAAAAAATTACTACCATTCCCTACTTGCATACGGAATGAAGGGGTCTTTATATATAAGATCCTTCATCACCTTCCCTACTTTTTACCAACTTTCACCCTTTCATTTTTTCCACACTTTGTCACTCCCTTCATCGCTATAACTATATTCAGTATACACTGTCTTCATCATTAAATAAAATACAAAAGGCAAACTAACATTTAGCCAAAGTAGTAGGCTTGAAATTTTCACCGATTATGTGGGGGAGTCACTATTAGACCCGACCCCCTTTAAGTAGGACCAATATGGCTGATCGCAACCATCCTGTCTATCCTGTACCCAAGACTATTCACCCCGGCAAAGTTGTCCAATCTTGGACAAACAAATTGACATTTTCTTTTATATATGGATTGACTTTCTAGCTGATGAACTAGACTAGGCTTTCAATTTGCACAAAAAACTGGTTAGTCAATTACGCTTTGCAATTCTCAGTCCAGTATTGTTTGCTATCTATCTTGCTCCACTGATGAAAGAGTTAAGAGGCAGTAGAGCTGGCTGTCACACAAGGCAGTACTAAGGCCAATGTTTTCTGCTAGGCTGCTGATCTGTTTCTGCTCCTTCCTGGTGAAGGGTATGGAAGGTGGTGAAGGGTATGGAAGGTGGTGAAGGGTATGGAAGGTGGTGAAGGGTATGGAAGGTGGTGAAGGGTATGGAAGGTGGTGAAGAGTATGGAAGGTGGTGAAGGGTATGGAAGGTGGTGAAGAGTATGGAAGGTGGTGAAGGGTATGGAAGGTGGTGAAGGGTATGGAAGGTGGTGAAGGGTATGGAAAGTGGTGAAGGGCATGGAAGGTGGTGAAGGGCATGGAAGGTGGTGAAGGGTATGGAAGGTGGTGAAGGGTATGGAAGGTGGTGAAGGGTATGGAAGGTGGTGAAGGGTATGGAAGGTGGTGAAGAGTATGGAAGGTGGTGAAGGGCATGGAAGGTGGTGAAGGGTATGGAAGGTGGTGAAGAGTATGGAAGGTGGTGAAGGGCATGGAAGGTGGTGAAGGGTATGGAAGGTGGTGAAGGGTATGGAAGGTGGTGAAGGGTATGGAAGGTGGTGAAGGGTATGGAAGGTGGTGAAGGGTATGGAAGGTGGTGAAGGGTATGGAAGGTGGTGAAGGGTATGGAAGGTGGTGAAGGGTATGGAAGATGGTGAAGGGCATGGAAGGTGGTGAAGGTATGGAAGGTGGTGAAGGGTATGGAAGGTGGTGAAGAGTATGGAAGGTGGTGAAGGGTATGGAAGATGGTGAAGGGCATGGAAGGTGGTGAAGGGTATGGAAGGTGGTGAAGGGCATAGAAGATGGTGAAGTGTATGGAAAGTGTTTTTTGTGTGGTGGTGCTAGTTTCATCGGTGGTGGTACTTGTGGCAGTGATGGTGGTAATAAACCTACTCCAAGTGTGGTATAGATCTATATGCCCCGTCTACTAGCCTTCTTGAACGTAGTGCGTTGTTAATGAACTGTGGAAGTGTTGCTGATGGCTGTGCGTGATAGAGGCTGCGATGGAGGTGCTGTTGGTAGTAGTGCTGGTTATCTTGAGATGATTTCGGGGCTTTAGTGTCCCCGCGGCCCGGTCCTCGACCAGGCCTCCACCCCCAGGAAGCAGCCCGTGACAGCTGACTAACACCCAGGTACCTATTTTACTGCTAGGTAACAGGGGCATAGGGTGAAAGAAACTCTGCCCATTGTTTCTCGCCAGCGCCCGGGATCGAACCCGGGACCACAGGATTACAAGTCCAGTGTACTGTCCGCTCGGCCGACCGGCTCCCGTGTAGGTGGTAGTAGTATTAATAGTAGTGGTTGTATAGTATAACTGGTGTTGGTGACTGGACGTGGTGGTGCTGGTAACTGGGGGTGAGGGTGTTGCTAGTGCCTGTGGTAATAGTAGTAGTACTGCTAGCGGTAGTTGTGATTGAGGTGGTAGTGTTGCTAGTGGTAATGCTGCTAGTGGTAGTGGTGGTAGTGTTGCTAGTGGTGGTGGTAGTAGTGTGGTGGTGGTGGTGGTGGAAGGGGTGTGGGGTAGTCCAATAGCTTGCAGCAGTGAACCTAGCTCCTCCTTTCTCTTGTCGACGTACTTACCTTATATTTCCGTATTTTCCTTGAAAAAATGATTCTATTCGATAAAGTATATAATCCAGAAAAAACATCATTTTTAATATTAACTAAGCACATGGCTATACACTTCACGTGGCATTTAATATAAGCAGGTTCCTGAAGATTTGAAAGCTTTCATGTCTGATTATGACCCGTATTGTGAAAAATGGCAACTCGGTGAAATACTTGACAAGTATTTGCAACATGTATTCGAGTTTATATCACTAGACTCGTTTAGAGGCCAACAATAACCCCTCAGTGTGCGTGAAGGCTTATACAGAGTGTGGTATGAAGGAGGAAGGGGAGGCGAGGGAGGTTATTCCAAGATAGGAAAGTAGTGAGTGGTGTGGTGGTGGTGGTGGTGGCGGGCGGGAGGGCGGCGGCGGTCAGCTGGTCCCGCCCCAGTTAGTTGTGTATGTGGTGTGGCAGCTGCGGGAGGTGCCTCAGTCTCGGGGGTCGTGGTGATCACCCTCGTCATAATGGTGAAGCTTCTCATGACCAAGTGAGAGGAATTAGTACTCACGCCCAGTGTCCTCTCACTAAGCGCGGTGAAGGTTCCAGTCCTAGGTTGAGAAAACCAGTACACCTGATTAATGCTTTCGTAGTGTTGTTCAAGTTTCTAATCATAAGAAACTTTACAGACTTGATTTCTGTAAGATCGTAATAGTGCATAGTATCTACATCATAGCGTTAGATGGAAATATTCTAAATAGCCATTTTATAAGTTGGAAGGGAGGAAAACTTGTTCACTTGATGTAATGTGACGTGAACCAAGGTCAGGTTTGGACAAGATAAAAACTAAAATAAGAAAATGATTCAATAAAGTGCGTAGTATATGTAATGTTACTTTAGGGCGTGTGATTAGACATGAAGAGTTAGGTTAAGTTGTAGCGTCCAGCGTCACCTGGTTAGTGTTCCGTCGGCATCCCCGACACTGGTCGGTGTTCCGTCGGCAACCCCGACACTGGTCGGTGTTCCGTCGGCAACCCCGACACTGGTCAGTGCTCCGTCGGCAACCCCGACACTGGTCAGTGCTCCGTCGGCAACCCTGACACTGGTCAGTGCTCCATCGGCAACCCCGACACTTGTTAGTGCTCCGTCGGCAACCCCGACACTGGTTAGTGCTCCGTCGGCAACCCCGACACTGGTCGGTGCTCCGTCAGCAACCCCGACACTGGTTAGTGTTCCGTCGGCAACCCCGACACTGGTCGGTGCTCCGTCGGCAACCCCGACACTGGTTAGTGTTCCGTCGGCAACCCCGACACTGGTCGGTGCTCCGTCGGCAACCCCGACACTGGTCAGTGCTCCGTCGGCAACCCCGACACTGGTCGGTGCTCCGTCGGCAACCCCGACACTGGTCAGTGCCCGACACTGGTTAGTGCTCCGTCGGCAACCCCGACACTGGTTAGTGCTCCGTCGGCAACCCCGACACTGGTTAGTGCTCCGTCGGCAACCCCGACACTGGTCAGTGCTCCGTCGGCAACCCCGACACTGGTTAGTGCTCCGTCGGCAACCCCGACACTGGTCGGTGCTCCGTCGGCAACCCCGACACTGGTTAGTGCTCCGTCGGTAACCCCGACACTGGTCAGTGCTCCGTCGGCAACCCCGACACTGGTCAGTGCTCCGTCGGCAACCCCGACACTGGTCGGTGCTCCGTCGGCAACCCCGACACTGGTTAGTGCTCCGTCGGTAACCCCGACACTGGTCAGTGCTCCGTCGGTAACCCCGACACTGGTCAGTGCTCCGTCGGCAACCCCGACACTGGTCGGTGCTCCGTCGGCAACCCCGACACTGGTTAGTGCTCCGTCGGTAACCCCGACACTGGTTAGTGCTTCGTCGGCAACCCCGACACTGGTCGGTGCTCCGTCGGCAACCCCGACACTGGTTAGTGCTCCGTCGGTAACCCCGACACTGGTCAGTGCTCCGTCGGCAACCCCGACACTGGTCGGTGCTCCGTCGGCAACCCCGACACTGGTTAGTGCTCCGTCGGTAACCCCGACACTGGTCAGTGCTCCGTCGGCAACCCCGACACTGGTCAGTGCTCCGTCGGCAACCCCGACACTGGTCGGTGCTCCGTCGGCAACCCCGACACTGGTTAGTGCTCCGTCGGTAACCCCGACACTGGTCAGTGCTCCGTCGGTAACCCCGACACTGGTCAGTGCTCCGTCGGCAACCCCGACACTGGTCAGTGCTCCGTCGGCAACCCCGACACTGGTTAGTGCTCCGTCGGCAACCCCGACACCCTGGTCGGTGCTCCGTCGGCAACAACCCCGACACCATAAATAGTTACCATCACGGTCAACACAAGCACTTTAGAAAAATAAAAGAATATATAGATCATCGCACTTCAGGTTAGTGGTATATGCCGATGCTGCTTCATTGTTTTCTAGATATGGATCACATTTTCTTTCAGCTCTGTGTTCTTGAGATATACTAACTTAGTAAGTTAGCAAAACATTTCTGTAGTTACTCGTAGGACGGTCTTCTGTGTCAAATTCTAACAAGTTTCAATTCAACCCGCCAAAAAACAGACTGTGAAGGAATTTAATATATATATATATATATATATATATATATATATATATGAGCCACATCTGAAATTTGAGTTACCCGTAAGCAAACAAAGTTTTAAAAGTAGGATATTATGGGATGCCCTAATACCAGGATGTTGTTATTCCTTCAGACGTTTAAGAGAATTTGTCAAATTGTTTGGATCGGATCGTGCTACTTGAAACCATAATTTTATGTTGTCTAGTAAACCTGAATATTCTTTTTTTTAACTAACTGATCGCGTAAATGCTACATTCGAAATCATAATTTATTAACAAGGTAGGTACATACTGCACTGCGCTGCTATCCTAGTGTTTATGATGAATTGCAGACTTGTTATTCCCATCTCGCAGGATGGGTAGTCGTACATGGGGTGCAAATTGAGTCTACTAGTGTACACTAACGAACTTCAGATAAACTACGAAGATATTCTTTAATAACCGTGACGAAACATTGAAGTTTTTTTTTTTCGAGGCAGGATCAAGTACAGTATAACATTTGGGGTTTACGGCTCATGCTGTGATATGAAAAATTAGCTTACTGAGAATTATGTAAACTATATATATAAATGTAGTATTTTTCCTTGTAAATTGATGTAAATATAATCTTTATATTGTATATTATTTAATAAAGAAAAAATAACCTTGAGGAAATTAAATAATTTCAAAGCTTCATTTATATCTGGCCTTTTGGTTTAAAATCATTGATAACTAAGCATTCACTAATATTAAAGATTGTTACCCCTTTTTTTCATGGAGTATACAGTGGGGAACGCTAAAATGAAATACCACGAGTCAGCAAATGAGTACATTATTGTCTCACTTGGAGCGTGAAGAGGTCGACAAACTAAACGTGCAAATCATCTAAACTTAAATTTCTACTGAGAATATGATGTAAAATAACACTACATATTCTCTATTAGCCTCGTATTTTTTCTCCTAGGTTATTTGTAAAAAGACTGCCCGCATCATTAAGAAAGTCATCTTTTTTGTTATTGCGAACCATCAAGTATAACTGAATCCTTTCAGAGGAATAAAGATTAAATATTAAAGTAAACAGTGTATATACACTGTAAATGCACCTCATGTCGATGTATCCTATATGGTATACCCATCTCTTTAAATATATATATTTTGTTTGATAGTTATCTTGTAACTTAGCTATAGTAAGTATACATATTCATTGAAAGAGCAACTGGGGCTCTCAAAATTTAGGTCAAAGACAACTAACAATTTTTCTTTCTCTTTTGGACTGGAGTCCTTGGGTTTTATGCTCTTCCTTGGCCTCGCGCAATGGCAAGCCTCACCCACCTCATTTTACATCCTATGGTCTCGTCTCAACAATTTGTTCGAATATTTTCTTTAGATCTTATTTGGTCTCTTGATCTTTTAGTACCCTCTTTTGTTCTTGCCTGATTCTGTTTGATTTCGTATGTTTGTACATCAGCAGGAAAAGGAGGGCTTTGCTAGCTAGATACTTGATATTTTTACGTATGTACTACACAAAAAAGTGACGTCATCTTGACCTAAAACAATGAGACGTGTAACTGTTACAGGAGCCAGATAACTGTTACAGGAGCTGTGTTCTAAGTGATCTGATCGGGAGCCAGCAGCTATAGGCTACCCCTGAGTCTGATGGTATATTTTTAAAGTCTTTATGTACTTGTATAATCTGATGAATGCATATCTATGTCCGTTAAATAGCATTTAAGATTTTTGTTTTGTTTTAAATTTGTTATACACTGCATTTTGCTAGTCTAGGCGATAAATTCCTTATATTTTGTGCTATAACAATTAGGCTACTGTAAATTTAGCGATAGTCAAGAATAAATGTAAAATGCCGGTACATTAATGAACAAGCTTCAATCAGGAACCAATCAATTGAGCGGATCAACCGTTTATTCAGTGCTGAACCTGTTTGTTCTCGTACGATCTCATTAGATTCCGTTTCTCTGTCCATTTCTGAACGACAGGGTTTCCCTAGGCCCAATTTTGTGTTTGGTGTGTAGTATCCTTCCACTTTAGTGTACAAAGAAATCACATTAACGTGATGCATCAATATCAGTGAGAAAATTCTCATTGATGCAACACTTCCGCTTAACAAAACGTCACCATCTTCCAGAGCAGCACGATAACACACTACCATACACCACCAACCTCACAACACAATACACTATAGAGTACACACACACACACACACACACACCACATTCAAGATTCCCAAGGGAATCGACAGGGTTGGTAAAGACAGGCTATTTAACACAAGGGGCACACGCACTAGGGGACACAGGTGGAAACTGAGTGCCCAAATGAGCCACAGAGATATTAGAAAGAACTTTTTTAGTGTCAGAGTGGTTGAAAAATGGAATGCATTAGGAAATAATGTAGTGGAGGCTGACTCCATACACAGTTTCAAGTGTAGATATGATAGAGCCCAATAGGCTCAGGAACCTGTACACCTGTTGATTGACGGTTGAGAGGCGGGACCAAAGAGCCAGAGCTCAACCCCCGCAAGCACAACTAGGTGAGTACACACACACACACACACACACACACACACACACACACACACACACACACACACCACACCATGCATTAGGCAGTGATGTGGTGGAGGCTGACTCCATACACAGTTTCAAATGTAGATATGACAGAGCCTAGTAGGCTCAGGAACCTGTACACCAGTTGATTGACAGTTGAGAGGCGGGTAAAGAGCCAAAGCTCAACCCCGCAAGCACAAATAGGTGAGTACAGTAACTCACAGCAGCACCACACTGCACGCAGTCATTCACAGCACCACACTGCACGCAGTCATTCACAGCACCGCACGGCACGCAGTCATTCACAGCACCACACTGCACACAGTCATTCACAGCACCACACTGCACGCAGTCATTCACAGCACCACACTGCACGCAGTCATTCACAGCACCACACTGCACGCAGTCATTCACAGCACCACACTGCACAGTCATTCACAGCACCACACAACACATAATCGCTACTACACAACACATGTGGTGACTGTCATTCACTCGTTCTCCTCTCTGCGCTTAGGCACTTTAAACATACAAACTTTACCTGATGCACTTATTGTTTTTCTAGCGTCAGGTTTTTCAGCTGAGCGTCCAGAATACGGAACACCGCCCACTGTTACTGCTGCTGGGTGGGTCTTGTGGTAGGGCCAGGTGGAGCCGGGGACGGGCACCCCAGCACTGATTGGGGGGATGGGGCGAAGGATGAGGGTCTAAGGTATGTAGGTGGGGAGTGAGGGTGGGAGTGATGTAGAGGGGTAGTGAGAGTGTGTGAGGTATGTATGTAGGGAGTGAGGGGTAGGATTTATGTAGGTGGGGCGAGAGGGTGGAGTTTATGTAGGTGAGGATTGAGGGTAGAGTTAAGTAAGTATAGAGTGAGGGTGGGAGTTGTCTATTAATATTTCCCCTTATATATTTCCGAGAACAATTTTCGGAAAAGGTCTAAAAGCAATGAGTTTTAACAATAAGCCAAAGAACTCTAGTTTTTAGGTCTTTTTTAGCCAGACTTTAGTAAACCCGATTCAATATTGGTTACCTTTGAACTATATATTTGAAATCAATAGGTAAAATTTTGCACCCTTACACATAAATAGCCTTAAAAGTTTAATATTGTTTGATTGCAACATTTTATTGTATTTTCAGGGACACACTGGGATTTAGAATATTTTAGTATCATTGTTTTATTTATTTTGTAAAATGATTTATTTATATTGTAAAATGATTATTTATTGTAAAATGATTTATTTATATTGTAAAATGATTTATTTATATTGTAAAAATATTATTTATATTGTAAAATTATTTATTTATATTGTAAATTATTTATTTATATTGTAAAATTATTTATTTATATTGTTAAACAACATTCTTTTACCAAATAAATACCTCCAATAATTTTCTAGGAAATGTGATTAGATAAAGCATCAAATACCTTAGTAATAGGAATCAGCAATAGGAATTAATTTATCCAAGCTTAATAATTAGGCTTCCAATATTTTCCTGGAAACCAGTTCCTTGGAATTAACACTTTATTCATGTTATCATAGAGAATGTCTTCAAGATGGTTCAACTTCTCCCTCAAGTGACGAATAACCCAAGTAATAATAATAATATTAATTATTCTTGCCTAAAATATTGATCTAACTCTCTGGGACATTAATAACACACAGCCTTTCCACATGTTAATTGTTAATCCTGATTCTTTTCTCAAGTACTTTATAGAAAATGCATGTTGATGATACTAGACTGTAATATTTATTTCTTCAATATTAGTACATCATTTGTAGTTTTCTTATGTTAGGGACCCAGTTAGGCTGTACAGTTAGGTAACTTGCTAGTAAGTCTTGCCTGTTTCTTAGCTTATATAACCTAAGGCTTCTATGGGGACAGTCTCAAGTAAATTTCTTTCTTTATTATGCACCCCATCCCCATCCCGTGGGCGGTGGTGTAAAGATTACAGAGGCACATAATCGGTTCAGGAACTGAACCCTCTAGTTCGTTTAGCTAAGCAAATAATCTGTTGGCGCTAGTTACAAAATTATTAATGTTATATATACATGTACACATACTCATGCATACATGTACATATACTGTACATACGTATACGTGGACAGTCTCAACAGATTGATTTGTTGCCGCCGGAGGCGCCTAGTTTATTGTGCCCCCCATACTCATCCTGTGAGCGGTATCACATAAGGATTACAGAGGGCATATCAGACCTCAACGAAGATTATTACATTAACAATTACATCTATCCTTCACACCTAATAATTACAATGTTAGCTAGTTACAGAGAATGTCCTATTTCAAGAGCTATATAATTTTCATTAAATCATTATACATTAACGGTCTCAACAGATGATGCAATCTATCCAGCCCTCTCCAGAAATGTCTGCTGTCTCATCTAGGCTTATAATAATCACACGAGGGACGTTATCCGGACCCAATATTTTGTTTTTGACTGTGTGTATTTAATGTGTGTCTGCAGAATCGAGCTATTAGATCTTGCACCTCGCCTTTTTAACCGATACATTTTTGTCCTCATTATGTCTACTATGTATTTTTCAAACACTTACTTCCCCAAGGCAGCCGTAGCAGCTGTCTAACTCCCAGATACCAAATTACTGCTAGGTGAACAGGGGCATCAGGCGGAAGAAACTGTCCATTTGTTTCTGGCTCGGCCGGGAATCGAACCCGGGATTTTTAAGATTACGGCCCCCAAGCACTGTCCACTCAGCGGCGAGGCGCGCGCGCGTGTGTATGTGTGTACTCACCTAGTTGTGCTTGTTGGGGTTGCGCTTCGGCTCTTTGGTCCCGTCTTACAACTGTCAATCAACAGATGTACAGGTTCCTGAGCCTACTGGGCTCTATCATATCTACATTTGAAACTGTGTATGGAGTCAGCCTCCACAACATCACTTCCTAATGCATTCCGTTTGTTAACTACTCTGACACTTCAAAAGTTCTTTCTAATGTCTTTATGGCCAATTGGGAACTCGGTTACCACCTGTGTGTACTCACCTAGTTGTGCTTGTGGGGGTTGCGCTCTGGCTCGTTGGTCCTGCCTCTCAACTGTCAATCAACGAGTGTACAGGTTCCTGACCAGTCTCCACCACATCACTGCTTAATGCATTCCATCTGTTAACTGCTCTGACACTGAAAAAAAGTTCTTTTTAACGTCTCTGTGGCTCATTTGGGTACTCAGTCTCCATCTGTGTCCCCTTGTTCGCATACCATCAGTGTTAAACAGTTTATCCTTAGCCACTCTGTCAATTCCTCTGAGAATTTTGTGGGTAGTGATCATGTCTCCCCTTACTCTTCTGTCTTCCAGTGTCGTTAGGTGCATTTCCCGCAGCCTTTCCTCGTTGCTCATGCCTCTTAGTTCTGGGACTAGCCTAGTGGCATACCTTTGAACTTTTTCTAGCTTCGTCTTGTGTTTGACAAGGTACGAGCTCCATGCTCGGGCCGCATACTCCAGGATTGGTCTTACATATGTGGTATACAAGACTCTGAATGATTCCTTACGCGGGTTCATGAAGGCTGTTCTGATGTTAGCTAGCCTCGCATACGCCACAAATGTTATTCTTTTTATGTGGGCTTCAAGAGACAGGTTTGGTGTGATATCAACTCCTAGATCTTTCTCTGTCCGTTTCATGAATTACTTCATCTCCCATTCCGTATCCTGTGTTTGGCCTCCTGTATCCACCGCCTAATTTTACACACACACACACACACACACACACACACACACACACACACACACACACACCACACACACACACACACACACACACACAGTGTGTGTGTGTGTGTGTGTGTGTGTTAGTGCTCGTGTTTACTGAGCAAGCACGTCCCAGCACCCACCTCTTTCCTTTGTCTTCATTTGTCTTGCTCCTTCGTTGTGTCGCTCCTTCGTCATTAGGCTAAATTTTACCAACGCAGGAAATTGCCTCCAATGCCGACACAATTTTGTTATACAACGATAACAGAAACTACAAATTGACCTACAGAACGCAGTGAAAACTATCAAATTCAAATTTAAATAAGTTTATTGTGGTATAAATAAAGGGATGAAGTAGCTCAAACTATTCTCACCCCGTTTGAAAACTATCATAAGAGTTCCTCAGAGCATAGCGGGATTTGTACTGATCAATGCACAATGATGCTCCGTCAGTCCTAGATTGTCTCAGTTCACACCGAGACAAAAATCGTTTTGTCTCAGTGTCAACCGAGACAGAATTATGTATACTAGACTAGGTAAGCTAAAATTCTGCTAAGCTTTAATTCTTATTAATGAACACAATTTACTACTTTCAAAAGATTTAAAATAAATATTATGTTAGACCAGGTTAGGCAAACGTTTTATTGGCTTTGTTGAACAAAACAATAAATAATAATAATAATAATAATAATAATAATAATAATAATAATAATAGTTTATTTAGGTAAAGGCACATACATACAGAATAAGTTATAAGCAGAATGTTGGATTAATAAATAGAGCCAGTATACTATGCCTAAAGCCTTATACGCTCAGCGTTTCTGGCAAAAGGTAGAAAAGCGTTTCGTGCTATCAGGTAAAACGTTACCAAATAGAATAAGTACATAATTCCATTATATAAAAAAGAATAAGAAAGTCTCTCTCGCAGGACTAGCACCCCAACCACTGCTTTCTGAAGCCCATAAGCAATCCAGCTGGGATCGCCCCATTGCCGACTAAGAAGCTGCGACTTTGCTAGAAGCTGCGACAACACCACATGATACTGCCCGACTTAGAGCTGTAGCAGCTCCCCATGCAGGGGACTTCCTATTAGCAACCCAAATGTCAGCAACTGGGACTCGTCTCACACCGCAGGCTCTCCGCCTCGCTGCCCCAATCCACACCGAATACAGGTGTATTTTCGGCGAGGCAGTGGCCGACAGGTACGGACGGCATGGCCTTCTTTGCCAAAGGACAGGAGGATGGCATGGAAGACACGACGAGGTTCACGACATTATCAAGAGAAGCCTTACCACGGCCGGTTGTCCAGCAGAGAGCGAGCCCCGTTACCTAATGCCCCGCAACTTTGATGAGCCTGTCGGTCGCCTAGACGGGATCACGGTGAACCCCTGGAAGAATGGTAGACAGTTGGTTTGGGACTGCACTTGCGTTTCAACCTTAGCCAACACCTATGTTAACTTCAGTGCTGCACAGGTAGGAGGTGCTGCCAATCACCGGGAAGCAGCCAAGTCACGTAAATATGGAGACCTGGATCACCACAACAATTTGTCCCCCATTGCCTCAGAGACACTTGGTGCCTGGGGTAAAAGTGCTGCAAGTTTTTTGAAGGAGCTGGGGTCCAAGCTAATTGAAACAACTAGAGACCCTAGAGCCGCCAGTTTTCTCTTTCAGCGCCTTAGTGTGGCGATCCAGAGAGGAAATGCCCACTGCATCCATGGTTCCTGCCCGCCATCTGAGGAGCTGGAGGAGCTATTCAACTTGTGACAAGCAGCCTTGTACCCTGCATGTAACCAATGTTGTAACCCTTTTTGTGTAATGAAATTTTAAATAAAATTAGATATACATACACACATACCAAAAGAATAGGGGTGGTAGGAGAAGAAAATATCAGTGTTCAGTGAAGATCCACAAGGTCTTCCCTGAGTACTGTTTATTTTCTTCTCCGAGGCTATGGGTCCCTACACTTGCACCAGAGGTAGTACCCCTATATATATATATATATATATATATATATATATATATATATATATATATATATATATATATATATATATATACATATATATATATATATATATATATATATATATATATATATATATATATATATATAAGACTTTATTCTGAAAATTCATTGAACTCAACCAAACCTAGAGTTTAAATAATTTGTTTTAAGGCTCGGGTTAAGTCATCTCCGTTACTGTAAGAATTATATATTTAGTGATCGTTGTTGTAGCACTGTATGGAAAAATTGAATCACAGGTACGATGTTTCATTCGTGTTAGCATATTACTGTTTTATATCCTCGTTGCAGCTCCGTTGATCTTGCAGAACTGTTGGGTTTCATTGTCGAACCTTTCTGTCATGTTTCCTTTCAGGTCTGTCAAAATATAACAGTTAATGGACGGCTCAAAATATTGCATTACTGATATCGAATTAAATAGAGCCATCCTCCAAAAATGATAACGCCTGTAGCACCACCGGATGGAATTGTATGGAACCGTTGGACCCCACAAGTTTACGTTGTGTACTACAGTATTGATATACTAAAGAAGATAACGAAAAGTGGAAGAGAGTAACCATAAATCTAACCTAATCTGTCATAGCATAACTAAGCAATCCTAGGCGTAATTTAGTACACTTGCGCTCCTTGGCCTTGGAAAAGCTAGGGTTGGTTTTCTACTGTCTTGGACCGTCTACAAAATGAATTGTACAAAGCGTAGACTTTTATGGGTGCAAAAAGATTGAATTTTTTACTTTCATCCACAGTGACTGTTGAAAAGTGTTAGGTGGTGAATGTGACTCTTTGTGTCCCTCGGGTGGTGGTTGACGGGCCTAACACAGGTGAACCCTGGCACTGCTGACCAACATTGATGGTTCCCTGGTGGTGGCGGTGGGTAGCACTAGTGGCCCCATGTGGTGGTGGGTAGCACTTGTGGCCCCATGTGGTGGTGGGTAGCACTAGTGGCCCCATGTGGTGGTGGGTAGCACTAGTGGCCCCATGTGGCGGAGGGTAGCTCTAGTGGCCCCATGTGGTGGAGGGTAGCACTAGTGGCCCCATGTGGTGGAGGGTAGCACTAGTGGCCCCATGTGGTGGAGGGTAGCACTAGTGGCCCCATGTGGTGGAGGGTAGCACTAGTGGCCCCATGTGGTGGAGGGTAGCACTAGTGGCCCCATGTGGTGGAGGTGGTGACGGGGGAGCACACAGGGGTGGAGGTGGTGACTGGGGAGCACACAGGGGTGGAGGTGGTGACGGGGGAGCACACAGTAGTGGAGGTGGTGACTGGGGAGCACACAGGGGTGGAGGTGGTGACTGGGGAGCACACAGGGGTGGAGGTGGTGACTGGGGAGCACACAGGGGTGGAGGTGGTGACTGGGGAGCACACAGGGGTGGAGGTGGTGACGGGGGAGCACACAGGGGTGGAGGTGGTGACTGGGGAGCACACAGGGGTGAAGGTGGTGACTGGGGAGCACACAGGGGTGGAGGTGGTGACTGGGGAGCACACAGGGGTGGAGGTGGTGACGGGGGAGCACACAGGGGTGGAGGTGGTGACTGGGGAGCACACAGGGGTGGAGGTGGTGACTGGGGAGCACACAGGGGTGGAGGTGGTGACTGGGGAGCACACAGGGGTGGAGGTGGTGACGGGGGAGCACACAGGGGTGAAGGTGGTGACTAGGGAGCACACAGGGGTGGAGGTGGAGACTGGGGAGCACACAGGGGTGGAGGTGGTGACTGGGGAGCACACAGGGGTGGAGGTGGTGACGGGGGAGCACACAGGGGTGGAGGTGGTGACTGGGGAGCACACAGGGGTGGAGGTGGTGACTGGGGAGCACACAGGGGTGGAGGTGGGGACTGGGGAGCACACAGGGGTGGAGGTGGGGACTGGGGAGCACACAGGGGTGGAGGTGGGGACTGCGCCACACGTCGTGGGGCTCACCCGCGGCCAGAAGACAATGCCATCACACATGTTTATACAATATAAATGATAATAGTGTGTCGCCGGCCAAGGTATCACGTGTGTCCTTGCTTGCACGCACGCGCGCACACATATACAAATATGCACGCGCGAGCACATATACACACATGCACGCGCGCCCACATATACACACACATGCGCACATACGTGCCTCTGTATATGCGCGCGCGCGCACACACACACACACACACACACACACACACACACACACACACACACACACACACACACACACACACACACACACACACACACACGCGCGCGCGCGCGCGCGCGGGCCTGGTGGCTGAGTGGACAGCGCTCAGGATTCGTAATCCTAAGGTCTGGGGATCGATCCCCGACGATGGTGGAAACAAATAGGCAGTTTCTTTTACCCTGATGCGCCTGTTTACCTAGGAGTAAATAGGTACCTGGGAGTTAGACAGCTGCTACGGGCAGTTGACAGCAGCTGATGCACCTGTATCAGGTGCATCAGGTGACAGTGGTCATTTGTTGGTAATTAATCACTTGTAATAAACCAGCGATTACAGCCAGTCCATCGCTGGAGCTGCGATATGCTGTTACATCCCTGAATATTGAGTGTACAACACACATCCTGGGGATGTGTGTGTGTACTCACCTATTTGTACTCACCTATTTGTGTGTGTGTGTGTGTGTGTGTGTGTGTGTGTGTGTGTGTGTGTGTGTGTGTGTGTGTGTGTGTGTGTGTGTGTGTGTGTTAGAGAGAAATATATGTAGTAGATATAATAGAGGAACAATAGATTGGTTAGAAAGGCGGGGTCCAAGAGCTAATAGCTCGATTCTGCAGATACAAATAGTAAATACACACACACCGTCAGTTGTCTAATGTACTGACTCCCGACATATTTTTCTCTATTATTTCTATTATATATATTTCTTGCTCTCTCTCTCTCTCTCTCTCTCTCTTTTGTTACTATTGCCGTCTCGTTTGGTACATTTCCCCGGCTTCGTCATTTTCCCACCACTAGACGGTCTAGAGAATGTTTACTTGTTACAGGAAGGCTGTGAGTTGCAGCACTTTTGAGAAATTTAAAATTTGTTTAGCGCAAAGGAAGTCTAGTGTAGTGACACCCTCACTATGGCGGATGCAGACGCCGCTGTCAAGAGGATTTTGGCGCTTGAAACAGAGCAGATGTGAGGACGCTGAGACCAGGATGAGAAGAGAGAAGATGATTGGTTGCAGTTGCTTGAAGTGACCAATCAACGAGTAACGAAAAGGTGTCGTCATCAGTGAGAGCTAGCGCTGTGGCCTCTCATTGGCCTAGGAGAAGCACTGAGTCTAAAGTGGCGGATGGGCGCACTTGGCCGATGATCTCGAATTTTGCAGAATTCTTTAGTTTCTTGTCGAGAACACTACAGACTATGGTACACACAAGGAGCACCCTAAGCTAGCCTCAGGGACGTATCACTCACTGATGTCACAAGAAAGTTGCAAATTTGAGTGCTTCGTGGGAGCAAGTAACAGTCAGGGACCTAGTGTGTGTATTGTCCGTCCAGTTGAGCAGAAAGTGTATGTGGATCATTGTTTGACTCCTCAGCTAACCCGAGCGATACCACGTTTCCAAAGGACAGTAGCAGCTTTAGGAGGACTGGTACGTAATGAGGTAAGCAATGCAGTGAGTCGTTGCAAGCAAGAGCAACCTGCTACTGTGATTACCCAGTGACAGACAGTGTGAGTATAATAGGGCAGTGTGAGAGATCCTATTTCACCTGGAGACATTTCCTGTGAACAGTGAGGTGCCAGTGATTTTTCTCCATTAATATTTGCAATTGTATATTGGACAGTGCAGTCGCCCAAGTGTGAATATAGACAGTTCCAGTGAAGCTATATCAATGGTAGTCTTTGGTAGAGGCACTGGTCAGCAGCGTCCAGTTATCAATGGTAGTCTCAGAGGGAGAACCACTCGGTACTCCAGTGACGAGGCTCGGTGAGGGCCTGGGGTACCTGGGCTGTACTCACGTCCGCGCCAGTGAGTGCAGCAGTGACGCAGCATCTAACGCCAAGCGGCGAGGGTGAAGGAGCTAAGATCACGGGTACCCCGCTTTTTTTTAAATATAAGTACATCTGTATTTGTGCAGTTACCCTAGAATATATGAAGGGGGTACATAGTGTATCAAGAGCTACCCACGTGACGCTAAAAAATCCCCATCATACTGGATGGTTAGTCATAGAGAGACATGTGATCAATAGTCTGCACTGGTAAAGTTTAGATGCATTATGAGGATATCGTCAAGAACACGAGAGTTAATAAAGTAATTGTCACGCGAACTCTGTTCTCGTGACCGGGAAAGTCTGTCCTTTTTCAGCCACGCCCGAAATGTGGATCAATGCACACAGAAATCACAATAGCGTGATGCATCAAATGAACAAATCCACAAGGGCCGTGACGAGGATTCGAACCTGCGTCCGAGAGCATCCCAGACGCAGCCTTAAATGACTGAGCTACGACATGGTATAAGAATTGCAACCAGAAATTCAACTGAATTTACTTGGATCCTGCAGCCTCTCCGAGACAAACCAGGATTTTACACAATTCCCCCCTGCACTCGAGCTATGTCAATTATGATTAAGGCAGCGTCTGGGATGCTCTGGGACGCAAGTTCGAATCCTCGTCACGGCCCTTATGGATTTGTTCAGTGGACCAATGGTCTGCGGTCTTCGTGATCGTGCTATTGTCTACGCTCCTGGTGATGTTGTTATTGTCTGCAATCTTGGTGAAGGTGTTGTTTGCGCTCTTGGTGATGGTGTTGTTATTCGGCGCGGTCTTGGTGATAGTGTTATTGTCTGCATTCTTCAAGGTGGTGTTATCCATGTTCGACTTATGATATTGGTAATGTTTCTGTATGTTACAACATACAGGCATGTTACAACTCCTGTATGTTTTCCCATGTTGAAAGTCGTCACTACATATTGAATGTTTACTACTTTTTATTCCACTTGTGTTGCTGTTGCTTCGTGTTCCCACGATGGTAACTTGGCTGTAGTGATAGTTTTTGTCGCCACTCTTCATCCCCGGTCTGTCACAGCTGTGACTACCATTGTCACCTTAGTGGTGCAGGCAGTTCTCGCTGCCTCCACCACTGCCACTGGATGGTTACGTCCCCAGACAAAAATACATTCATTACATCCAGGAAATGTTCTGAATGCCCTTTGCCCACACACGTCCGCCCGTCCTTAGCGTTCTGTATTACGGAGTTAATTCTGCAGCGCAGTAGTCTACTTCGTCGTGTCGTAACAGTTGGTATACTGGGTTCAGGACAGAAATATTTGGGTAATGTTTACTTTCACCTGATGTTCTGTTTACCTAGCAGCAAATAGGTACGTCCGAGTTAGGCAACGGTTGTGGGTTGCATCCTGGGGAAGTCACTACTTGACCTATGGGGACCTCAATAAGCCTAATAAATTTCTTGTTATATACTATAGAGATCCATAAGTTGAATCGTAGTTCACTACTGAAGTACATACAATTGTCGTATGTACTTGGCTGAATATTGAGTGTACAACAGGCAGGAGATATAAAACCTTGTACAGCTTCACATTGAATAATGTAGTGTTCAAGTGCTTGCCTTAGCAATCTGTCACAAAGTTTATCGGCTGACTATTCTGAATACTGAATATTCAATATACCATGCAAATACCAATTACAGTAATAAGAAAGTTGTCTTAGTTTCAAACCTGCAACTTTCAGGTCTCTGGGCATTATTATTCTTCTACAGGTGAAATAATCTCTTTAATTTGTATTTTTTTTATAATTGCATTAGATGTTCCAAAGTACCTGGGAAGTATCTGTATTTTCTTTCTTGCAAGCCTCATTGACCAGTCGATCTACAAAGTCATGTTTTCCAACTCCAACGTGGGACGGAATCCACACAAATTTTATTCATTAAAATTTTATTCAAGTTGTTTTCATTAGCAAACATCACATTTCATTTAATGTTACAAGCTACTTCAGAGTGTAATTATAATGGATTATATAAAGACTGCAAAGCACTTTTAGTCACAAAAAATCAGTCCACCATCATTGAGTTTAAGGTACTCATAAGCTAGATAAATACCCAATAGTCCAGTTTGTGTTGTGCCCGGTAGTCCAGTCTTGGCATTCTACCCCATGATCATTTGCTTTATGTACAACCTGCTCTACCTGTGTCCAATTGCACAGATTCATTTGTAAAGGCACATGTTGCATCGCCTTTTGCAGGGTTGCTAAAAGCTCCCCACTATTTCTCCTCCGCACATACCTCTCTGGTCCTCTTATTAAAAGGCAGCTTAAGACTAAGAATTCACTGATATCGTTAGTGTTTCTTTCATCATTCTTTGAATGCCTTTGATTGCTATGGGAAGGTTATATATTAACTAAATATATCCGTTTGTGTCTGTGGCAAATGCTGTTTACACCCAACACACGCTAATGATACGCTGCGACGTTTCGTCTACACGGATCAAAACAATCAGGATACGTTTCCACAGGATGATCAACACAACAGTAATGTTGTAGCGGGTGTTGCCGTCACGGACGTCCGTGGTTGGTGACTGTCTTGACCCGTATCATCGCCAACCGAAAACATTTTTCACCCCGTTTTATGGTTGCAAAGTCAAGAGGGCGCTGTGTGGCAGTATAAAATATAATGCCTGGGTATTCACTTTGGTAAAATTTCGTATAATAAATTTATTTTCCTTGGCTGTTTAAATACATTAAGGTGTTTTACAGAGGTATGAACGAGAGGTTGTCCGGTCATCTTGATTCATCTTGATTAGCCAATGTGTGTTTCTCCTGCAGTTCTTGTTGCTTGTGTTAACTTTATTATTGATCATAATAAAGTTGGAGGGGGCAGCCAGTCACGTCCCTGAGCGATTTCATCATGGAATATGTTAAGGACAATTGTTTTTGGCTTGAATTGGAAAACCTAAAGAACACGCGCTCGACATTCTCCGTGTATTCTCACACTCTTTGTGCATGTGTGTGCTCACTTAGCTTTGCTTGTGTCGATTGAACTTCAGCTCATGGATCCCAATATTCAGCTTATAATATTCAGCTTGACTGATATACAAGCTTCACATTATTTAGATTATGTTGGCCTGTAACCCAAACCACCTGTGCGATTTTCGTGAAGTCTGAAAATAAATTGGGGATGTACTGTTCGTACCGTGTTAAGTTACTCCCGCCGTTTACCCGCGCGGTTAAACGTGATTAAACTTTCGTGATTTATTTTTATTTTATTTCATGGTTGAGAGGGGAAGAGTGGGTAGGGGAGAGAGATAGAAGGGGAAGGGGGGGGGAAGAAGAAGGGTGGTGGACAGACAGACTATCCCAGGCACCTCCCAGTTCCACTCCTAGTATATATATAAATGTAAATGTCCCGTCTATTCGAGGTTGGGAGCCAGATGTAGAAGAGAGGGGGAAGAAGGGGGAAAAGGGGGGGGGGGAGAGGAGGGTAGGGAGAATGGGGAGAGGGTAATGGCAGGGAAGAGAGAACGGATAGGAAAGGGGGAAAGAGGAAGAAGGGAAGAGGACGAGGGGGAGAAAGAAGAGGGAGTGGGGAGGGGGAGAAAGAAGAGGGAGTGGGAAGGGTGGGGGTTGAAGGGGGGGGGGGCAGACTATCCCGGGCACCGCCGGGAACCCTCTCCTATATTATATAGGTCAGATATAAAAACAATTAAATTTCGAATTTCTCAACACAAATATTCTGTAAAATGTGGCCAAATGTCTAATGCTTTATTTATGCATTTGTCAGAAAATCTTCACGAAATTGCTAGGAAATTTCTTCAATCACAAATTGCATAAGCATTTTAAATATAAATATTATTTAATCTGCGTCAATACAAATTACAGAGCCATGCAACATGAATATTGGCAATGGTTTATACATTTTGGACCAATTAATTGATCAATTAATATACGATGTTTGTAAGTTACAACGACGCGCCAATGACTTGGTTGTTAGGGCGGCAGAGATATGTTAACTTGTGAGAGCGTTGGGTTCCTTACTGAGGAGCGGCCGTGGCCAGCAAGTGGAGCCCAGCGCGCGGGTCGACCTTGGAGTAATGCATCCCGGCTCTTCCCGCAATCTGAGGGTCAAAGGTGAAGTTAAATGGAACTGGCTTGAGCCGGCGCGAGAAGAGTGCCGCCTCGTGCAGCTGGTGACATTCCTCAACACGACAGCTGTTCTGAACAGCACTACGGCGCGGCGGGCCCTGGCTAACCCGCCACCATGGTTATTGTGTGCACATTTAGGCCTCGGAACCTGTACTGCTGGAAGCTGTTACCTTAGCACCGTGTGTTCCCGGAGGCACGATACATCCGGCTTACTCTTACACTTAAGATCTGCCTTTCGCCACAAAAGTATGTAAACGCCATAATATGTGGAGAAGCACTTCCCTTCTGGGAGCATATATGTTATGCCTATAGTTGGCCGCAGTTAGTCTCCAGACGCACCCTAGTTGTACCCAGGAACTTCACTACTAGGCTCCCTGCTCCCTCAGCCAACCCGTTCTCACCAATACTACAGAGCATTTTGACGGATCATTTTCCTCAAGGCCAAAAACTGATGTACTACAAATCGTAGCGGCTCACGAAATTGACGTGATGTCCCGTTTTCTGTTCCTGGGTCCTCGGGTAGGTTAGGTTCGGGCAATTTAGTACATCAGTTTAGTGAGGTTGTGGAAGAACGGGGTGCTAAGTGAGTGTAGGAGCGTGTTGCCGGAGTTGTACCGAGGCGATGACCTTCACAATTGTTCATGGGACAAGGGTCGACAAAGTATAAGCTCAGTTCCTATAGCATATAGAGTGGTTGGCTGACACTTGCATATAGCTCCAATGTGAGGGCTTCCTTGCAAGCTAAACAAATATCTGGTCTAAATACATCGTTGAACACTACAGCAGAATAATAGAAATGACGAGACTTTTAAATGAAATACTATAATATTTACGTTACAAGAAAGGAAATCTTGAATCAGTCAATACTAATAACACGCAGATACATAATATTACAGCTTGCAACTGACTGTATTTACAGTAGAATCGTTGCACACTAGGCTAGTTGTTCACAAAAGCTAACTACTTGCTATCGTGGAGTTATACAAATCACCTCTCCCTCTTCCCCTCCCTTCCCTCTCCACTTGTCCCCTTTCCCCTTCCCTCTCCTCCAACATCATCTCTCTCTACTCTCTTCTATTCCCTGCACTTCTATTCCTTCTATTCCCTTCTCTCTGTACCCCTCCTCCTCTTCCCTCTTTCTCCCTGTCTCAGAAAATGTAATACTAAATTCACTTTATTATTATTATTATCATATTTAAATACATGTGCATATATTCAGCTGCCCTAGACTATATGAAGGGTTACTTAATGTGTGTCATTTCTATGTCATGCTTAGAAATCCTTATCACGCTCATTGCTTCTAGTGATAAAATGAATGGACTGGGCCAGCCACCTTCTACCGATTATGATGGGAGGAGGTCTCTTATTTAGCCCAACCACCTCTTAGACCAATACGACCGATCACGACCAGCCTATGTCCGACCCATACGCCAGGCCATTCACCCTACAAAGTTGGGCGAGGCTAGCCCCAAGCCTCTGGCCTCCAACCTCATACAAACATTAACTTTCTCTCTCATGTACTGTATACATACATATAGATTACTTCAGCGGCTACTACCAGTACTACTACTAATAATTCTCTATTTAACTACTACTTTTCAACCGGTACTGCTAATACTTCACCTGTTACTATTGCTTTCTCTGCTGCTGCTACTTATACTAATACTACTTTGACTAATTTGATTAGTCGTTGAGATGCAAGTCTCGCCCTCACCACACACTCAGACCTTGACAAAGCACTCAGGAGAGTGCGAAAGACTTGGTGTAAATCTTTACATATATTTCGCAAATTACATGTGTGGGTTTTTATCCTGTGATTATGTCTGTGAGAAGACATTACCATTACTAATACTGTTTCTTTTGGAAATGCTACTCCAACCACTAGACGGTAGAGCGACGGTCTCACTTCGTGCAGGTCGGCGTTCAATCCCCGACCGTCCAAGTGGCTGGGAACTATTCCCTTCGTCTTATTCTAAATCATTATCCTCATATCCCTTCCAAGAGCTGTATATAGTCGTGTTTTCTCTTGAAAATTACCTTACCTCCTACTGCTACTAATAGTATTGCTACCATTACTATTGAAATTAACTAACGTAATAACATTACTATTATGCTTAATATCTAGAGCGTTGTTAAGTGCGCTGACAACACAAAGATGACAACATACTGTAGGCATGAGAACACTGGCATGACAGTATGGCCTTGACAGCATAGGCTTGACAACATAGGCATGAAAACATAGACAAGTTGGGCTGGACGTAGTCAGAAGCCACACTTTAGGGAAGGATAGCAACAGGTGGAGGACACGCTCAGGAAGGGCCGTCAAGCTTCATTTCCTGAATGAACTGGACAAAATCAGTTTCCCAGAAGCCTGCGTAGCCCCACACACCAGCTGGCTCCTGAAACAAAATCACCTTCATAGTTCTTACTTCTGTTTGCCTTATGAAAATGATCATCATAAAAATTCCCGAATGAAGTTAAAAAAAAAAAAGAAGAGTTGTGTTAGTTGGTTAAAATATTGTTTCTGTAAACCCAAAAATGTATGAATTGGTAAAAATGTGGTATGATAAAGCGGAGAGGTGAGTGGGCGATTGTGTTGGGGTGGTGTCCTTGTGCGGGGTGCTGGAGCTGCCCCCTGCCACCTGACGCTAGAACACCACCTCTGCCTCGCTCTTGGGGGACACCTGTGTAGGCTTGAAGAGCATCTTAGAGAGAGAGACCTGTGAGAGGAACCTGTCTCACATGAGCTAGCTACAATGTTCTTATGTCAAGTTCTACAAGCACTGTTGTTTAATATTATTGTTGCGTACAGCGGAGGCTAGTTCATTGTGCACCCCATACACGTCTAGTGAGCGGTAACGCAAAAAGATTACATACGCCACAACAGGTCATAATCTGATCCCTTGTGCTTGTGTTTTGACACAAGTGTTCTTGTGTTGTGAAGTATATCTGCCAAATGGGATCAGGAACGTGTATGCCCATTGATTTAATGGTGAGAGGTGGGACTCAACCTCAGCAATTACAAACAGGTGAGTACATATCATTTATTTGTGGACTTGGTATCCGATTTGGGTAACATTATGCGCTCTGTGGCCCGGGGCCCGGGGCTAGGAATTCTGTGTTAAACTGATTAGCAGGACAGGCAATAATTATCAAGAGAACAGTGTTTACAGTGTAAGTGCTATGTGCTACAATATAATATTAGGTTACGTACAGCTCCTTACCGTGTGAGGCGAGCATCCTGGAGCGGCTCAACACTGGAACCGGCTGTGGCCTGACATTTTACACTGACCACTGGAGAAAGTGTCTGGCAGCGCTCTCCTACACCCACTCGTCTCGTATACTCTTGGTGTTTATGTATACCATCAATATTTGTATATGTGGTCTATGTATTGTATACTGGAAGACTAGAGTGTAGTAAGGACGGGTATTTGTCTCTCAGCCCCTCACCTGTCTCTCTCTTACTTTAGTCTTACTTTCTCTTGTGATTTCCGAGCGACAAGACAGTCCGGCCGCCAATTCTGGGTTAAATCCTGAATAAATATTCCGTTAAAGCTTGCTTGTTGCATTATAATATATAACAAATCGCAAGCTTAAGGAAAAACGAACAATAAAAATAAGAAATGTAATAAAATTTAGTAACGTCTTCCAGGACATTGCACAACGTTATTTCCACTTAAATACTTATAAGTCTCATTACCAGGACAGGCAAATATGTAAGCTGAATTATTCAAAGTGTACAACTGATAACTGCCCAGGGATAATGTCTCCCACCCTTATATCTATATCTATAAAAAGAATGCCATCGTGTCTGGACCAGACGCTTGGGGCTAGTCTCACCCTTTTACAACTTAGAAAATGGGGTGTGGGGTAGGTAGGTATATGAGTATCATAGGCTACTGGGGTCGGCCCAAGTGCCATACCTTATGAAATATCGCCATCTATATCCCCCCTCTGCGATTTACATTAAATCTGAAATCAATTGGGTTGTGTTTTTCTGTAGTTTTTGCTGCTCGCTCTCGCTGTTCACCCACCGCGCATTTTGATGCTTTACTGGAAAACGATGAATGTGATTCATTCGGGTTACATTAATACACTTTCCGAGACAGTGACAGAGCGAGAGAGAGTAGGAGATGTTAGTGAAAGGGAAGGAGAGGAGGGAGAATGTGGAGGTGGGGGAGAGAAGTGGAAGACAGGGTAAATATTGAGGGAGAGTAGGGGGATAAGGGAGGAGAGAGAGGAGGGGGGGGGAGATTAGAAGTAGGAGAAGAAAGAGAGGAGTAAGGGGGGGGAGACCCAGCCACAGCCGGGTACCCCCATCCAGTATAATAATTAGTTGTTACATACAGTTAACTTACACTTCAAAAATGGACTCTTTAAATAATTATAATGTATACTGGGGCTATGATATTTAACAACACGAAGTGATAAGTCGGTTAGAGTTCACAGCTAAGACGTCCGTCCCCGCCAAGCATCACCAAGCTACTGACTCCACGAGGCACAAGCATGTTGACAAGTAAATTTTTCAGTTTTACATACAAAACAGACTTAACAACACTTCTAAAAAAGACCTAGATTTTGCCAATATACATCTAAATAAAATATTACGCATCACTAATCCTACAGCCTATTTATGAAAATATATAATAACACAGAAATTTACTGAAGTAATAAAGACTAATATTTCTACATTGAAAAAATAAAACAAAAATGTGCCCTGGGACCGATCCTTGGTAGCCTTTGCTGGCGTGCGGCAGTATGGCCGCTAGACTCCCGCTGTGACACTTACCTGTCTCTTAGTACTCTATCACCCATTTAGTGCTGTCGGAAACTTCCGGCCCATTCTCAGTTTTGCATAGTTGTCCCTTGAGGGAAGTGAGGCTTAACAGCAGTTTAGACATATGCACTCTGAACATTCTTATCTGCTCTTTCTTATTGTCGACAAACTCTTTAGAACTCCAGTAGGTTCCTTGGCACGATTTCTCTTCCCTAAACCGTTTTGGTATTTGTTTGCAAATCTATTTTATCTAAATGTCCATTACTTGTTATCCTTATTATTCTGTTAAGTATTTTGCAGTATTTGCTTGTCGGCGACACTGGTCTGTTATTGTCCCTGTAGATGTCTCTATCCTTTTATTGTAAGTAATTGACATCTGCTGTCTTCCATCTGCTGGGGAACTCTTGCCACGCCAGTGATGCATTAAAGGCCTATGTTACCGGCATATTGAGAGCGTGTGCACCTTCTTCCACCACAATGTCTGCCACGTCAGCCTTTGTTTCATCTAGT
>WNGS01167840.1:19160535-19163035 GCA_020271785.1 Procambarus virginalis | reverse complement strand
TGACTGGGGAGCACACAGGGGTGGAGGTGGTGACGGGGGAGCACACAGGGGTGGAGGTGGTGACTGGGGAGCACACAGGGGTGGAGGTGGTGACTGGGGAGCACACAGGGGTGGAGGTGGGGACTGGGGAGCACACAGGGGTGGAGGTGGGGACTGCGCCACACGTCGTGGGGCTCACCCGCGGCCAGAAGACAATGCCATCACACATGTTTATACAATATAAATGATAATAGTGTGTCGCCGGCCAAGGTATCACGTGTGTCCTTGCTTGCACGCACGCTCGCACACATATACAAATATGCACGCGCGAGCACATATACACACATGCACGCGCGCCCACATATACACACACATGCGCACATACGTGCCTCTGTATATGCGCGCGCGCACACACACACACACACACACACACACACACACACACACACACACACACACACACACACACACACACACACACACACACGCGGGCCTGGTGGCTGAGTGGACAGCGCTCAGGATTCGTAATCCTAAGGTCTGGGGATCGATCCCCGACGATGGTGGAAACAAATAGGCAGTTTCTTTTACCCTGATGCGCCTGTTTACCTAGGAGTAAATAGGTACTTGGGAGTTAGACAGCTGCTACGGGCAGTTGACAGCAGCTGATGCACCTGTATCAGGTGCATCAGGTGACAGTGGTAATTTGTTGGTAATTAATCACTTGTAATAAACCAGCGATTACAGCCGGTGCATCGCTGGAGCTGCGATATGCTGTTACATCCCTGATATTGAGTGTACAACACACATCCTGGGGATGTGTGTGTGTGCGTGTGTTAGAGAGAAATATATGTAGTATATATAATAGAGGAACAATAGATTGGTTAGAAGGCGGGGTCCAAGAGCTAATAGCTCGATTCTGCAGGTACAAATAGTAAATACACACACACCGTCAGTTGTCTAATGTACTGACTCCCGACATATTTTTCTCTATTATTTCTATTATATATATTTCTTGCTCTCTCTCTCTCTCTTTTGTTACTATTGCCGTCTCGTTTGGTACATTTCCCGGCTTCGTCATTTTCCCACCACTAGACGGCCTAGAGAATGTTTACTTGTTACAGGAAGGCTGTGAGTTGCAGCACTTTTGAGAAATTTAAAATTTGTTTAGCGCAAAGGAAGTCTAGTGTAGTGACACCCTCATTATGGCGGATGCAGACGCCGCTGTCAAGAGGATTTTGGCGCTTGAAACAGAGCAGATGTGAGAACGCTGAGACCAGGATGAGAAGAGAGAAGATGATTGGTTGCAGTTGCTTGAAGTGACCAATCAACGAGTAACGAAAAGGTGTCGTCATCAGTGAGAGCTAGCGCTGTGGCCTCTCATTGGCCTAGGAGAAGCACTGAGTCTAAAGTGGCGGATGGGCGCACTTTGCCGATGATCTCGAATTTTGCAGAATTCTTTAGTTTCTTGTCGAGAACACTACAGACTATGGTACACACAAGGAGCACCCTAAGCTAGCCTCAGGGACGTATCACTCACTGATGTCACAAGAAAGTTGCAAATTTGAGTGCTTCGTGGGAGCAAGTAACGGTCAGGGACCTAGTGTGTGTATTGTCCGTCCAGTTGAGCAGAAAGTGTATGTGGATCATTGTTTGACTCCTCAGCTAACCCGAGCGATACCACGTTTCCAAGGACAGTAGCAGCTTTAGGAGGACTGGTACGTAATGAGGTAAGCAATGCAGTGAGTCGTTGCAAGCAAGAGCAACCTGCTACTGTGATTACCCAGTGACAGACAGTGTGAGTATAATAGGGCAGTGTGAGATATCCTATTTCACCGGGAGACATTTCCTGTGAACAGTGAGGTGCCAGTGATTTTTCTCCATTAATATTTGCAATTGTATATTGGACAGTGCAGTCGCCCAAGTGTGAATATAGACAGTTCCAGTGAAGCTATATCAATGGTAGTCTTTGGTAGAGGCACTGGTCAGCAGCGTCCAGTTATCAATGGTAGTCTCAGAGGGAGAACCACTCGGTACTCCAGTGACGAGGCTCGGTGAGGGCCTGGGGTACCTGGGCTGTACTCACGTCCGCGCCAGTGAGTGCAGCAGTGACGCAGCATCTAACGCCAAGCGGCGAGGGTGAAGGAGCTAAGATCACGGGTACCCCGCTTTTTTTTAAATATAAGTACATCTGTATTTGTGCAGTTACCTAGAATAATGAAGGGGGTACATAGTGTATCAAGAGCTACCCACGTGACGCTAAAAAATCCCCATCATACTGGATGGTAGTCATAGAGAGACATGTGATCAATAGTCTGCACTGGTAAAGTTTAGATGCATTATGAGGATATCGTCAAGAACACGAGAGTTAATAAAGTAATTGTCACGGGAACTCTGTTCTCGTGACCGGGAAAGTCTGTCCTTTTTCAGCCACGCCCGAAATGTGGATCAATGCACACAGAAATCACAATAGCGTGATGCATCAAATGAACAAATCCACAAGGGCCGTGACGAGGATTCGAAC
>WNGS01167840.1:19148427-19159392 GCA_020271785.1 Procambarus virginalis | reverse complement strand
GAAAACCAGTACACCTGATTAATGCTTTCGTAGTGTTGTTCAAGTTTCTAATCATAAGAAACTTTGCAGACTTGATTTCTGTAAGATCGTAATAGTGCATAGTATCTACATCATAGGGTTAGATGGAAATATTCTAAATAGCCATTTTATAAGTTGGAAGGGAGGAAAACTTGTTCACTTGATGTAATGTGACGTGAACCAAGGTCAGGTTTGGACAAGATAAAAACTAAAATAAGAAAATGATTCAATAAAGTGCTTAGTATATGTAATGTTACTTTAGGGCGTGTGATTAGACATGAAGAGTTAGGTTAAGTTGTAGCGTCCAGGGTCACCTGGTTAGTGTTCCGTCGGCATCCCCGACACTGGTCAGTGCTCCGTCGGCAACCCCGACACTGGTTAGTGCTCCGTCGGCAACCCCGACACTGGTTAGTGCTCCGTCGGCAACCCCGACACTGGTCGGTGCTCCGTCGGCAACCCCGACACTGGTCGGTGCTCCGTCGGCAACCCCGACACTGGTTAGTGTTCCGTCGGCAACCCCGACACTGGTCGGTGCTCCGTCGGCAACCCCGACACTGGTTAGTGTTCCGTCGGCAACCCCGACACTGGTCGGTGCTCCGTCGGCAACCCCGACACTGGTCGGTGCTCCGTCGGCAACCCCGACACTGGTCAGTGCTCCGTCGGCAACCCCGACACTGGTTAGTGTTCCGTCGGCAACCCCGACACTGGTCGGTGCTCCGTCGGCAACCCTGACACTGGTCAGTGCCCGACACTGGTTAGTGCTCCGTCGGCAACCCCGACACTGGTTAGTGCTCCGTCGGCAACCCCGACACTGGTTAGTGCTCCGTCGGCAACCCCGACACTGGTTAGTGCTCCGTCGGCAACCCCGACACTGGTCGGTGCTCCGTCGGCAACTCCGACACTGGTCAGTGCTCCGTCGGCAACCCCGACACTGGTCAGTGCTCCGTCGGCAACCCCGACACTGGTTAGTGCTCCGTCGGCAACCCCGACACTGGTCAGTGCTCCGTCGGCAACCCCGACACTGGTCAGTGCTCCGTCGGCAACCCCGACACTGGTCAGTGCTCCGTCGGCAACCCCGACACTGGTTAGTGCTCCGTCGGCAACCCCGACACTGGTTAGTGCTCCGTCGGCAACCCCGACACCCTGGTCGGTGCTCCGTCGGCAACAACCCCGACACCATAAACAGTTACCATCACGGTCAACACAAGCACTTTAGAAAAATAAAAGGATATAGATCATCGCACTTCAGGTTAGTGGTATATGCCGATGCTGCTTCATTGTTTTCTAGATATGGATCACATTTTCTTTCAGCTCTGTGTTCTTGAGATATATTAACTTAGTAAGTTAGCAAAACATTTCTGTAGTTACTCGTAGGACGGTCTTCTGTGTCAAATTCTAACAAGTTTCAATTCAACCCGCCAAAAAACAGACTGTGAAGGAATTTAATATATATATATATATATTGAGCCACATCTGAAATTTGAGTTACCCGTAAGCAAACAAAGTTTTAAAAGTAGGATATTATGGGATGCCCTAATACCAGGATGTTGTTATTCCTTCAGACGTTTAAGAGAATTTGTCAAATTGTTTGGATCGGATCGTGCTACTTGAAACCATAATTTTATGTTGTCTAGTAAACCTGAATATTCTTTTTTTTTAACTAACTGATCGCGTAAATGCTACATTCGAAATCATAATTTATTAACAAGGTAGGTACATACTGCACTGCGCTGCTATCCTAGTGTTTATGATGAATTGCAGACTTGTTATTCCCATCTCGCAGGATGGGTAGTCGTACATGGGGTGCAAATTGAGTCTACTAGTGTACACTAACGAACTTCAGATAAACTACGAAGATATTCTTTAATAACCGTGACGAAACATTGAAGTTTTTTTTTCGAGGCAGGATCAAGTATAACATTTGGGGTTTACGGCTCATGCTGTGATATGAAAAATTAGCTTACTGAGAATTATGTAAACTATATATATAAATGTAGTATTTTTCCTTGTAAATTGATGTAAATATAATCTTTATATTGTATATTATTTAATAAAGAATAAAATAACCTTGAGGAAATTAAATAATTTCAAAGCTTCATTTATATCTGGCCTTTTGGTTTAAAATCATTGATAACTAAGCATTCACTAATATTAAAGATTGTTACCCGTTTTTTTCATGGAGTATACAGTGGGGAACGCTAAAATGAAATACCACGAGTCAGCAAATGAGTACATTATTGTCTCACTTGGAGCGTGAAGAGGTTGACAAACTAAACGTGCAAATCATCTAAACTTAAATTTCTACTGAGAATATGATGTAAAATAACACTACATATTCTCTATTAGCCTCGTATTTTTTCTCCTAGGTTATTTGTAAAAAGACTGCCCGCATCATTAAGAAAGTCATCTTTTTTGTTATTGCGAACCATCAAGTATAACTGAATTCTTTCAGAGGAATAAAGATTAAATATTAAAGTAAACAGTGTATATACACTGTAAATGCACCTCATGTCGATGTATCCTATATGGTATACCCATCTCTTTAAATATATTTATATATTTTGTTTGATAGTTATCTTGTAACTTAGCTATAGTAAGTATACATATTCATTGGAAGAGCAACTGGGGCTCTCAAAATTTAGGTCAAAGACAACTAACAATTTTTCTTTCTCTTTTGGGACTGGAGTCCTTGGTTTTATGCTCTTCCTTGGCCTCGCGCAATGGCAAGCCTCACCCACCTCATTTTACATCCTATGGTCTCGTCTCAACAATTTGTTCGAATATTTTCTTTAGATCTTATTTGGTCTCTTGATCTTTTAGTACCCTCTTTTGTTCTTGCCTGATTCTGTTTGATTTCGTATGTTTGTACATCAGCAGGAAAAGGAGGGCTTTGCTAGCTAGATACTTGATATTTTTACGTATGTACTACACAAAAAAGTGACGTCATCTTGACCTAAAACAATGAGACGTGTAACTGTTACAGGAGCCAGATAACTGTTACAGGAGCTGTGTTTAAGTGATCTGATCGTGAGCCAGCAGCTATAGGCTACCCCTGAGTCTGATGGTGTATTTTAAAGTCTTTATGTACTTGTATAATCTGATGAATGCATATCTATGTCCGTTAAATAGCATTTAAGATTTTGTTTTGTTTTAAATTTGTTATACACTGCATTTTGCTAGTCTAGGCGATAAATTCCTTATATTTTGTGCTATAACACTTAGGCTACTGTAAATTTAGCGATAGTCAAGAATAAATGTAAAATGCCGGTACATTAATGAACAAGCTTCAATCAGGAACCAATCAATTGAGCGGATCACCGTTTATTCAGTGCTGAACCTGTTTGTTCTCGTACGATCTCATTAGATTCCGTTTCTCTGTCCATTTCTGAACGACAGGGTTTCCCTAGGCCCAATTTTGCGTTTGGTGTGTAGTATCCTTCCACTTTAGTGTACAAAGAAATCACATTAACGTGATGCATCAATATCAGTGAGAAAATTCTCATTGATGCAACACTTCCGCTTAACAAAACGTCACCATCTTCCAGAGCAGCACGATAACACACTACCATACACCACCACCCTCACAACACAATACACTATAGAGTACACACACACACACACACACACACACACCACACACACACACACACACACACACACACACACACACACACACACACACACACACCACATTCAAGATTCCCAAGGAATCGACAGGGTTGGTAAAGACAGGCTATTTAACACAAGGGGCACACGCACTAGGGGACACAGGTGGAAACTGAGTGCCCAAATGAGCCACAGAGATATTAGAAAGAACTTTTTTAGTGTCAGAGTTGTTGAAAATGGAATGCATTAGGAAATAATGTAGTGGAGGCTGACTCCATACACAGTTTCAAGTGTAGATATGATAGAGCCCAATAGGCTCAGGAACCTGTACACCTGTTGATTGACGGTTGACAGGCGGGACCAAAGAGCCAGAGCTCAACCCCCGCAAGCACAACTAGGTGAGTACACACACACACACACACACACACNTCAATCAATCAATCAATCAATGAGGTCTAGTGAATGAGGAGGGTATTCTACCCTGAAGAGGGTAACTTTCCCCTGAAGTTCTTCGTTCAATCCACCTATTTGGCAAGATCTCATCACAGCTGGAACTTACATCACAATGGCAGTGTAGGGGTGCCCCATCTTGCTGAAAATAAAACTCATCTTCAAAGACCTGTCTAATGCTTGGCATGAAAAACTGTCGAAGCAAGTTCAAGTAAATAGGACCAGTCACAGTAGCGTAAAAAAAGAATGGTCTAACTAATCTTCATGATGATAAGCCACACCACACTGTAACTCCTGGCATTCGGGTGGAAATTCTACGTACAGTTAGGCGTAGGTTAGGTTAGGTTAGGTTCTGTTGGCGATTATTTGCATTTGAAGTTGTTGTTGTTGTTTAAGATTCGCTACTTGGAACAAAAAGTTCAAAGTAGCACGGGCTATGGTGAGCCCGATGTGGACTTACCTGGCACAGGAGCGGGGATGTAACTGCATTTGAAGTTGTTGTTGTTTAAGAGTCAGCTACTGGGAACTAAAAGTTCCAGTACTTAAACTAGAACTAAAAGAACTAAAAGTAGCAGTAGTAGTCCCGTGATGGACTTACCTGGCACAGGAGCGGGGCTGAAACTTGCATTTGAAGTTCCGATGATCCGATGAAGATTAAGCCACCCAAAAGGTGGCACGGGCATGAATAGTCCGTAAGTGGTGGCGCTTTTGAGCCATTACCAGTATCAATAGAAGATACTGGAGATCTGTGGAGGTGCGACTGCACCCTGCGTGACGGGAGATGTCTCCCGTGTCCTTTAAAGTTGTTGTTGTTGTTATAGATTCAGCTACTCGGAACAAGTTCCAAGTAGCACGGGCTATGGTGAGCCCGTAACTTACCTGGCACAGGAGCTGGGCAAGAAGCACGGGCTATGGTTAGCCTCGTGGACAGATGTCTCCCGTGCCTTTGAAGTTCGTGGGTGAAGCATTTATATCAACCCGTCCTCGACTCAAGTCCATTCCATCCAGCGGTCGGCCCCACAGACGCATTCATAAATTTTTACATGCTGTTCATTCAAAACGGGAATTTTTCAAATATAAATTAATATTATATTATATTAGCATCTTGTGCACATGTAGGCATAGGTTAGTTTAGGTTAGGTGTTTAGGTTCTGTTGGCAATTATTTGTATTTGTAGTAAGTGGGAAGAGCATTCAACCCGTTCTCACACTAGGCTGTTTAAAGCAGCGGCCGTCCTCCCCAGAAGCATTCATCAATTTTAACATACTGTGTATTAAAAATTGGTTTGTTCTCATATATAAATTAATACTCTTATACATAAAAATTGTATGTATAGTTTGGCATAGGTTAGGTTAGGTGTTTAGGTTCTGTTGGTAATTATTTGTATTTATAAGTTCGTGGGTGAAGCATTTATAGAATTGTGGTTCGAACAGAGGACGTGAGCGAAGCACTTGTTCCGGAAGTGTTCGAACGTCAGCAGTTGTGAGTCGTGTGTAAACCGCTTTTCATTCATAAACAGGGAGTTTGGCGGGTGAATGGAATCAATTTTGGGTCTTTGTTTGGAGGACGGGCTGTGTGGTTAAGCAGCCCGTCCTCCAAACAAAGATCCAAAAGTGATTCCATCCATCCGCCAAACCCCCTGTTTATGAATGAAAAGCGGTTTACACACGACTCACAACTGATTTCGTTCGAACACTTCCGGAACAAGTGCTTCACTGACGAGTTTTGTTCGAACCACATCGCAATAAATGCTTCACCCACGTACTACAAATGCAAATAATCGCCAACCGAAACTAAACACCTAACCTAACCTAACCTATGACTATATATGCACAATATGCTAATATAATATAATATTAATTTATATTTGAGAAAATTCTTGTTTTGAATGAACAGCATGTTAAAATTTATGAATGCGTCTGTGAGGGCGACCGCTGGATGTAATGGACTTGAGTCGAGGACGGGTTGGGTTAAGACACTTGCCTGGCGTTTCGCGAGCACTTTGTCCTGGGTTCGTATCCTGGCCGGGGAGGATTTACTGGGCGCAAATCCTTAACTGTAGCCTCTGTTTAACTCAACAGTAAAATGGGAACCTGGTTGTTAAACTATTTTTCGCGGCGTCGTATTCCAAGGGAACATATAGGATTAAGGACCTGCCCGAAACGCTACGCGTACTAGTGGCTGTACAAGAATGTAAGAACTCTTGTACATATAAATAAATAAATAAAATAAATAAAATAGTCTCTCAGTAAATATCTTATCTAATATCTAAAATAATAAATATCTTATAAATAAGATATAAAATAAATAAATAAGATTCAGCGGTATGCCACCAGGCTCGTCCCGGAACTGAGAGGTATGAGCTACGAGGAAAGGCTAAAGGCTGAACCTCGCGTCCCTGGAAAACAGAAGAGTAAGGGGAGACATGATAACCACCTACAAAATTCTAGGAGAATTGACAGGGTGGACGAAGACAACTCTTCAGGACAGGTGGGACACAAGGGGACACAGGTGGAAACTTAGTACCGACATGAGCCACAGAGACGTTGGAAAGATTTTTTCAGTGTCAGAGTAGTTAATAAATGGAATGCACTAGGAAGTGATGTGGTGGAGGCAGACTCCATACACAGTTTCTAATGTAGATATGATAGAGCCCAGTAGGCTCAGGAATCTGTACACCAGTTGATTGACAGTTGAGAGGCGGGACCAAAGAGACAAAGCTCAACCCCCGCAAGCACAATTAGGTGAGTACATCCTCAGCCCTATATGGTGCACGTTTCTCAGTTTGTCATGTGACGATAAAGGGGCCTTTATCGAGAATAAGTTATGATAATGATAGTAAAGCTTCTCCACTGTACCAATGGACAACGTCTCTTGCGTAATTATTTAAAAACCATTCAGCAGTAATAGGTTCAGGTTCTCATAATAGTGATAGTAATTTCAAACTATGAGTAATTTACATCCATTCTAAACTAGCTGTACCCGGTCACGCATTGCGCCGGCTCAGCAACGCGCACAGCAAGCCTTCCCCGTCTCTCGTCCTTCCAACCATTCCCCACTTCCCCCATCCCTCCCGTCTCCCCCCCATCATCATTCCCCTTCCCCTGTCCCCTCGTCCTCCATCATCCCCCTCCCCCCATCCCTCGCCCTTCCCACCATTCCCCACTCCCTCGTCTGATGTGTTCCCAGATGACACTGATGTTCCCATCAGAAAAAATGGGAACATCAAATGATCTGATGTTCCCATCACTGAAAATAAGACGAACAGTTAAAAAAAACGAAATTAAAAAACAATGAAAACATAAAAAAATAAACTATACTCACGAAATGAACAGTATGGTAAACAACACAACTCAATTCCAATACAATGTCACACAAAATAATTAAATCAAAATGAAAATAAATTGAAATCTATGAAAATTCAATTTATCAATGCAATCGGAAACATTGAAGTGGAATCGTAACATATTTTGTATAGCGTATGTTGCTTTTACTGGCAACAGATGGTGCTGTTTAAAAAAAAAAACATGTTTTTACCTGTCACAGGTGTGGCATCTATATAATAGGTATATAAAAACATGCAAGTATTCGAATGGAACGTTGTGTCAAAATTTCAAAGCAATCGGTAAAGAGGTTTTGGAGATTTCCCCTCAAATGAAAACACATGAAAAAAACAGTTTTTCCAAAAAGCATGTATTTTACCTGTCACAGATGTGACATCTATACTATTCTATGATATGGATGAGGATAATCTAGTAATTTATAAATTACTTTAGATGTTATTCTTATCACTATAACATTCTATAATTAAAGTTATTGCCTAAGATAATTATTACCAATGCTTTCTCTCATCTTTTATGAATAAGTATTTGGAATTGACTCTAGCAGGGAAGATATTATCTTCCAGTAGGATGTTACGCATTGTTATTTATTAATTACATTCTTTCTGAGGAGGACATGGTCACAAAAGAAAGGAAACAGACGAAATACTGTGGAAACACGAACATAAGGATCCGACTGTGACTAGAGACGAATGTTGACTATGTTTGAAACCAGAACGGCTGGACACAAGTGGAATCTGACCACCGGAATGAGCCGACCGGATATTAGGAAGAACATCATTTTGAGGCGAGGCGAGGGGGGGGGGGGTGGGGGGGAATACACTATGAATGAAATTATGGAGACAAACATCATATATGAGATTACATGGAAGTTGTGGGAGATCCACGTGGGAAGCAGGTGGACCTCCATCCCCGTAAACTCAACCAGATGAGAATTAGCGATGTCTTCACATTACTCATGCTCACTCTCATACACTTGAGAAGGGAAAGGATCACATCAAGCACATATACAACTCTCCCGCTCCTTTCACTCACTCATCTCTCAGTATATTGACATTCTTCTTTGCTCTCTTTTCCTCCCTTCCTTCCCCTCCCACTCCCCTTCCCCCTTCCCCGCCAACCCTTCCTGTGCGCCAGCCTCGACCCTTCCACCCCCCCCCCGCACCTGACACTCCACATGGCGACCAGTTAAGGACAATTGAGACCTTCCTCCTTGCCCTTTACTCTTTATATTACCCTTTCCTCTTACTCACCCTTACTCACCTATCACTCTCCTGCCTCACGAGTCCCCACCATCGTCAAGTATCACCATCATAATGCATCACCATTCATT
This sequence comes from Procambarus virginalis, assembly GCA_020271785.1. Classification (NCBI taxonomy): domain Eukaryota; kingdom Metazoa; phylum Arthropoda; class Malacostraca; order Decapoda; family Cambaridae; genus Procambarus; species Procambarus virginalis. Next base: position 19,150,644 of record WNGS01167840.1, on the reverse strand, counting down.
ATTGTATTCACCTAGTTGTGCTCGCGGGGGTTGAGCTCTGCTCCTTCGCCCCGCCTCTCAACTGTCAATCAATCAACTGTTACTAACTACTACTAATTTTTTCACAGACACACACAGACACACACACACACACACACACACACACACACACACACACACACACACACACACACACACACACACACACACACACACCACACACATACACACACACACACACACACACACACACACACACACACACACACACACACACACGAGAACAAGAGAACAAGAGGTCATAGATTTAAACTAGCTAAACACAGATGTCGAAGAAATATAAGAAAATTCATTTTCGCAAACAGAGTGGTAGACGGTTGGAACAAGTTAGGGGAGAAGGTGGTGGAGGCCAAGACCGTCAGTAGTTTCAAAGCGTTATATGACAAAGAGTGCTGGGAAGACGAGACACCACTAGCGTAGCTCTCATCCTGTAACTACACTTAGACTGCCCTTTAAAAACTGATGTGGGTAAGATTGTTCAGGACCCTTTAATACCTACGTAAGGGCTACAGAGCCAAACTCCTGCAAATATGCGTCTCCAGCCTGGGAGTCTCAGACTGAGTTAAAGCACAAGACCAAGTATGAAGATATTCAGTAGTCCCGATTGGTCAAAGATCATAAGTCAATCAAATCGGCCAGACTAGTCCCGATTGTCGTTGATGAAGATTAAGCCACCCAAGAGGTGGCACGGGCATAATAGCCGGTAAGTGGCGATGATTTTTGGTCTTAGCAAATGTATAGCTGGTGGGGCTGAGGTCGCTAAGTAATCGCCAAGCTGCTACGCGCGAGGGGGTACTGTTTGACAGTGTTTATGAGGGTTTCCAGCTGCTTGACACCTTTTTTGACCAGAAGAGTCGCAGTGTTGATGGCTTCATACCTCTCACGTGTACGTTTTCCAGACTTCTATACTTCCCTTAGTCACCTATGCATCTCTTCCTCTGTACCCTCAACAAAAAAACAGATGGCTTACAGGGGTGATTACGCAGGGATTCAGGACCTCTAAAGCTCTGTCTAAGGTCGTTGTTGTCGTTGGCATTCCAGGAGAAAGTGTAGTAGTGGCTTTTCTGGAATTGTTTGGCAGAAGATTCATTCCCAATCTCTGGGTTCACGAATCTCCCAGTTGCATCTGTATGCATCTGTAACCTAGACGTAGTCTATATAACCGAACCTCCTAATTTCCTGTGGATTCCTTTTGGTATTTAACCTTTCTAACTTGGTGCTCTGAAAATACATATGACAGAGGGGCGAGCCTTCAGCGGTACTCTCATGGTGTAGAATGGCTTGTTGAGGTGTGAGAGTTTATGTGGTCGATGGCTGTTTTTATAGTGACTGACTAGGGCTTTAGTATACTTATCAGATGATGTCGGGGTCTTAGGCGGCCCCCTGCGGTCCCGGGCACGCGTAAGCCCAGGGCTAGCGACCTCACTTTTTTTGTTACACACCCTCCGCAGCAGCCCCGTTAGCAGCTGTCACTATAACCTACCCAGGCTAACCTTGCTATCGGCTAGGGGTGCAGACACTCAGCAGGGGCGATATAAATTCTGGGCCCATTGGTTCCCTCCCTCAACGGAGACATTCTGAACCCGATACTTCAGGATCTACCTAAGTCCAGCGCTATAGCCTACATCAGGCTTGGAGCCCCCTGATAGGAGTTGTATTGGATTGGCTTTACGGCTGAGTTGATTGTTTTATGTTATCATGGCGATGAGCGAGTTGCCAATTTAGCATCAGTTTCTCATTTATGGATTCCAATATGGGATGGATCCAGTTTAGAGGTATTTGTTGAGTCTTTGCCTTTGGCTACTGCTCCAAGATAGAAAATGGAGTTAATTATTTCTATGTTGTCTTTCCTCTGCTTTTTTCCTAATATTTGAAGTGCAGCTTCTGAGTCTGTGTCAGTATGCTGTCCGTACGGAATGAAACAAATCACAGATTGGCGGCTTGGTGGCCTGAGGTGGTAGGGTCAGCATCCTGGACACGTAATCCTCCTGTGGACCAGGTGTTCCATTCCCGTTGCACCGGTGAGAAAACAAAAGGTGCAAAAGTTTCATTTCACCAGATGCCCATATTACCTAGCAGTAATCAATAAGTAGAATAAGGTACCTGGGAGTTAAAACAGCATGTTATCGGGCTGCTCCGTGGTGTCTGTTCCTGTGTAATTACCTAAGTGTATTACCT
>WNGS01167840.1:19114498-19142066 GCA_020271785.1 Procambarus virginalis | reverse complement strand
CAGATGGGTTTCCTGTCTGTTTCCGGTCCAAAACGAGACTGCGCGGACCTGCGGTTCATTCTGGACTTGTCCCTTCTGAACCCCTGGGTTCATTGCCCTCCTTTCGGATGACTATGCTGTCTCAGGTTCGGCTCCTCTTGGAACTGGGCACTTGGATGGTGTCCCTGGACCACCAGGACACTTATTGGCATGTCCCGATTCATCCGAGGTTCTGGGACTGGCTCGGTTTTGTTGTGGGGCATCTAAGTTACCGCTTTCGTTGTCTCTTGTTCGGGTTGAATCTGGCACCTCGCGTGTTCACGCGCCTTACGTGGGTCATGGTTACCTTGAGGTGCTTCCGGGGCTTAGCGTCTCCCGCTGGTTCGATCGAACCAGCCCCCCCATCCGCTACCTCCATCCCCCCATCCCGCTACCTCCATCCCCCCATCCCGCTACCTCCATCCCCCCCCATCCCGCTACCTCCATCCCTCCATCCCGCTACCTCCATCCCCCATCCGCTACCTCCCCATCCCGCTACCTCCATCCCCCCATCCCGCTAACTCCGTCCCCCCATCCCGCTACCTCCATCCCCCGCTCTCCTCCAAATTATAAGATGAGGGAGCCCGCCTGACTCAGAGGTGGATTCTACTTCCACACTGTAACCCCCCTCTCCTCCTCCCCACCTCCCCACCATCTCCCTCAAGCCAGCAACAACTTCATAAGGTAAAGTACAATTGAAAACAGTTAAACAAAACATTTATAATGATTATATGCATTATAATTATATTATAAAATTTCATATTGACATTTTCAGGGGTGGAACGGATCAATTGTATTTCCATTATTTTAAATGGGGAAATTCGTTTCGCAAGACGAGTGTTACACGTGACGAGCTCCGTGCCGGAACGGATTAAATTCGTTAACAGAAGTCCTCTGTATATCTCCTATCTATCTATCTATCTATCTATCTATTTCAAGAATGCCTGATCGTATTGTCTGGTTTTGAGTTTAAGCAATATATCTCCTGGGTTAAATTTTATTTGGCCTATTATTTAGTAAATATTCAGGAAGTGAATGTAAATGAACGTATGTATAGGATTTTTAAGGTATAGAAACTTGCATGCAAATTTTCTGAGTTTTTGTTGGTTATATAAATTTTCTTTTATCTTTTTCAAGCGGAGCCAGCTGAGCTGCTACCAGAACTCACACCAGAGATCATCAGTCAGCTAAATAGGATGGTGGGTATTAAAGAGCCCATGAGACTACCTCTTATTCCTCCACCCAAAAAAGACAGTGAATCAGAGACTCCAACTGGTGATCAAAGTGAAATGGATTCTGAGGTGAGCCGACAAGAGGTAAGTGAAGATCACGAAGAAAAAGATCAGGAAAAACATGAAGACGACGACGACGATGATGATGATAATGATGAAGAGGATGCTGATGATGATGACGATGATGAGGATGAGGATTACAACAAATTAATGGAAGATAATGTGAATGATGTCAAACAGGAAAAAGTTGAAATGGAACAGATGGAAAATGAACCTATTAAAGAAGAAAGTGACATTGAAGTTAAAGTGGAAGAAGAGAAATCAGATAACACAACTAAAGAAGGTGCAATAGAACCAGAGGAGAAAGAATTTAAGAAACCAATTAAAGAGAAAAACTTGAACAAGGACTCATTGGCAGATGTTAATCAAAGGAGCAAATACAAGTCAAGTAAAAGAACAGTAATAGGTATGTAATTTGTGGTATTCTTTGTTATTTGTGCATCACGTGTTATCGTGAGAATATTTTTTTTATAATTCATTTGGCTGCTTCCTAAAGTAAGATATACTATGTTCTTTAGACAGGATGTGTTCTTTAGACAGATAGCCATGCTGCAGATCTGCAGGAAGAGGCCTAGGCCTGAGGGCAACTAGCTAAGCAGGATACCTAGGCACTAGGCATGTTCGCTGTCTGTAAGATAAACTTGGCTATGAAGGGCATTCATAGTTTGCTGTATAAACAAGCACATGCACTATTGTGTACCCCACAATAAACAAAACAGAACACCCCCATCTGCAAGGTTTTGCAGAGGAGTCAATGAATTGTGCACTACCCTGGGCAAAACTCTCCACCCCAGTGGCCTGACTTCTCAGGGGCAAACTCTTGTACTCACACCGGTGAAGGTACTCTGACTTCTCAACACACTCCCTCTACACATACAGTGTATAACTGACCGACCTCTTGCAGTGTTCAAAAGATAGCTTGACAGACACCTTCAAAGGATAACTGATCAACCAGGCTGACTCATATGTTAGGCTGCAAGCAGCTGCATCAAACAGCCTGGTTGACCAGACCACCAACCAGGAGGCCTGGTCGGAGACTGGCTGCAGGGATGTTGGTCTTCGGTATCATCGATGGGTATACAACAGATGTACGTCCATGGGGGAACACTAAATGAGTGTCTAAGGAAGGCAGCCCTAAACCCATGCAGCTTGAAGCGCAGAGAGTCCATGCAAGGAGTGCAGCTTTAAAACATGCTCATGAAGCAAAAACTTAAATGTAGGAACAATACACTAGCAAAAGGGGCCAAGTAGGAGAGTCCAAAGGATGGCCATCACTTAGCTTGGAGAAGAAGTGGGACTTGCTATGATGAGGCAACTAAGGAAGGTCAGATATGGAATGTCTGAGCATCAGCAACAGGACTGAGCAGTTGCTGACTTTGAAGTTGGAAACTCTGGGATGCCACTCATTGGTAGCTCAGTGAACCAGATGATGTTTTGTACATTGTTTCAAGTGAATGATTTCTTTGTAAGGAATTTTTCTATGGTGCCTGTTTTCTGTTTAAGTTCTTCATTTTCATTAATCATTCAATTGTCTGTATTTTCTTGTCTCTTTCTTTTTGCTTTCCTGGTGAGGAGTGATTGTAGCAATCCCCAGCTCCCTGTGCCTCCTTGAGAGGACCAGGTTTCTGGTTCTGGTCTCCTGTTGACCAAGCGGACAACTATGACTGATGTGACTTATAATGGGGAAGCCATCTCAGTGACAGCTTCAGGAAGTCATTAATTGGCTCCTCCCCAGAAAGCAGAGATTTAAAAAGTTGTCCAATTTTTTAAATGTAGCCCCTTCCCGGAGCCCCAGACCCATCCACCGGCGACCCAACCTTCAGTTCTTGCCTGATGTGATTACTGGCTGGTCGAGTGCCTCTGGCTCCCACTTTGTTTCAGTTCTATGCCTTGTGGTGTGGGGTGTTAGCCAAGAGTAATATTCCACTGTTCTCGGGCTGCATGCACCTAGGGCTCTCTTCCCTAGGGGCCCTGTAAGTACTGTACTGCCCTTGGGGCATGGGGCCACCTTCCAAAAGGTTCCTTGGGTTCCATCTCCGCTGTGTCCTTTACTGCTCGGTACTGGGCCGCCCTTGGAGTCGGCTGGAGTTTTGGTGCCCTTGTTTGTCTTTGGGTAGGAAGTGGTTTTCGTCACTGGTAGGGGCACGAGGTACTGCACAGTTAGTTTTCACCAATAACAGCGGCCGGCTCTGTTTTGCCTGGATACTTTGTCCTCTTGCATGGTTTTTCTTTTGTTTTTGCCATGGTGGGGGGGGGGGCGTCTGCCTTAGTGGTCCCCCTTTGCTGTTCTAGGAGTTATATGGATTTTTGGTTGGTGGTCCTCCCCTCTTGGCCCCCGTGAGTGGTCACATCCCGGGGGTTCAGCTTTTAGAAGTTTGTTTGGTAGAATTTGGGCGCTGGTTCACAGTACCCTGCCTGGGCTTCCCTTGGCGTGTAACCATGGCTAAGGGCCCTGGAAAACCCCACGGGGGGCTCCGTGGTCCTATGGATGTGACCCCTGAATCCCCCCCCCCACCACCCTCGCATTTTGCGAGTTTGATGGTTGATCTGTCCCCTTGTCTTAGGGTGACACTCACCTATTTTGCCTCCGCCTTGCTGCCTGTTGGGTCGTTGGTTCTTTTGACTCGGAGTCGTGCGACGGGTGTCGTCTATATGGGCTCCCTATCACCCAGACCACTGGTCATGATAAGCGGGTGCAAGTGGTTAAAGCTGCCTTACTGGTTTCCCTTTTTGGATCTGGTAGCTGGGATTCCATTCCTGGTTCCGGTTTTTCCTTGTTCCTTTTCCGGACCGTACGTTTTTGTTTGCCTGTGGTTTGCGTCCTGCGTAGTTTCCCTCAGATCTCCCTCGAAGATGTGAGTCGTTCTTCCCTGCTGGAGCTTGTTGCGCTGCTCCTTTGGGTTGGCAGGGTCGCTGTTTTTCATTTCGCGTCATGCGTTTTCCTTCGTGGTGCCCGCTGTCTTCGTTGGTCTCTGCCTGGGCCCTGACTTTTCGGTGTTTGGCCTCATTGGTCCTTTAGGGGTCCTGGGAGGAGGGAAGTTCCTCCAGGACGGGGCGTTTCTGCACACTCTTGTTGGTTCCTTTGGTTCGCTGAGGTTGGTTTTCCTGGTTCCCTGGTGGCCATTCCTTTTGATTTTGGCCTTCCTTGGTGGACCCTGCTGCTTTCTTTGGTTTTGATCCTGTGGGTCTTTCCACGGCTCCGCCTCCTTTTGCAGGTCAGTCCCGTCCTGTGCAGGGCTGGTTCGTTCCTCCCCTCGAGTCTTCACGCTCGGTTTTTATCTCGTTTCTCGTTGCTTGTGTGGGCGCGGTGGCTGCATTGTTGCTCTCCCTCCTGCGTGCTTCACTTTCTATAGGCCATTGCTCCTCATGCCTCTCTAAGGGGGACAAGTTCTGGCTCGTGGTCCCCGGTAGGCAAGAACTCCAAGCACTTTGACTGATGCCAGAAAGTTATACATATCCATTCTGCCTGGATAGCTCCGGGGAGCCTCCGGGACTTGCCCAGAAAGTGGCGTTTTATTACATTCAACGCTGGTTTTTTACAAATATTGCAAAGGTGGCTTAGACCTGTAATTGAGGGCCTTGTTATTGTTATCATGCTTGTTAGTATATGAGGGTTGTTTCATCTGCTGTTCTGCATCTTTCTTATGTTGGTTATGTGCCATTAGCTTCAGGGAAGTCACATAAAAATCAATCGGTCCTTTTGTGAACACTTTTCTAATGATGTTAGAGGGAACATCTTAGGTTAATTTGTTTAAATTATGACATGGATTGTCAGGTCTTGCTTGAACATCGTCACCTTGTCCACTCAGAAGCTATGTAGGGTTCGAGTAGCCATTCTCCCCTCTACTAAGTTTCCACATTCAGAAAATGTTTTCCAAATAACTTGCCTAAAATAGGTATTGAAAGTGGTTCATCTGCTTTCGACAAGAGGCTTCTTTTGTGCATGCTCCACTGATGTTACTGCATGACAAAGTTGTGCTATTTCTTAATTAATACTTGCTACATTTGCTGTATGCATAGGAGGATTGTGCAATTGCTTGGTACATAGTACAGAGAACATGTGCAAACTAGTGGTTGGCAATTATCATATCAAATACCCTTGCCCATGCATATGTGTGATGAGGTAATAACTACTCCGTGATCGGCGACTCTTGTGCCAGCTGGCCACAATCTCTTCTGCCATTGGTATTGTACCACACAATTGCCTATCACATGGAATTATTCACTTAATAGTACGTTTTTCAAAGTTATTTCTTAATATTTGCTTCAGATCCAGATGCTCCAACAGAAGTCTTGATTGACGTAAACAATGCAGATAAAGAGGGGCGAACTGCCATCCACCGAGCAGTCAAGGCCAAGTTTCGTGTGGTTGATAGCATCTATAAAGAGATGAATGATGGTAGACGGTACATTCTTGTTAGACAAAAAAAAGGTACGTTTTAGATAAATTACCAAGATCAAGATAATACTGCAATTTAGATTTTTATTCATTCAGATTAAAATAGGTATGATTTACATCTATAAGATGGAATATCTGTAAGAGGGAATATATATAAGAAAGATTATGTATAAGAAGAAATAAGTATTAGACATTGGCTTTGCAGTATAGTATGTAGCTCATCTGGTATTACATAATTGAAATAAAATGATGAAAATTGGCTTTGCTGCTATTAAAATTCCATTTCCATTTATTATTTCATGTACCAAAAATTACAGAAATAAATATAAGAACCTTAAAATTTTGGCCATTTTCATCTACTCCAGTTGGTAGTGTACGGCGGGAGAGGACTACATGGCCCAAGTCTCAGATGTATACCACTTTTGTCCTGTACAAGAAAATGTTGATACTATGGAAGCCATCAATCACATTGCATGGAAAACCAGGTTTGAAAATAGTTACTAATGATATTTAAATGTGTTCAGAATTCTGTTCTTGCCTGTTGCCTCTACTCAATAAAATGGGAAAATTAGGTAATGATGATGATCAATTCCTTCTTAGAGTAATAGATATGCTTCATGGAAAATCTTTACTGCAAATTGTATTTGATTATACAGTAATATCTTTTTAAATAAATACAGTAGTTTGTATGTTACTGAAAAAAAATGAACTCATTTGGAAATATAAATTTTAAAGTACAAATAAAATTGTCTGATAACTGCTTAACCCTTAAACTAAAGAGGGCATAATTTAAAAAATATTCGAATTATGTAAAAAATAGTTTAAAACGTTAAATCTCCAACTTATTGGCTTCAGTGTCGTGAAACTTTCATCAAAATATTTTCATAAATTGATTTTAGACGAATATTTAAAAAAAAAAAGAACATTTTCTTGATAAGGAGAACAGCTCCTATTAACTGGAACTGATGGATAATACAATAATAAAGAGATGCAAGCACCTGTCTGATACACAAAGAAGAAGAATAGTAGTAAGATGTGTCTACAAAAAGGATATGCAGCTGGTGCCTTTATAGCATTGGCAAGTAATACATAACAACACAAATAATAATGAGTAAGTATGTTATTAAGCTCTTTTGTTATATATCATATAAATACATTGTCCAATGTTATTATCAGTTACTTTCAACAATGTCCAAAATTTTTTTTTTAGGGGATTTTTTTTTTTTTTTTAGGTTTTTAGTTTTTTCTAGGGGAGCCCCTTTGGCTCCCTGGAGCTAATCCAAATCCAGGCTGATATCCTAATGTCAGACTTTGGCATCAGTCATGTGTATGGAGTTCTATGGGCCTACCGGGGGACCACGAGCCAGAACCAGGCCCTCTCAGAGAGGCAAGGGGAGCAAGGGATTTCTATCCCTTGCTCCCCTTCACCAATCATGGCAGCCGGCTTTGTTCCGCTTGGGTACGCTGTCCTCTTGCGGGGTTTCTTTTTCTTTTTGTTTGTCTGCCTGGTAGGGCGGTCTGCCTTCGTTCTTGCCCCTGTGTACTGAGTATTCTTCCTTCTTCCGGTGATTTCCCCTGCTAGGTTCCCGTGAGTGTACACGTCCCGGGGGTTCAGTTCTTATAAGGTTGTTTGGTAGTCTTGGGTGCCGGTTAGCAGTACGATGCCTGGGATTACCTGAGCGCGAGTCCTATTATAGTAAACGCGCAGGACCCTGGGAAACACTTTGGGGCGCGCGGGTTCGGTGGATGTGACCCCAGAGTCCCCCCCTCGCTTCCAGCGAGTTTAAGGGTTGCTCTGTCCCCTTGTCTCCGGGTTACTCTCTCTCTGTGTCTTTGCCTCCATCTGCTGCCTGTGAGGTCAGAGACACCTTTGGCCCGAAGTCCTGCGAGTTTTGTTGCTTGTTTGTGATTTGGTTACCCAGTCTTATGCTGACTATGTGGGTGCAGGCAGCACAGGCGTGCAGAGCTTCGATGGTGGCAACGCTCTCGGTTGTTTGCTCCCTGGAAGCCCCGAGGCTGCCCCGTTTTCATTGGTGTTGGGTCTTGGGGGGGGTGTTGGTTGTTTCGGTTCAGTCCACGCCCCCTTGTCTTTCCCCCTGTTGTGGTCTAGTCTGGTACCCCCCTTCCTGCCTGCATCCAGATCCTTGCCGTCTGTGGGTTCGGGGTCGGGGCGGGGCTTCGTTGATTTTGAGACTGGCGATCTCGGGGAATTCCCCTTCCGGGCTAGCGACTGAGGCATTTAAGCCTGTTCCTCCAGCCGTGTTGTATGAGTCTGCCAGTGGGCTCCCTCCCTTAAGAGGGAGGGAGCCCACTGGCCCACTGGCAGTCTCATACAAAAACCCCACTCCGCGGAGTGGGGTTTTTCCTCCTCCCTCTCCATACGAGTTGTTGGGCGTCGGCCCCTCCCCAGGCTCGGTTCCTTTGTCCCTTGAGTCAGTTGGTTCCATTCTGTCGGTGGGTGCTCTTCTCCGTTATTCCCCCTTTTTCTTGGGACAGGACTTCTCCGTTCACGAGTTCGGGTCTCCTGGGTCGTCCGCAGGGTTATTACATCTAGCCAGCCTGCGGTCTCTCCTCGTGCCCTTGATGTTCACCAGTTCACGGCGCTTGCTGCCGGTTTTGGCAATATGTTCAGGGTTGACGTGAGGGCATGGGGATTTTGGCGGTAGAATGGGGTCCTGGCTGCTCGTTATCTCGTAATCGTTCCTGGGCCTAGTCGGGCCTGTGTTGATTTGGGTTGGCGATTGCAGCCTTGTTGTCTCGGCTTCGGGTTGAGGAGTGTGTGGCAACCGCCTCCTGGGTGAGTCCCTCTACTTTCCTCTGTGGGTAGTTAGCTCCGTGGAGCCGAAGGGGCTCCCCCCAGAAAACCAGCGTTGAATGTAATGAAACGCCATTTTCTGGATGAGACCTGGAGGCTCCCCGGCATCCCTCCCTCCCTCCGGTCGTCATTTTTTTTCGCGTGTTTTGACATCTAGCCTCAGAACTGGGGTGTGGATAGCCAGAGTGGGAGGTCTGAGACTCCCCCTTCCCCCTCCCTGGGAGGGAGAAGGTGGAGCTGTGCAGACAGTGGCGCGGCTACGTGTGACGTCATACTAGTTTGCTCGTTTCTGTTTGGGGAGTTCAAAGTCATAGAAGGCTTCCAACCACACGGGGGTTTCTATAGGCCATTGCTCCCCTTGTCTCTCTGTCGGGGCCAGGTTCTGGCTCGTGGTCTCCAGTAGGCCCATAGAACTCCATACACATGATTGATGCCAAAGTCTGACATTAGCATATCAGCCTGGATAAGCTCCGGGGAACCTCCGGGTCTCACCCAGAAAAATGGCGTTTCATTACATTCAACGCTGGTTTTTTCCTCCTTTGTTTATTATTTGAATTTGTTGTAACCTTTATATCGGGGAGAGTGCATACCCTCCCTTAACTATGTGAAGACAGAAATAAATTGGTTGACAAATAAATCAGTCACAACTCTCAGAACTTGGGCTTTGATTTTTTTTGACAGATTTTTTCACAGATTTCAAACTCTTATTTTTCTTGTTTCTTTAGGTTGTTTTGATGATTAGGGACCAGATTAGGGCTTTTTACTTATATAAAGTATACCCCTAAATATATCCCCTAAATCATTATAATTATTATAATTACCCCTATATTTTGTTTTTTTGGGGATTATTTTTTCTTGACTTCATTTCAACACATATTGACCTACAACTTTCACATATTCCAGTATGAATGCCTAACAATGTTTATTAAAACATACAAGTAAATTCATGAATTAGAACTGCCTTATTCATTGTCAATAACTTCAACTTCAATTATATCTATAACTGGAATTTCAACTACTTCAGTATCCAAAAATCTAGTGTCTGTCAGATTCTCACCATTTTTACATATAGTGTGCACAGCTGTCTGTCTACAATCTCCATAGAATTGATTTTTCCTAAACTAAACGTTTGGAGTTATAAATTTTTGTAGTCTAAATTTGTGCATATTTCAAACATCCACTACGGGCTCACCATAGCCCGTGCTACTTGGAACTTCTTGTTTCAGGTAGCGAATCTTTAACAACAACAACAACAACATATTTCAAATGCCATATTGCCATTTTCTTTTTTTCAGTAAATTATACTGAAAACCTATTACACAAAACCTATTCTGAAAAACCTATTATAGGAATAGGAAAACCTATTCTGAAAACCTATATTGTAAATATATGAAAATGAAGATCATATGCTATTTGGAGAGCATAATAACCCCAAATGAACAATTGGTGATATTTTATATATATTTTTTTAAGTTACACTGGTATCTTTTAGACAGTTTACTGTAATTTTGTAAGTAGTGTTGCTTCAGTTTTGTCTGATATTTTATATACTTGATCTCGGACTACTTGACAATACATATTTCATCATTATAAATTGTGAACACTGATATGCATTTTTCTTATAAGATAAATATTTGTATGTTTAAGATGCAATTGTTCTAATATTTAAATGAAAGCTGAAGCACAATTTCCTTTTGTTTATCAAATTAAAGTAATATACTGCTTTGCACATCATAGCAAGCTCATATAGTACTGTAGTGCCATTTCATAAAGATCTAACCTTACGTAATGTCTTGTGTTTATTTCAGGATAAAACCTAACAATTTTTGTTATGCTGGAACCAAAGATAAACGTGCCAAGACAAGTCAGCTTGTGTCTGTAAGCCGAGTAAGTATGATGCTTTGCAAAGGCTAGTATATGACTGTGTGCATGTGTCTGCATCTTCATTACATACCTGCCAAGCTATTTCTGAAAACTGTTATGTTCAAGGGTGGTAACACATTAATTTAAATTTTTACTTTCATGTGATTATTAAGAGCTCATGGGTTATTTAATTCTCTGGTTGTGATAAGAGGTAGGAGTTGACCCCACAAAAAAAAAATATTTCTAGAATGTGATTTGGCTTAAGTGATAGTGATTTAGAAAAACTTTCCAAATCATATAATGTTCTACCAGGTCATCTGGTAGAACACGTACAGTACTATGCAAAGCTAACGAGGGAAAAAAAATGAGGAGGCCTTTAGAGTGCTACAGGAAGAGCATGTCCATCCCCAGCAGTGGGTGGAGTTTAACTTCTATACTCCGCACCTGTTTTTGGCAAAAACTTCATAGTGCAATTGTTAAGGACATACTTTTCTTGTTTTTATAAATGGTCAGGTAAAATTAATGTCAAAATGTTTCCAAACTCAACTATTTTCATTTCAAAACACAGAGTGATGAAAACATTAAAAAGCATTAAAATATAGCCTAGGTAAAAAAAAAATGCACGACTCTCAAAACGACATTTGTTGTTTGGCGCAGTGCTGTGGTTATCCCCAACCCGTGTAATGTAATGGAGCTTAGTAAGTGTCCAAGATCAGATGGAATTTACTTCATAAAAGAAAGACTATTATAGTTCTGTATAGGAATTATAAAAAGACATCACCCAAAGCTTACATAAACAAGATAATATTGGATGTTAGCCAACATAAAATTGGTGCTTAGAAATCTAAACAAAGACATGTCAGTACAGTTTAAGCAGCTTTGTTGCCTGTGGCTGGGGCCTCAGAGGTGCCGTGCAAGTCGCTTATTCTATACTGCTTGTTTGTCTTGCCAGTGGATTGTTTTGGTTCATGCCTTAGGTTTGGATTTACCCTTGTCCCTTTTGTTTTTCCCCCTTTTGCCCTTTTTTTTTGTGGGGAGCCCCTACGGCGCTCTGGAGATTATCGGGCCAATGTATGTTATATTAGACCAGGACATTAGCTAAGGAGTTCAGATCTACCAGGGACCAGCATCAGAACCTGGCCCCTTCAGAGAGGTTTCAGGGAGCAATGGCCCTGGAAAACCCCCTTGTGGTTGGGGTTTTCCTTATTTGCCATCGACCGGGGTTAGGCACTCAGAAAGGTAGGCATAACAAAATAAACCCCACATGGTAAAAAACAACAGAAAACCAAACAGAGAGGTAGAAACTCCCTACAATCCCAAGGAAACAAGCAAACATCACATTTTACTGCCGCGCTGATCGTCCGCGCAGCCCTCCCCACCCCGAGAGGGGGAGGGGGGAGCCCCGGATCTCACCACGCCGGCTGCCTAGCATCAGTTCTTAACCTAATGTCAACTGGGATAGACGCTTCTCTGGCCTCAGTTTCCTAGGCGGTGTTTGCCTTTCGTGGCGTTCACTGCCATGTTTTTTGTTGTGCGGTGGCCAGGTGTTTCTCATCAGTACTGGGGCTGCATGCGCTTAGGGGCTTCCTTCCCTAAGTGCCCTGTGAGTACTGCCCCTGCGTGACAGGGTTCTCTTCCCTGGGGCGTTCGGGAACCATTCCCATAGAGGTTCTTGCTGCTCGGCATTTGTCTCGTCCTTAGGACCAGCTGGGGCTTGGGGCCCTGGTTTGGGTTGTGGACGGAGATTTTCGAGCCTGATCCTCCTGCCAAGGCTTCTGGGTCTTACCAGCAGCCCTTTCTATGCTGCCTTTCCTCTGGACTCTTTCTTCCTTTTCTTTAAGGGCAGAGGGCATAGTGGATGGCTTTGCCCTGGGGCCTTCTGTTGCGGGTTCCCGGGGTTGTAAGGGATGCCCACTAGCAGTTCTGGGGCTGTTTGCCCCTGCCTGGGTTTTCTGCTTCTGGGCGGGATTTTTTGTCCCTCTTGTCTGCTTACTTCCCACATTTGCTGGCGTGTTTTCGGATCAATTGTGTCGGTCACAACTCCTTGTTCTGGTGGCCATTTTCTTTCTGGCTCTCCTCAGGTGCAGGGGTTTCTGCTCTTTTGGTACTGGTGGTAAGTTTGTACATTTGCAGCCTTCTCCCTCTTTTCTGGCAAAGGCCGAGATGGCTGCTTTCCAGAAGGGTCCTTGGGCTATTGATGCTTGGTTGGTTCGGCTGGGGGTGTGTCATGTGTTGTGTTCGGTTGCGGCTTTTTGCAGTCACCTGCGTGCCGTGGCTGGGGGATGCGATTTGGGTTGATCCAGTTTCCTTCGTTCCCTGTTCCAGGGCTCGGGTCTCCCAGGTCGTCCGCAGGGTTTATTAAGCTTGCCAGCCTGCGGTCTATCCTTGCGCCCATGCCGTTCAGACATTTGCAGCTTTCGCTGCCATGATTGGTAACATGTCTTGGGCTCATTTCGGGCATGAGGATTTGGAGGTCGCACAGATTCCTGGCCGCCCGTTATTTTGTGAGCGTGTCTGCTCATAGGCATTCTTGTGTTGTTTTGGGTTGCAGGTTGCAGTCTGTTGTCTCGACTTAGTGTTGTGGAGTTTGTGGCGGCCGCCTCCCGGGTCAGCCCTTTCTTTTCCTTCTCTTTTGGTGTGTAGCTCCAGGGAGCCGTAGGGACTCCCCTCAGAAAACCAGCGTTGAATGTAATGAAACACCATTTTCTGGGTGAGCCCCGGAGGCTCCCTGGCAATCCTCCCTCCCACCGGTCAGCATTTTTTTTGCATTTGTGACGCTTAGCTTCCGAACTGGAGTGCTATGCAGCTGGCGCGGTGAGGTCCTGGGGGCTCCCCTCCCCCTCTCGGGGAGGGTAGTGCTGCACAGACGAGCGGCGAGGCAGTAGTGCGTTACGTTTGCTTGTTTCCTTGGGATTGTAGGGAGTTCAACCTGTTTGGTTTTTGTTGTTAGCTTCTTACCATGTGGGGTTTGTTTTGTTATGCCTACCTTTCTGGGTGCCTAGCCCCAGTCGATGGCAGATATAGAAAACCCCCAACGTTTGCTCGTTCGCTCATTTTCATTTGGGGAGTTCTGTCCACTCGTTTGTCAATTTTAGTCGTTTTCACTAAAATAGGAGTTTGTTTTTAGGAGCTTACCTTTCTGGGTGCCTGTCCTGGTTGATGGCAGATATAGAATTCTCTAAATCCCATGTGCAATTCTATAAGCCATTGCCCCTCGTGCCTCTCTGAGGGGCCAGATTCTGGCTCGTGGTCCCCGATAGGCCTAGAACTCCATTCACACTGATGCCAAAGTTTAGGGACATACATGTCAGCCTGGATAGCTCAGGGAGCCTCCAGGGCTCGCCCAGATAATGGCATTTCATTACATTCAAAGCTGGTTTTTAAGAGTTTATTATGAGATTTACTTGGTATAGAGTAGCAAAGATATTTCTGTTGTTTGGTTGTTATTAAAAAATATACGGTACAGCATAATTTTATAATGTGTATTTCAGTCAATGATTTTGTTTCAGGTTGCACCCCATAAGCTTTTTCATGCAACCAAGAATCACAGAGGAATTCAACTTGGCAACTTTCGTTTCCGACCCACCCCTCAGAAATTGGGTCAGCTTCGAGGAAATCACTTTCGGATTGTTTTAAGGTTCGTCTGATGATTAACATGTTTTGTAAATAATTTGTTTTTCTAACTGAAGTTCTTAACTTTCTACTGTTGAAATCTATGGTACTGTATCTGTTCAAATCGAGAACAATTTTAAGAAAGTTAGATTGAATGATTTACAATGAGTTTTTGAGGTCCCTTTCTGAGCAATTATATTTTGGCTCCTCGCTAAAGCAATATCTATTGTGTGTGTCTGATATGATAATAATTGGGCAACATTCTGACACTGGCACTGCAGGGAACTTTTCAAGCAGTCCCTGCAGGGCCATATTGGTACTACAGAGTACTGGATAAAATGCAGATGGGATTATTTATCTTTACAATAAAAAGACTTAACATATTTCTTACTGTTTTATCAAATTTATAGAGGACAGTGAAGATAATAAATTAGCACCTCTATCTGTAACTAGAGGTCTGAGTTACTGTATAAAACAAGTTGAGAAGATTAATTGTGAGAGTTCTCAAAGTGAAAATGTAAATTCAGTTAGCCATTTTCTGATTTATTTAATAGTTCATTACCGTCATGAAGGGTACTCAAAGCATGGTGTGCAAATGTGTTGCCAATTTTGAAGGTTGACTTCAATAGTGGGAATACTGCTTGAATTTATAAAAAATTTATTCATTGTAATCTCGAGAAACACAGTTTGTCAATGAATTCATAACAAGAGTTCACTAAGAATTAATCATGTTTTACTAATTTATCTTCATTTTTCTTTTTAACATTTTTGGAGCTGTTAATCCTTCAACTGCACACAGCTTTCAGAGTTATTACATGCCTTCATCTGTGATGTGCTCAGCATCCAGGGTCATTTTTATGTCTAGCATAAGATTTAAAAGTCCTATGGGTAGATGGGGCTCACATTTGCTTCCTCAGGCCACCAGGAAACAGATGCTATCCTAGAACAAATAGTGGGCATCCCTCCTGGGTGTGAGGGGGCCTCAGTACTGAGAGTGACCAATAGTAGTGCATGCTGCTGTAGTTCACAGCACTGCTATGCAGCTTATGAAAACAGCATCACTTAATAGTGACAAAAATAAATAGACAAAATAAATTATTTTGCAATACTGTAATAGTGTTATAGTAGATCTTGAATGTGATAATGACTGTTCAATTTTCAAATGCCAGTAAACACAAGGTTGGTTATGATATTCTAAGTGCAAGGCAAACAGCTACAGCACACGGCTGCAGTTTCATGCATGTGCGCATCATGAAGTGAGACCTCATTTTCTTTTAAAAAATAATTATATGGAAAAGGATACATATTCAGGATTTAGTGCCCAGGATTCTGGTAATGCATACTGAGTATTCTCATTTATCCAGAATGTATGGAAAGGATCCCTCACAGGATAAACAGGACATCCAGATAAGCAGAAATTCTTACAAGGAAAGTCCAAAAATTAACATTCATAATTTTTTTGCCACAATCAACATAATTCGTATTTCCACACACAGTATACAGTGTTGGGGAGGATTGAAAGAATTTACAGTATGTACCTCTACTGAAAACTGAAATTTCAGTTTACCTTGTTGCAGTTTGTCTGCTTATTTGATAGATCGAGAATCTTTGTTTACATAACCTTACAACACTAAAATTACTATGCATGATCTTAGCAAGGTCAGTTTTCACTGCCAGCTACTGAAGCATCATGTTTAAATGGTTCAACACTGCTTGTATCTGCACTTAATTATCTATAGTGGATAGCACGGTTTTCCCCCTCTTAACATCTTCAGGACGATTTCTGCTGCTACCATAGTCTTGGCAAAAATTATCAAAGTTATTGTGAAAACAGAAAGTTTGTTAAGAATATTATGTATTATGTAGGCTGCCAGATGGGGGAAAAAATAATTCCCAGCTGGTGGCTGTCAAGCTTCTCTAACTTTTTCTGTGGAGAGCCCTTCCGACTCCCCAGAGCTATACCAGGCTGATATGTATGTATTGACCATGGCATTAGTCAATTTGAATGGAGTTCTAAGCCTACCGGGGACCACGAGCCAGAACCTGGCCCCCTCAGAGATGCACGAGGAGCAATAGCCTATAGAAACCCTCCATGTGGTTGGAGGCATTAAATGTCTGCCATCTACCGGGTTAGGCACCCAGAAAGGTAGGTGTCCCAAAACAAACCCCAACTAGTGAAACATTGCCACTGACTATGTTTTTGCCACTGACTGACTATGCAAATTGGGGAGTTTTGCTAAGCAAAACTCCCCAATTTGCTCCATTTCGCAAGCTGTCTCATGCATTGTTTCTTTTTCCGGCCTTCTCTTGCGCTGCCTGAGCCATCCTGGTCATTGGACAGAGTGCTCTTTTCTTCTCCTCGGTTTGTTGTGACCCCCTTCGGTTCAGGATTGTTCTCCAAGACTCCTTTTCTGTTTGTATTGGCCTCTGGGGGGTCAGGTTGGGAGCTTCATGCTCTCCTCCGACGCAGGGGCTACTACTCTTTCGGTCTTCGTGTTGGTTTTGTTCGTTGGCAGCTGTTTCCTTCTTTTCTGGCGAAGAATGTGACTGCTGCTTTCTGGAGGGGTCCCTAGGTTGTTGCTGCTTGGATGGGTGGGCCAGGGGTGCATGATGTTTTGTGTCCGGTGGCGGCTCTTCGCCGTTTTAGCGTGCCTCGGCTTCTGTGTCCGGGAATGCGCTTTGGGTTGATCCGGTTTCCCGTCTTCCCTGTTCGCGGGTGCGGCGGGTCTCTCAGGTCATCCGCAGAGTTCTTCAGGCTCAAAACCTGCAGTCTGTCCCTGTGCCCGTGACGTTTGTAAGTTCGCTGCTCTTGCTGCCATCTTTGGCATCATGTCCTGGGTTGACATTCGGGCACGGGGCTTTTGACGGTCGATCAGGGTCCTGGGAAGGTCCTGGGACGTGCACTGCGTTACCTTGTGCACGTCCCAGGGCCTCGTTGGGCCTGTGTCGTTTTGGGTCAGCGGTTGCAGCCAGATGTCTCGACTTCGCGTTCTAGAGTGAGCAACGACCACTTTCCAGTTACATCCCGTCACACGGCGACGTGTGACGTCATGATCGTTTTCTCGTTTCTTTTAGGGGAGTTCTATCCACTTGTTCGGCTTTTGGTAGCAATAATCTGACCAGAATAGGGATTTGTTTTGGGATACTTACCTTACCTGGCCTGGTCGATGGCAGACATAGAAAGCTTCCAACCACATGGGGGTTTCTATAGGCCATTGCTCCCCATTCCTCTCTGAGGGGGCCAGGTTCTGGCTCGTGGTCCCCGGTAGGCCCACAGAACTCCATACACATGACTGATGCCAAAGTCTGACATTAGCATATCAGCCTAGTTAGCTCTGGTGAGCCTCCGGGTCTTACCCAGAAAATGGCATTTCATTACATTCAACGCTGTTTTTTTTTTTTTGTGTGTTTTGATGTCCAGCCTCAGAACTAGGCTTGGATAGCTGGTTTGGGGTCTGGGGCTTCTTCTCCCTCCCATAGAGAAAGGGTGCTACACAGATAGGCGGCATAGCGGCATGCTTGTTTCCTTGTTTTCAGATTGGGGAGTTCCCCTTAGCAGTTCAGTTTTTGGTAGCAAAGTTTCACCAGTTAGGGTCTGTTTTGGGACACCTACCTTTCTGGGTGCCTAACCCGATAGATGGCAGACATAGAATGCTTTCATCCACATGGTAGTTTCTATAGGCCATTGCTCCTCGTGCCTCTCTGAGGGGGCCAGGTTCTAGCCCGTGTTCTCCCAGTAGGTTTAGAACTCCATTCGAAATGAATGATGCTACGGTCTAATACATACATATCAGCCCAATATAGTTCTGGGGAGCCTCCGGGACTTGCCCAGAAAATGGCATTTCATAACATTGAACGCTGGTTTCTTGGGGAAGCCCCTACAGCTCCCCCCCATAGCTATCCAGGCTGATAAGATTATCCTTAACTTTGGCATCAACTGATGAGGGTGAAGTTCTAGGCCTACCGGGGACCACTAGGCAGAACCTGGCCCCCCTCAGAGAGGCACGAAGAGCAATGGCCTGTAGAAATGCACATGCAATTTTGGAGCATTCTATATCTGCCATTGACCAGGACAGGCAACCAGAAAGGTAAGCGCCCCAAAACAAACCCCCTATTCTGGTTAAAACGATGAAAATAGACAAATGAGTGGATAGAACTCCCCAATTGAAAAAGAGCAAATGGGCATGACGTCACATGAGCCGCACTGCATGTCTGCGCAGCTCCCCCCCTTCCCTCCTGGGGCTGTCTTCGGATTGGCTTGAGGAGGATGTAGATGCGCTTGGGACCGTTCCTGGGTCTGGCGCCTTGGTCTTGGCTGCTCGTGCGTCGTCTGCGCTTTTGAAGCTGTTTGTGCTGATCCTGGGGGATGTGCTGTCGGGGTTTTTCGCTGTGTCTCTTGTGCGTCAACAGGTTCTTCTCACTTCCGACTTGGAATCCGCTCGGGCTCCACTCGGGCTCTGCTCGGGCTCCACTCGGGCTCTGCTCGGGCTCTGGCTCTTAGGTTGATTTCGCCCCTTTGTTGTTTGCGGCCCCTGCAGTCAGGCAGTATATGCGGGCGGCTTCTTCCAGCTGCCACCCGATGTCCGACTTATTAGTTCTCTGCGGGTCTTGTGGGGGGGGGGTGTCTTCCTGGAGGGGTCGTGCCAGGGCTCGCGGTTCTGCTCATCGAGAGTAGGCCACTGGTGTCAGTTTTGGAGCCTTTGGTCCCGGCTGCACCTGTTCGGCGCAGTAATTGCTCTGTGCACAGGTTGAGTTCTCGTAAGAGGCATTGGCCCTTTCGCAGTTCGCCCCATTGACGGGGAGATGGGGGGAAGGCTTGCTTTGTTCGCTCACATTTGGTCTCACAATTCGTGGGCTTTTCGGGTTGTTTCTCGCGGCCTGCGGTGGTGTTGGGTGGCTCCTCCTCCTTTGGGGGGTTCGTGGCTAGCGGGGCAGGCCTCTTCTGCTCTCTGTCGGGTCGTCCTGGAGTGGGTGCACTTGGGCGTGGTAGAAACAATGACGGCTCTCGGGTGGGTTTCTCGCCTGTTTCTAGTTCCGAAACGGGACTGTGTAGACCTGAGGTTCATTCTGGACTTGTCCTGTCTGAACCTCTGGATTTCTTGTCCCTCCTTTCGGATGACCATTCTGTCCCCAGGTCTGGCTTCTGTTGGAGCCGGGCACTTGGATGGTGACCCTGGACCTCAAGGACATGTAATGGCACGTCCCAGGGTTCAGGGACTGGCTCGATTTTGTTGTGAGGCGTCAGAGTTACCGCGTTCGTTGTCTTCCTTTTGTGTTAAATCTCGCATTTCGTACGTTCACACGCCTTACCTGGGTTGTGGTGGCCCGTCTGCATCTGTTAGGTGTTCGAGTGTTATCTCGAACACCTAACACCTGTGTTAGGCCTATCTGTTCTTTCGACAGATAGGCCTGGTCGGTGAAGAGACTGGTTCGCTCTTCTCCTTGAGTGTTAGCATTTGGTATTTTTTACTCTTGTTTGTCGCAATCTGTATGGTGATCAGGTGGCTTCATTGATGTTGTCCCACCTGTGGGCTTCGTCTTGGCGGCAGTATGAAGTTTCCTGGCATTTCTTCCGTTTCTTTTTGACTCTTCGTTGTTGTACTTCAGGTGGTGTTGTCCTTTCTCGCGTGCGGCGCTGGCGGAGCCGCTGCAGCTTGCTTTTGGTGTAGGTGTCACTTCTACACCGTTTCGCAAGCTGTCTCGTGCACTGTTTCACCTCCTGCCTGGTCATGTGCTGCCTGAGCCATCCTGGTCGAAGTTATGGGCTGTTTCCTGGGGGGGTGTAACAAAAAGGAGGCCTGGTCCAGGACCGGGCCGTGGGGGATGCTAAGCCCCGAAATCATCTCAAGATAACCTCAAGAAGATAACCTCCTCGGTTTGTTGTGGCCCCTTCGGTTCAGGATTGTTTGTCTAAGGCTCTTTTTTTCCTTTTGGCATTGGCCTTTGGGGGTCGGGTTTCGGAGCTTCATGCTCTTCTCCTGCGCAGGGGTTTCTGCTCTTTTGGTTGTGGTGATAGGGTTGTTCGGTTGCAGCCGTCTCCTTCTTTTCTGGCAAAGAATGAGACTGCTGCTTTCCCTAGGGATCCTTGGGTCGTTGATGCTTGTTAGTCAGGCTAGGGGTGTATCATGTGTTGTGTCTGGTTGTGGCCCTCCGCGTTTTTTTGCGTACCATGTCTTCTGTGTCCGGGGATGTGCTTTGGGTTGATTCTGTATTCCCTTCTTCCCTGTTCGCGGGTACGGCTTTCTCAGGTTATCCACAGTTAATAAGTCTAGTCTGCCTGTGGTCCATCCCCATGCCCATGAAGTTCGTAAGTACAGTATGCTGATCTTCCTGCTGCTTTGGTAACTTATCTTGGTCTGTCGTTTGGGCAAGGGGATTTTGGCGGTTGAACGGGGTCCTGGCTGCACATTACCTCGTTCATGTTCCTGGGCCTGTGTCGCTTTGGGTTGACGGCTGCAGCCTGTCTCGTCTTCGAGTTGAGATGTGAGCACTGACTGCCTCCTGGGTAAGTCCCTTTTCTTTTCGTCTTTGGTGAAGTAGCTCCGGGGAGTTTTAGGGGCTCCCCTAGAAAACTAGCATTGAATGTAACGAAACACCATTGTCTGTGTGAGTCCCGGAGGCTCCCGGCAACCCTCCCTCTCTCTGGTCGTTGGTTTTTCGTGTATTTTGATATCCAGCCTCAGAATTGGGGTGTGGATTGCCGGCGCGAGGGTCGGTGGTTTCCCCTTCCCCCCTCCCGGGGAGGGAGGAGCTGCACAGACAAGCAGTGCGGCTCGTGTGATGTCATGCTTGTTTGCTTGTTTTCAATTGGGGGAGTTATGTCCACTCGTTTGTCTATTTTCATCGTTTTAATCTGAATAGGGGTTTGTTTTGGGGCGCCTAACTTTTTGGGTGCCTGTCCTGGTCGATGGCAGATATAGAATGCTCCAAAATCGCATGTGCATTTCTATAGGCCATTGCTCCTCGTTCCTCTCTGAGGGGGCCAGGTTTTAGCTCGTGGTCCCTGGTAGGTCTCTGGTAGGTCTAGAACTCCACCCACATCGACTGATGCCAATTATAGGGATATCCTTATTAGCCTGGATAGCTCTGGGAGACTCTGGGGCTCGCCTAGATAATGGCGTTTCATTAGATTCAACGCTTGTTTTTTTATGCATTCCCGGCGAAATGGCAAAATATCATTTACTGTTTAAGCCTCTGTGAGGGGTGCCAGGTTCAGGCTCTGGTCCCTGGTATGCCAAATAGAACTCTCACAACTGATGTGACATGTAGTATTGAGCAATCATGGTGAGATAGTAAGAGGAAGCCACCAGGGCTCTTCTAGAACGAGGCATTTCATTGCATTCAATGCTAGGTTTTATGAATAGTACTTTAATATCAGCACAAGTTCTTCTATTCCTGTCCTATTTCAGTATGTAAGCATAGTTTTATCTGAATTATTTTTAAAATAAAGAGCAAAGTTCAACAGCACATTTTATAATTAAATTATCTTCGAGTGAGAGTAATGGCACACTATAATTTTTCTGGTACCATATTACAATAACTTTTGCTAAGATAATTTATGATGCCATACTAATTATGATTTACAGTAACTGGTTTTTCCTTGTTTTATTTTTGTTTTTCAACAAGCTCTAATCAAGGCACTTTAACAGAGAAGTGAAAGGAGAAGATGAAGTAATAACATCAGGGATTGAATCCTTGAAGACAACAGGCTTCATTAATTATTATGGAACACAACGGTTTGGAACTACCAACATTCCA
Organism: Procambarus virginalis; assembly: GCA_020271785.1. NCBI lineage: Eukaryota > Metazoa > Arthropoda > Malacostraca > Decapoda > Cambaridae > Procambarus > Procambarus virginalis. The sequence goes on along the minus strand of WNGS01167840.1, from coordinate 19,120,309 downwards.
ACACATGTTATTGGTCGAGAGCTGCTGAAAAGTAACTGGCAACAGGTATGGTTCCCACATTTTTAGCTAACTCTTCTTGTATTGTATCAATATATATATATATATAGTCAAACTTATGAGAGTAAATGCTTCATAACCAATGGGTATTTGAACATCTTCATAAACAAATGTTTATGTAATAGGTTATATTTTAGGACTAATGTTCACTGAACTGGAACACTTAATGCTGAGTTACAAGAGGTATATGTTGCTTTTCAGTTTAGCTGTTAAAAGGTGCACATATCATGAGCTGGACGGTGCTCAGTAATGTTTTCTCCTTGGGGAGCTCTCTGGTGGCTCCCTGAAGCCACCAGGGTGGCCTTCCCTATTAGCTCCTAGCTAATATGTCACATCAGTTGCAGGATGTTTGGCCTACTGGGGACAAGAGCCAGAACGTGGCTCTCTCACAGAGTCACAGTCCTTTTAAGGAGGACTAACGTAACCTAACTTAACCTATGTATTTTTGGGTTTCCCTTCTTTTGATCTGCTCACTGGCTACCTGTTTGCTCCTACTCTTTTTCTCATACATGGGGCTGCTACATGCCCAGTTGCCTATGTTGTCAGCATGTCTTGTGGCAGAAGACTTACAAGCTCACTCACACGCTCACTCACACCTGGCTACAGTTGTGCATTTTTTGGCTCACATTCAGCTCCTTTGCGAGGATGTTGATATGCTCGGGTTGGATGCAGGCACCTTGTTTTCCACCCTGGGGGCATTGGTAGCTTTGCCCAAGCTATAGGCAAGCAGACCCAGAGGGAGGAACAGACAGGTAGAAACGTTGCAGGAGTACGGATGGGGAAATGCCCAAGACTGGACTATGTTTTGTTATCAAGTCCACACATATTACACCCCTCCAACTACACAGAGACTACCACACTCCACAGTACCAACTCCAAAACTGGACAAACCATAGCCAGACCAGCACACCCTGGGTCAGGGTAAAGAGAAGAGAACTACCAAAACCTTCCAGAAGTGACACACAATATGTGTGTCACTTCTAAAAGTGACACATTCATATTTGCAAACATTCAAGGTCTAAAGTCAAAGTCAAGAAATAAAGTGAAGTTCATAAATGGCCTCCTATTAGAGTCAAACTCAATATTTGGGGCATTCACGGAAACTCATATGAAAGATTACATGGATAGTGAAATCTGGATTCCAAATTATAATTTATATAGATGTGATAGAGAAAATAGGTCAAATGGAGACGAAACGGGAGAGGAGACGAGAGAGATACCAAATAATATAGACATGGAAAATACTGGAGGGCCAGGTCCCAAATCTACACAGTAAAATAACAACGTACTGGAGTGAATGATATGGAAAAAAATGCATAATTGAACCAGTAAAGAGCATAGGTGCCATTGGCACAATCAGAGAGTCCACGGATGTATAACACCCTCCCAGCGAGCATAAGAAATATTTCAGGAACAATAGTGGACATCTTCAAGAGGAAACTAGATTGTTTCCTCCAAGGAGTGCTGGACCAACCGGGCTGTGGTGGGTATGTGGGCCTGTGGGCCGCTCCAAGCAACAGCCTAGTGGACCAAACTCTCACAAGTCAAGCCTGGCCTCGGGCCAGGCTTGGGGAGTAGAAGAACTCGCAGAACCCCATCAACCAGGTATCAACCAGGTGGAGTAGGTCTGCATATTAAAGAGGACCTAGTATGCACAGAGCTACTAAACTCGACTAATGAGGTGGTAGAGGTACTTGGAATTAAGGTAGAAAAAATATACCTAATTATTATTCTAATATATAAGCCGCCAGATACAACGGTTGAGGAATTCACAGAGCAGATGCACAAAATTGAGAACATTCTGGATAATCTAGTGAACCCAGCACCAGATATTATCTTCCTTGGAGATTTCAATTTACCAAGTCTAAGATGGAGAATGACAAACACAACCCCATCAAGCAGGTGTATGTGCCTGTTCTCTTGGAGGTGGTGGGCGCGTTCTACTGTGCCTGTCACGTGTGTTGACAGGCTGTGTTGACCCAGTTGTTAGATTCGGCTTGGTCCTTGGCCCACTTGACCACCCCTTCCCCTTTTTCACTGGTCCTCTTTCTGGAGGAGGTGGTCGCCTACTTTTGTCTTCTGTGACCAGTTTCCAACCTTTAGGGTTACCAGGGTTATATTTTTTTGTCTTTGTGCCCTGGTTGTCTCACAATTTATGTTAAACCAGTCCTACACTCTAGTTCTGCAAATCTCTCTCGGTATAAATTTAATTCTGCCTACATGTATCTCATAAAATTTGGCATTCATCTCATTTATTTCTTTGCCTAACAACGAATATTTCTAATCAAATTTATTAAAAACCTGCTGAGTTCCCTATATTTTCCTCTCCTGAAATTAAGTTTTACAGTTGTTAAATTTTCCCCATTCTCTTCTAGATTATAATGCATTGCATATTTTATTTCCCCCCAAAAATGGTTGCTCTAGCCCCAAAGGAGGAATGAAGGTCAAAAATCTCTTCTTCTTCTTTTTACCTGGTGAATATAAAATCCAGCATAGATGAAACATCCCCGTGCTGCATTCATGTGCCCTCATTGTAGTTTGTGTTGTTTACAGTCACATCCTGATGTGAGCAATTCCATACTTGTGTAACTTTGTAAGATTCTTGTGGTAAGTTGAAGAATTGTATAGTATTGTATATATTCCAGGTATTATAAATACCGTACGATACGTTGTGATTTGCATTTGTTTAATATTTTATATTTTTATTTCAACAGGCTGTGAACCTCATTCTTGCTCCTCGTGAGAATGATATTCCGGAACTTAACCGCTGTCGTTCCACTTGGAAAGAAACAGGAGATGCAGAAGCAGCTCTCAAATCACTACCCAAAGGTTGGGAATCATCTATTGAGGCTCAGCTCTTAACTGGCCTTGTTCAACTGCAGAGGAATGACCTTGTAGGAGCACTAGATCGAGTAAGACTTAATTCCTTTTGAGACAGCAGTGTTCTTTGTTGTAACTGAGGAAAATATTGATAATAAAGTTTGAGTTTTCTATTAACAAATACATGTATTGAGAAAACCAAGACCTTAACTAGGAGGTATGGTAATTTATGAATTTGCACCAATTTGTCATTCATTAAACCTTAACAAAGGATTATGCAGCACAAATTTTATGTACTGTACTAGTACAGTATTATTCTGTATTTTGTCACAGCTTTGTCAACTTGTGCTGTGACTGGGTATATATTGTAGCTTCAAAGGCATGAAGTATATGAAACTCACCTTTGAGTACAGTATTGTCAGGTGAAGTACAGGTATTATCTTGCCAGTACAATATCCGCTCGATTTAAGGACCTTTGGTTTACCTTTCTGCTAATTATAATGGTTGAATTTAAGATCAGTAACTGGAGCCTTATCTACCAAGTCATTGACCGTCAAAGCCAGAATATGCTATTGAGTTTATCAAGTTCAGCACTTGTTAAACTAGAGTCCATTATTGGGTTTGTTGTGGCACAACTTTGTTTTCACTAAGCCAGTGCTTTCCACAATGTTCTCATGGAGTGGGTGTGGGATTGTATTCGTGTGTATGTGGGAGGAATGAGTGTGTGACTGTGAAATGGACAATTGTGTGGGAGGCAGGGTGAGTGAGTAAGGGAGAGTAATTACTTAAGTGTAGTTATGTGATGAGCTGCACTCATGGTGCCCTGTGTTCACAGTACTTTGTCAAATGACGCTTTGAAACTTTGGACGCTTTTTGAAGCATCACCTGCAGCGTCACCGGCCCCGTTACTGTCTCCAATGGCAATGGTGACAGCAGTGGTAATGTGCTCAATTCCTTACAGAGGCCTGTGATCATTGCACCAGCCTAAATTTATTATATTCCTAGCACTGACTACTTATATATTATTTCCTCTTCTCATTATAGTACCCTGTAATTATGACTCCCCAGTACTCACTTCATCACACTTTCTAAACATCAGGTCCCATTTTTAATTCTGTTTTTTGTTTTTTTTTGTTTTTGTTTCAGATTCCACGCAACACACGATTACTATACCTACACGCATATCAAAGCTACTTGTGGAACATTGTAGCATCTCGACGTATTGAGAAATATGGCCTTAAAGTGTTACCAGGAGATATAATTCGTCGGAAGGAGGAAAAAGCTGAAGGTGAGCATAGCTGTCAGTCAACTTTTTAGATGACAATGAAGAAATTTCATGACTTTCCTGGGGAAGCCGCTTGCAGCTCCCCTGGAAAGCAGCTTGCATTTGTGGAACCAATTACCGCATAACGTGGTGGAGGTGGGGTCCCTTGATTGTTTCAAATGTGGGATGGACATGTATATGAGTGGGATTGGGTGATTATAAATAGTAGCTGCCTTGTATGGGTCAATTGGCCTTCTGTAGTTACCTTTGTTCTTATGTTCTTATGTCCTATTTGCGTTATTACGAACATTTATGCAGTGATTTTTTAGTTTTAAATTCTTACTAATCATAATTCCCAGATCCCTTTCGCAATTCGACTTCGCCATCTCAAAACCATCTAGCTCGTATCTTGTAACTGTATCATCATTACCTAGCCTCAAAACCTTATATTTGTCAGCATTAAACTGCATCTGCCAATCTTTTGACCATTTCAAAATCCTATTTAGATCATCTTGAAGTGATAGTGAATCTTTTTCCGTGTTTATTTCCTTCCCTATTTTTGTATCGTTGGCAAATTTGCAAATATTGCTGCTCAAACCTGAATCAAAATCATTGATATATTATAAATAACAGAGGTCCCAGGACAGAGCTTTGAGGCACTCCACTTGCAACATTTTCCCACTGACTTAACCCCATTTATACTAACTCTTTGTTTCCTTTGGTATAGCCATGCCCTATTCCAACTTAATATAGCACCCCCAATACCATGAGCCTATATCTTTTTAATCCATCTTTGATGTGGCACTGTATCAAAAAGGTTTGCTAAAATCAAGGTACACAACATTGCAAACCATACCACTATTAACTGTCTCAACTATGCTGGAATTAAAGGATAGCAAATTTGTTAAACATGAATGGCCATTTGTAATATAGAATGTCCTGATTTCCAGGATAATGTGAAAGTTTGCTTTCCCATTGTTCCTTGGATTCTCACATATCCTGATAATATTCTCAGTGAATATACTTCATTTGTCATTGCTCATCTGAATGAAATTTACATGAAAATTTGCAACATTCTGTAATGATGATAATGTATAAACTTCCAGTTAAGGGCAACTTTTTTATAATTGCTGGCACACTTTCCCCATATAGGACCATATTTTAATATGTTTATGCAGAGGATGTGGGATTGCATTTTTATTTTTTGAATATTTATAATATTGAGTGTAATGTGAGATATGCCTGGTGTAAAAATAAATGATACCCCCCTTGATGAGCAAGAATTTAACACCTCTTTACCACAACAATATGTTCACCCTACAAACTCTCCAACAACCTTGCATCCATCAAAATCTCCAACCATATGACCACCCACCACATGTCCACCATGCCCACTCACCATGTGCCTACCCACCACATGGCCACCCAACATATGCACAACTCCACCCACCATGTGCCCACCCCACGTGTGCCCACCCCACTGTGTGCCCACCACCACATGGCCACCCAACATATGCACAACCCCGTCCACCATATGCCCACCCAACATTTGCACATCCAACATATGCACAATCCCACCACCATGTGCTCACCCACCACATGCCCACCCAACATTTGTACAACCCCCCCCACCCACCATATGCCCACCCAACATTTGCACAACCCCCACG
>WNGS01167840.1:19111354-19114488 GCA_020271785.1 Procambarus virginalis | reverse complement strand
TTGGAGCAGAACTGCATCCTGATATGCTTGCGGATGTGGAGACAAAACTGCAAAACGTAATTGAGGATGCAGTATTCCCAAGAGGATACCAGGCAGTAAGAAAAGAAAGAATAAACAGGGTGGGATAGGAGGAGTAGCCCTACCCCACAAACTCTACAACAACCTTGGAGCTCTAAATATAGATTCTGACCTTCATGAAGATAGTGGTAGGTGTTATTTACAACCCTCTATTAACTTCAGGAAGGTCAAAGGAGGAATATAGTAAATGCAATGAACCATATCTGAAGATATTAGAAAAGGCAACCACAGGGGCATGGACAGCCAGAGCAAAGATTCAGGTACTTTCAGATTTTAGCCACAGAGAAACAGGCTGGTCAACAAAGTATCTTCATGGGGTGGAGAGGAAAAATGGAGAGCTACCATATGGCCACTGTACACAATGTATGCCCACTTCACCCACTCTGTACCCATCCCATGCACTGAACTCACTATATGCCCACCCCACGCACCAAAGACACTGCCCTCCTCACCCACCATACACTATAGACCAAGCTCACCAAGCACCAAGACCACTCACCAAGCACACAGTATGCCCACCCCACCCACTACTCACCCCACCCACCATACACACTGCCTGCCCACTCTATCCACTGTATGCCTACCTACTTCATGCCCACCCCACCTACCATATGCTAACCCCACCTGCCATATCATCACCCCACCCACCATATGCACACACAACCTTACATTCAGTCCACCCACTAACCTATCATATACTCCATCACTCAGAATACTCTTTCATATTGGATCTTTCCGGCATAGTAATTTGAGATACCTTCCTTGATTGCAATAGAAACTATCCAGTGTTTCTTAACTATATTTAGCTGTTTGCTTTGCCAGCCACTTGCTTAATTCAGCTGTCTAGTATTCAGTCTGCTGCTTTATAACATTTACATTAAATTTCAAATTATTTCTCAGTGTCGTCATCAAGGCTGATGTCTTCTTCAGAGTTGCCAGATTCAACACCCAGTGACCAAAGCTCTGACTGTGAGAAAGTGGGGACACACTGGTGGAATGCTGAAGTAACAAAAGCTGTGCAGGAAAAGAAAGACGCATATTATTTGAAAATGCAGACAGAGGGGGTGAGTGAAGAGGAACGGAAAGAACGACAGAAAAAGTACCAGGAAGCGAAGCAGAAAGCTAAAAAAGTGGTAAGAGAAAGTAAGAGAAAAGCTGAAGAAGAGTTAGGAAAGTATTGGGCCAAGCTCAAAACTCTGCCACCAGAAGTACTTGAGGATGAGAGTAATGACAGTCACACTTCAGATGGAGAGAATGGCGATAAAGAGACGAAGCCTGAGATAGAAGGGGAAGAGGCAAATGGCCACAAAACTCCTGATTTACACTTTTTGACTGAAGAGGAAGCTGAGACAGCAGATATTTTAGATGTAAGTGTAAGTTGTTTCTTCTTGTTGTTATTACTTTGGGCAGTAAGGACTTTGCAAATACAGTACAGTGTTTGGCTTTGCAAATACATCTGTGTTGTTTTTGTGAAAAATCAAGTGAAGTCCTCACCCCATTCCCAGTGTACTAAGGCAGTATATATCTGAGCATATATCTATATTACTGTCTGTTTTGTTGTTGTTGTCTGTCTTTTATGAATTTCCATTCTTCTTGGAAATATAATTTAATTCAACCTATCTAGATGATAGGTTGAACTTTACCTCAACAGTTCTGACCCCTCAACCTTTTGCCCTCACTAATACTTTCCCAAAATGTTTAAATCTATACTCAGAGGAAAGGTTATTGTTACCTGGCAGGCCAAGTGTGTCTGGGCAACTACTCACTCAGTGCCTGTGATTTGTGAAACTTCATTACTGTAATCCTGTCAAATTATGTCACATACATATATATATATATATATATATATATATATATATATATATATATATATATATATATATATATATATATATATATATATGCAATTGACGATCACAAAACACTGATCATTTTATGCGGAAAATCCACAGAGAAAAATGAAAGGAGGTAACGTTTCGACTTTGTTAAAGCCTTTGTCAACCACCTCTTGTCAGTCTGGTTTGACAAAGGCTTTAACAAAGTCGAAACGTTACCTCCTTTCATTTTTCTCTGTGGATTTTCCGCATATATATATATATATATATATATATATATATATATATATATATATATATATATATATATATATATATATATATATATATATATAACACACACGTGAGGAACACAAAATGCACTTGTTTGCATTTGTGTTCCTCACGTGTTGCCCCAAAAAATGAGGTGATTTGATAAAATGCTATGCCCAAGATTACCATCCGAGTGCCGGCGGGGAAGTGGTTCATATAGCCTCGGCTATCACTTCCTTTTGTCCGGTCGTGATGGTCAAGTGGTTTAAGGCGTCCCTGTACATACCAGTTGCGTTGCTCCTGGGAGTATGGGTTCGAGTCACTTCTGGGGTGTGAGTTTTCAGTTGTATCTAGTCCTGGGGACCATTCAGGCTTGTTTGTGTATATATATATATATATATATATATATATATATATATATATATATATATATATATATATATATATATATATATATATATATATATATATATATATATGAATGAAAACTCACACCCCAAAAGTGACTCGAACCCATACTCCCAGGAGCAACGCAACTGGTATGTACAAGACGCCTTAAACCACTTGACCATCACGACCAGACATAATGAGGTGATAGCCGAAGCTATTTGAACCACCTCACCGCCGGCACTCGGATGGTTATCTTGGGCATAGCATTTTACCAAATCACCTCATTCTTTGGGGCACACGTGAGGAACACAAATGCGTACAAGCCTGAATGGTCCCCAGGACTATATGCGAATGAAAACTCACACCCCAGAAGTGACTCGAACCCATACTCCCAGGAGCAACGCAACTGGTATGTACAAGACGCCTTAAACCACTTGACCATCACGACCAGACATAATGAGGTGATAGCCGAAGCTATTTGAACCACCTCACCGCCGGCACTCGGATGGTTATCTTGGGCATAGCATTTTACCAAATCACCTCATTCTTTGGGGCACACGTGAGGAACACAAATGCGTA
>WNGS01167840.1:19086354-19108854 GCA_020271785.1 Procambarus virginalis | reverse complement strand
TCCCAGAGACGGATCGTATGTCGAAATATCGGAAGTCGAAGCGAATTTTCCCATAAGAATAAAGGATTTGAATTAATCCGTTCCCCACCCTCCAAAATATTAACATACATACACTTTTATACTGAATACAATGTTTTTTTCGAACTACAATAGAGTACCAAAACTTCACTTACCTTTATGGAGGGATTTCGATGGCGTATGGAAGATGGTGATGAGGGGGGAGAAGGAAGTTGTTACTGTTTGGAAGGGTTTCTTCCATTATCACATCAGGCAGTGATGTTTTTCTCTGGGTACTCTCTCTCTCCTACGTTTTGCCTGAATACCACTAGGACCTGGTTGTGGTTCAGTGCTTGTTTGTCTCACTACAAATTTGTCAAGAGACATTTGTTTTTCCATTCGATTTAACATTTGTCTGTAATGATGCATCACTTTAGCACCCATAATGTCCTTTTTCTTAACCAGTATGGTGGATATCGTTGACTGAGATTTGTTGTACTGCCTAGCCAGTTCACCGACCCGCACACCGTCTTCATATTTACGAATGATCTTTTGTTTCTGCTCTATGGTCATTATTACATGGGATCTCATATGTTGAGCCTTACCACTGACTTTCTTGGGACTCATGGCGCGATAGAAAATAATTACTTTAATGTTCAAAATGCAAAAAATCACCACAAAAGCGGAATTTCTTATAGGCGCGATCGTCACTAAGCGGGCAGCTGTAGTAAACTGAGGCAGGTCGGACCGCGTGACCGGGAACCACGCGCTCGGCCGACCCGAACGTGTACCAACATATATCGGATGTCGACGACACCATCGGATGTCGAGTCGCATTTTTTGATGAAATTTATATCGGAACTCGAATTTATCGTAAGTAGGGGCAATCGTATGTCGAGGTGCCACTGTATTTAATTATATTTTTTACCAAGAAAATGGCGTTTCAATACATTCAACACTGGTTTTGTCCTCTGTTGTTTGCAGAGTCTGCTGTGGTGCAATATCTGCAGGCGGCTTCGGCTTGTTGCTGTCCTATATCCGACTTGTTGGTTTTTCCAGTGGAGTTCATGGAGGGCCTTCTCGGAGGGTTGTTCCAGGTGCTCGGGGTTCTTCCCGTTTGTGGTAGGCTAGTTGTGCCAGATTCGGGACAGGCATGGCCTCCGGGTCCATCTTTTCTGGATGGCACAGGGATCACCCTTTGCACTGCTTAGGTTACCTCGTAAGGTATGTCGGCCCTTTCACGGTTTGTCCCATTAACGGGACGATTGGGGGTGGGGAGGCTTGCTCTGTTCGCTCGCTCCTGGTCTCATGATTTGTGGTCATTTTGTGTCGTTTCGTGCGGCCTGCGGTGGCATTATGTGGCTCCTCCTTCGGTGGGGTTTGGGGCTGGTGGGACAGGCTTCTTCTCCAGCACTCTGTGGAGTCATCTCGGAGTGGGTTCGCTTGGGCTTGGTCGCTACGACCTCATCCCTCGGGTGGGGTTCCCGCCTCTTTCCGGTCCTGAAACAGGACTGCATGGACCTTCGTTTTTTTCTGGACTTGTCCCATCTGATCTCGTAGGTTTATTGTCCCTCCTTTTGGATGACTACTCCTTCCCAGATCCGTCTTCTGTTGGAGCCGGGCGCTTGGATGGTGTCCCTGGATTTAAAGGATGGGAATTGGCATGTCATGATTCATCCGAGGTTCAGATGAATGCGTTCATTTGAATTGATTCATTTGAACCATTTATTCATTCATCTTTCAGTTGACTGATGCCAGAAATTTATACATATCCATTCAGCCTGGATAGCTCAGGGAAGCCTCCAGGACTCGCCCAGAAAATGGCGTTTTATTACAATCATAGCTGGTTTTTTCGCACCTCGGGGATGTCATGTTAAATGTGTGCACAGTACATGAGTTAATGACATTTCACAACAAAATATTTATTTTCCTTACTCATCTCTCATAAGTACTAGTATCTCAATTCTTAGTTGATAAAGTTCCTCCTAAATTTACCTAAGGACGTGTTTCAGGTTTTGTTGCCTCTTCCTGGTTACAGTGTTGAGTATCCTAACAATGAAATTAAAGACTGGTATGCTGAACTCTTGGAAGCTGATGGATTATCTTTTGAATCACTAAAACACCGTGTCAAGTAAGTACCATAACCTTTTAGGTTAGAGTTGTATTGGCTTGGGTTTTTCATCTATATCATCTTGCTAGACGAGTTTTCTCGAGAGAGTCTGATGACAGGCAAAAATATTTGTGTTTGATATCCCTTCAGCATAATAATTGCATCTTTAATTAGGTTTATTATATTATCCAAAGGCGGGCAGGACTGAGCTCCAAAATGACCAAATTCCTGGAGATACAGTATTATGAGAAACATGAGGGAGATAGTAGGCCCCTTTTCCAGGCCGGACCAAAATGGAGACAGATGGTGCATTGTCCCTGAAGATGGCTTCCCACTACTGGGTCACATCAAAGGAGTCCTGTTTGGCTTGCTAGGGATCATAACCAGAACCTGGTCCTCCCTCACAGAGGTGTAGAGAGTTGGGGATTGTTACGATCACCCACACCAGGAGAGCATCCAGAAATGAAGAGCAGCTATACCGACAACTGTGAAGTTCACAGAAAATGAAAGTGAAACAGCTAAAAAACTCATTAAAAACAAATGGTGCAATAAATGAATATATGTATGTATCAATGAATAAATGAATGTTTGTAACATTCAAGAACTAAGGAACTGTTGTAGGTCTATTGGCCCATTTTGAGGCAGCTCGTATGGGTCAATAGACCTTCTGCAGTTTCCTTAGTTTTATTGATACATACCGGTATATTCATTAATACAATAATACTTTTATTGATGTGTTCAGTAATTGATACTGTACATACATTCATTTATAGATACATAACAACATACACATGATTGTTTTGACATCCTAGGTCAACATTGAGTATCTGGTTCAGGCAATGTGTTTTGCTGACAATGAGGTCTTGTGTTGACAGATGGGGCTGGCTGTAAGATACTCAACTTGTTCTGTGCACAAAACTGACTTCAATGTAAATAAATAAAATTCATTTTATTTCCATGTCTGAGCATCTTGTATCCAAATTAATCACCCTATAAGGAAAAAAATTATTTTTTCTGTGGGGAGCCCCTACAGATCCCCTAAGCTATTCAGGCTGATATGGATATATTAGGCTTTGACATCAGTCAATGTGAATGGAGTTCTAGGCCTTCCGGGGACAATGAGCCAGAACCTGGCACCCTCAGAGGCACGAGGAGCCAATGGCCTATAGAAACTCGTGTGGTTGTAAGCATTCTGTGTTTGCCATCGACCGGGTCAGGCACCTAGAAAGGTAAGCGCCCCAAAACAAACCCCTGTTCTGGTTAAGAAATTGCTACTGAATGCCGAAATGTTAGACAGAACTCCCTAAACGAAAACGAGCAAACAAGCATGACGTCACCACGTTGCCATGCTGCTGTCTGGGCAGTTCCCCTCCTCCCTGGGAGGGGGAAGACCCTCACACTGGCTATCCACACCCCAGTTCTTTGGCTAATGTGTTTGGCAACGGTCATATGACTCTGGCTGCTGTTTTCTTGTCCTCCAGCCCTGTGCTTTGTGATGTAGTGCTGTTTCTCTGGTGATGTGTGAGCCAGGAGTAATTTCACAAATATTCGGGCTGCATGTGCCTAGGGTCTCCTTCCCTAGGTGCCCTCCTGTAAGTACTGCCCTTGGGGCCACCTTTCAAAAGTCACCTTGGGAGCTATCTCTGGTTGGTTCTTTGCTTCTTGGTGATTGACCATCCTTAGTGTGCTTAGGTATTTCACCCTTGTTTGCCCTTGGGTAGGGGAAGTTTGCACTGATACTGCAAAGGGTACTGCGCAGCTAGTTTTCACCTCTCATAGCGCCCGGCTCTGTTCCGTCTGAGTCCGTTGTCCTCTTGTGGAGTTTTTCTTTTGTTTTTTGTTTCCTGCCTCCTGGTAGGGGTTTTGCCCTTGGTTTTGGTTACCCCCTATTGTTATTGGTGGTCCCCTGCTGGGGGTCCCTATGAGTGGACATGTCTAGGGGGTTCAGCTTTAGCAGTTTGTTGGTAATATTGGGCGCCAGTTAGCAGTACCCTGCCTGGGCTTCCCTGAGCGTGAGTTCCCTCTCAGGACTCTGGGAAACCCTGTGTGGGTTCAATGAATGTGACCCCTGGGTTCCCCCCTCACCTTGTGCAAGTTTGAGGGTTGCTTGGTTCCCTTGTCTCTGGGTGACCTCCACCGTTTATGCCTCCGTCATGCTGCCTGCTGGGTCGGTGACATTTTCGACCCAGAGTCCAGCGAGTCTTGTTGCTTGTTTGTAACTCGGTACACCTAGTCCTCTGATGACTATACGAATGCAGGCAGCATAGGCGTTGCACGCTTGTTTTAGGTTGCTGCAGCGAGCTAGGTTGGTTGCTGACCCGGAAGTCCCGAGGCTGCCCCGTTTTGATTATTGGGATCCAGACTTGGGGGGTGTTAGTCACTTTGACTTTGGTTTAGTCCGCGCCCCCTTGTTTTTTCCCTGCTGTGGTTTGTCCAGGTCCTCCCCACCGTCTCCCCCTGCTTTCAGGCTCTGAAACGTCTGAGGGTTTTGGAGTCGGGGGCAGGGTTTACATGTAGTTGGTTTCAAGACTTGGGCGGTCTCGGGGATGCCCCTTCCGGGGTGACGACGGAGGCATTCGAGCCGGTTCCTCCTGCCAAAATGTCTGGGTCTGACCAGTGGGCCCCCCTTCCTTCCTGCTTTTGCGGCTGCCCCGGCTTTTTCTTGTGAGGCCGGGGCTTTGGGGGACGGTTCGGCTTTGGGTCCTGATGTATGGGCTCCCGGGGCGAGGGAGGGGCTGCCCTGGAAGTCTTGGGCCCTGTTGGCCCAAGACAACAAGGCACAAAACCGCTTGGGTTTTGTGCTCTCCAAGTGGGGTTTCTTGTTACAAGGGTGGTTTTTTTTTCTCCCCGCCTCATACGAGTTGGATTTGGTGTCAGCCCCTCCCCGGGTTCAGTTCCGTGTCCCTATCGGGTCCTTCGGTCCCATCCTTTCAGAGGTTTTCGGCATCCCATTCCCACCTCGTGAGGTGCGGGAGGCCATTTAGGTTACCTCCTGTGAGACACTGATTCTGCCTCCATAATGGATCATTCTTCGTTCAGGTTTGGATCTTCGTTTCCTCACTAGGTTCGTTAGGAGGTTCCGGAGTCATTATTGCTTGCGGACTGCCCTATTTTGTCATTGGAGGCTTGGCATACGTTTTGTCAGTCCCGCATGCTGGAGTGGCATGAAGCTGGGACAGTGGTCCAGGTTTTCCTGGGGGGCGAATTTGAGCACCTCAGAGCGTGCTTGTTCACCCGTGCCCTTCCTCGGGATGTTGGCATGGTGCAGCTTCATATGCAGGTTCCCTCCCTTTTGGCTGCACTGGTTGTTGGGGACTTGTGCACTCGTGGCCTGTTGGCTTCAGTCTTGCAGTTCTTTTCCCTCCTTGAGCTGTCCTCGGATTTGGCTTACGGAGGATGTACAGGCGCTTGGATTCGTTCCCGTGTCCGGTGGTTTGGTCTCGGTGGCGTGTGGGTCGTCTGCTCTGCTGAAGCTGTTCACGCCGATCCAGCGGGGATGCAGTACAGGTATTTCTGTTTTGTGCTTCTCGTCTTGCGTGTCGGCAGGTGGTGCTCGCTAACCTCCATAGAATCTGCCTGGGCCCCTGGTTCTTCGGTTTTCCTCTCCTTTCTGTCCCTTGTTGCTTGCGGAGTCTGTGGTTGAGCAGTATCTGCAGGCAGCTTCTGCTAGTTGTCGTCCAATGTCGGATTTGTTAGTTCTCCAGGAGGCCTGTGGGGGTTCTTCCTGGAGGGGTCGTGCTAGGGCTCGGGGTTCCTTCCATCAGGGTAGGCAGGTGGTGCCAGGTTCAGAGTCGGCGCCACCTTTGGATCTGCCTTCGTCTGGTCGGCACAGTGCTCGCTTTGCTTGGTAGTCGGTTTCTTGTTAGGGGCGTTGGCCCTTTCGCGGTTCGTCCCATTGCTGGGCGATAGGGGGGAGGCTCTCACTGTTTGTTCACGCCTGGTCTTATGTTTTTTGGGTTTTTCGAGTTGTTTCCGACGGCTGCATTGGGTGGCTCCTCCCCCTTCGGGAGGGTTTGGAGGAGGCCTTTTCTCCTGCAATCGATCGGTCCTCTCTGAGTGGGTGTGCTTGGGTGTGGTCGAAGGGACGATGTCCTTCAGGTGGGTTCCCGTCTGTTCCCAGTCCGGGTTCATGTCTGTTGTGCAGACATGTGGTTCCTTCTGGGCTTGTCCCATCTGAACCCCTGGGTCTTTTGGCCTCCTTGCAGATGACTATTCTGTCCCAGGTTTTGCTTTTTATGGAGCTGGGCGCTTGGATGGTGTCCCTGGACGTCTTGGACATGTTTTGGCACGTCTCGATTCGTCCAGAGATCAGGGACTGGCTCAGTTTTGTTGTGGGGCATCAGGGTTACCACTTACATTGCCTTCCATTCGGCTTGAACCTGGCACCTTGCTTGGTAACACGCCTTGCCCAGTTGTGGTGGCCTGTCTGTGTCTTTTAGGGGTTCAGGTCCTAGCCTGCCTTGGCTGGCTGGTGTGGGCTCCGTGTCTTTCAGCAGATCGGTCTGGTCCATTACGTGGCTGGTTCGATCTCCTCCTCGAGTTTTCGCGTTAGGTTTGATGACGCGAGTGTATCACTACTTGTATGGTGAGCAGGTGGCCTGGTTCATGGTGTCCTACCTGTGTGTTTCGTCTCGGCAGCAGTATGAAGTTTCCTGGTGGTCCTTCCGGTATTACTTGGCCCTTCGTCAGTTTACTGAGGTTTCTGTTCCGGTTGTTTTGTCCTTCCTATCATGGTCCCGGGATTGTTATCTTATGCCGAATACTGTCGTCTTGTATTGTGCGGCTCTGGCGGAGCCGCTACCAGCTTGCGTTCGGCATTGATGTTGCTTCTGAACTGTTCCACAAACTGTTGTGCGTTGTTTCACCTTCGGCCTGCTCATGCACCACCTGAGCTGTCCTGTCCTTGGATCAGGTGCTTTCTTTTCTCTCTTCTCGTTTTGTGGTGGCCGCTTTGGTTCAGGATTATTTCACCAAGTCTCTTTTCTTGTTGGCATTGGCCTCAAGGGGTCAGGTCGGGGAGCTTCATGCTTTCCTCTGGCACAAGGGTTTTTGCTCTTTCAGTCCTGGTGTTAGGTTTTTTCGTCTACAGCCATCTCCTTCTTTTCTGGCGAAGAATGAGACTGCTGAGAATGAGAATGCTTTCCGGAGGGGTCCTGGGTTGTTGATGCTTAGTTGGTTCGACCGGACGTGCATCATGTGCTGTGTTCGGTCATGGCTCTCGGCCATTACCTGCGTGCCACGGCCTCTGTTCCCAGGGGCGCACTTTGGGTTGACCTGGTTTCCCTTCTTCCGTGTTCCAGAGTTTGGGTCGCTCAGGATGTCTGCAGGGTTATTCTGTCCAGTCAGCTTGCGGTCTATCACTGTGCCCATGAAGTTTGTAAGTTTGCTGTGCTGGCTGTCGTCTTCAGTAACATGTCTTAGGCTGACATTCGGGCATGGAGTTTTTTGGAGGTCGAACAGGGTCCTGGCCATTCTCTACCTTGACATTGTTCCTGGGCCTAGTCGGGCCTGTGTTACATTGGGTCGGCGGTTGCAGCCAGTTGTCTCGACTTCGAGCTGAGGAGTGAGTGCTGACTGCCTCCCGGGTAGGTCCCTCTTGTTTTTGTCTTTTGATAAGTAGCTCCGGGGAGTCATAGGGACTCCCCCCCCCCCTCCCCAGAAAACCAGCGTTGAATGTAATAAAATGCCATTTCCTGGGTGACACCCGAAGGCTATCTGGCAACCCTCCCTCCCTCTGATCGGCGGTTTTTCGCTTGTTATTTACATCCAGCCTCAGAACTGGGGTGTGGATAGCCAGCACAGGGGTCTGGTGCGCCCCCTTTCCACTCTCTTGGAGGGGGGGGGGGAGCTGCGCAGACAGCAGTTCGGTGACGTGGTGACATCATGCTTGTTTGCTCGTTTGCTCGTTTTCATTTGGGGAGTTCTTTCCACTAGTTCGGCTTTCAGTAGCAATTTCTTAACCAGAATAGGGGGTATGTTTTGGAGGACTTACCTTTCTGGGTGCCTGACCTGGTCGATGACAGACATAGAATGTTTCCAATCACTCGGGGGTTTCTATAGGCCATTGCTCCTCATACCTCTCTGAGGGGGCCAGGTTCTTGCTTGTGGTCCCCGGTAGGCCTAGAACTCCATTCGCTTAGACTGATGCCAGGGGGTCTAATACATTCATATCAGCCCAGTTAGCTCCGGGGAACCTCCAAGTCTCACCCAGAAACTGGCGTTTCATTCCATTCAATGCTGGTTTTCTGGGGGAAGCCCCTTCGGCTACCCGGAGCTATCAAGGTTGATATGATTATCCCTAACTTTGGCATCAGTCGATGTGGGTGGAGTTCTAGGCCTACCGGGGACCACGAGCCAGAACCTGGCCCCCCTCAGAGAGGCACATGGAGCAATGGCTTATAGAAGTGTGCATATAATTGTGGAGCAGTCTATATCTGCCATTGACCTGGACAGGCACCCAGAAAGGTAAGCACCCCAAATCAAACCCCCCTATTCTTGTTAAAATGACGAAAGTAAGCAATCGAGTGGACAGAACTCTCCAAATGAAAACGATCAAGCAAGCATGTCACACGAGCTGTGGTGCATTTCTGCACAGCTTCCCCCCTCCTCGGGAGGGGGAAGGGGGAGCTCCAGACCCCCGCGCCGGCAATCCACATGCCAGTTCTTCGGCTGATGTGAGGCATCACGGTCATGTGGCTCCAGCTCCAGACTCTTCTGTTATGCTGTGCCTTGGTTCAGTACTGCCCTTACAGGGGTTTCTGCTCTTTTGGTCGCGGTGATCGGTTTGTTCGTCTGCAGCCGTCTCCTTCTTTTCTGGCGAAGAATGAGACTGCTGAACAAATCCACAATGGCCGTGACGAGGATTCGAACCTACAGTACGTCCGGGAGCATCCCAGACGCTGCCTTAATCGACTGAGCTACGACATGATGTGAGGCAGCGTCTGAGATGCTCTCGGACGTAGGTTCGAATCCTCGTCACGGTCCTTGTAGATTTGTTCATTTAATACATCACGCTATTGTGATTTCTGTGTGTAATGAGACTGCTGCTTTCTGGAGGGATTCTTGGGTTGTTGATGCTTTGTGGATCAGGCCGGGCAGTGCATCATGTGTTCTGTCCAGTTGCGGCCCTCCGCCATTATTTGCGCGCCATGGATTCTGTGTCTGGGGATGCGCTTTGGGTTGATCCAGTTTCCCTTCTTCCCTGTTCGTGGGTACGGGTCTCTCAGGTCATCCACAGGGTTATTAAGTCTAGCCAGCCTGCGGTCTATCCCCATTCTCATACATTCTCACGTTCGTAAGTTAGCTGCTCTTGCTGCCATATTTGGTAACATTTCCTGGGCTGACATTCTGGCACGAACAGGGTGGTTGAACAGGGTCCTGGTTGCATGCTTCCTTGTTAATGTTTCTGGGCCTAGTTGGGACTGTCACTTTGGGTCAGCAGTTGTAACCAGTTGTCTCGACTTTGAGTTGAGATGTGAGCACCGGCCGCCTCCCGGGTAAGTCCCTCTGTTTTAGTCTTCGGTGAAGTAGCTCCAGGGAGCCGAAGAGTGGGTCTGGGGCTCCCCTTTTCCCCTCCCGGGGAAGGGAGGGAGCTGTGCAGACATGCGGCATGGCTTGTGTGATGTCATGCGTGTTTGCTTGTTTTCATTTGGGGAGTTCTGTCCACTTTTCTATTTTCGTCGTTTTTAACCAGAGTAGGGGTTTGTTTTGGGACGTTTATCTTTCTGGGTGCCAGTCCCTGTCGATGGCAGATATGGAATGTTTCACAATTTGCATTTCTATAGGCAATTGCTCCTCGTGCCTCTCTGAAGGGGGGCCAGGTTCTGGATTGTGGTCCCCGATAGGCCTAGAACTCCACCCACATTGACTGATGCCAAAGTTAGGGATAATCATATCAGCCTGGATAGCTCCGGAGAGCCCCTGGAACTCACCCAGAAAATGGCGTTTCATTACATTCAACTCTGGTTTTTTGAGGCTTCACGTTTCCTGAGGCCAGCAGTACTCTGTAAAACTTCACTGACTTGTTGGACGCTTTCTTGTTGAAATTTGCTGTCTGTGCCTCTGTGACGGGGGCCAGGTTCTGGCTCTGGTCTCCAGTCTTAGGTTAAACAGAACTGCAGTAACTTCAGCACTGTCAGCAATGCAGCAATGTCAGTGAGATAGCTTCAGGGAGTCACCGAGGCTCTACCAGAAAGAGATGTTTCATTTCATTCAATGCTAAGTGTTTATTACAGTACATTATTGTTTTTGATTGTATTTCCAAAAGTTCCAGCTTCTGTATGGTACATGATATCTTTATATGATTATTGAATATGTTTTCACACATTTCTACTTTCATTTATTATTAGATCATATGCAGTCGGTGGAGCATATCGGCGATTGATTGTTCGTCCAGCAAATGTCAATGGTACAATATGTTACTACAAAGATAATAGTAAAGCTCTCGTCCTATCAGACATGGACAAGTTACGGGATATTGATATTACAGATAATATATTAGCAGGTGAGTTCTGCAGCCCCCATCTCATTTAAATGTACTGTTGTTAGAAATTCATACGAATCTTTATTGTACAAGAATTTCTGTTATATTCAATACTTATTCTTCATTGGCTTGTTCATGAGAGTGATGTGTAACACTTGATACAGCAAGGTTTACTGTATTGAACCTTGTTTAACTATTTCATCATTGGTTTTCTCTTAGACAAAACTCCTCAACTAATCCCAAAATACAGTACAATACATAGATCATTGCTGGAAACCATGTTGGAAGCTACACTCTTTGTGACCATTGATAGATCTCAGAATATTGCCTTTCCTAACTGACCCTTAGTAGCCCTATGTGCCCAGTGCTCTGGTACCACGTGGAGTCAAGAGGTGCATATGGCAAGATCCAAAACCAACCTCATAATAGAGTTCAACACTGAGGAAGTACAGGCATAGCAAAACAAACTACACATCTTGTTGAAAGATCAGAAAGATGGAAGCAAAACAATTGTAATTTTCCTGATGTCATCAAACCAAGTACTAGAATCTTAATTTTAACAAATTTTAACAAATTTAATGTTATGTAAATTTATTGATATAGATAAAATCAAATGTAGAAAGCCAGATGCTTGGGGCAAGTCTCGCCCAACTTCCCAAGATGACACTAGGACGTATGTGAGTGTCATAGTCAAGTTGGGGTCTACCCCAGTGCCACTCATTAAGAAATATTGGCATCTATAGTGACTCCATACAGTTTCTGTGAGGAGCCCTGTCGTCTCTGGAGCTATCTAGGCTGAATGGATATGTTTAACTTAATAGCATCAGTCAATGTGCTTCGTGTTCTTGCCTACCGGGGACCAGAACCTGGCCTGGACTGGCTTGGGGAGGACATGGGGGCGCTCAGGGCTGTTCCGAGGTCCGGTGCCTTGGGCTTGGCTGCTCGCGCGTCGGCCGCCTTGTTGAAGCTGTTTGCGCCGATCTTGCGGAATGCGGTTGCCCAGTTTTATGCTTCCCGGCTTGTGTGTCGACAGGCGGTGCTTGCCTGCTCTTTGGAATCAGCCTTGGCCCTGGCTCTTAGGTTGTCTTTGCCCTTTGGTCCACTGCTTTTTGCTCTGGCAGCTGTGGCACAGCAAATTCAGGCTGCTTCGGCCAGTTGCAGTCCGATGTCGGACTTGTTGGTTCTCCGGGGGGATCCTTCCCGGAGGGGTCGTGCCAGGGCTCCGGGTTCCTCTCGTCGTGGTAGGCCACTGGTGCCAGGGTTCAGGTTTGGCTCCGCCTTTAGACCCGTCTTCGGCTGGTCGGTCCTGTGTTCGGCGGCTTGCGCTGTTTGCTCACACCTGGTCCCACGACTTGTTGGCGTTTCGGGTCATTTCCTTCGGCTTGCGGTGGAGTTGGGTGTCCCTTCCCCTTCAGGGGGCTCGGGGCTGATGGGGCAGGCTTCCTCTCCTGTGCTCCGTCGAGTCGTCTTGGAGTGGGTTCGCTTGGGCGTCGTCAAAACAAAGTCATCCGTCAGAGGGGTTTCCCATCTGTTTCCAGTGCTGAAACGGGACTGTGCGGACCTGCGTTTCACTCTGGACTTGTCCCGTCTGTTACCCCTGGGTTCATTGCCCCTCCTTTCAGATGACTACGCTGTCTCAAGTTCGGCTCCTGTTGGAGCCAGGTTTTTGGATGGTGTCTCTGGACCTCCGGGACGCTTATTGGCACGTCCCGATTCATCCAGGGTTCAGGAAATGGCTCGCGTTTGTTGTGGGGTGTCTTGGTTACTGCTTTTGTTGTCTCCCATTCGGGTTGAACCTGGCACCTCGCGTGTTCACACGTCTCACGCAGGTCGTCTTGGCCTACCTTGACGACTGGCTGGTTTGGGCTCCCAGCCGGTCCAGTTGTCTGCTAGCCATGGATTTGGTTCTTTTCCAGCTCGCCGGGTTCGGGATCTTGGTGAACTGGAGGAAGTCCCATCTTGTGCCCTCCCAGGTTCGGTCGTGGCTGGATCTTGTATGGAATTCTCGCACCGCTTCCTTGTCTCTTCCTCCGGAGTCTCTCCTTCGGCTGTGGTTCCGCTTGCACCCTTTTCTGTGGGGCTCCTGGGTCACCTGGCGGTTGCTCGAGGGTTTGTGCAGGAGCCTGAACTTCGCGATGTTGGTCTACCCACCAGGTCGGGTTTGGCTTTATCGGCTGTTCTGGTTCCTTCGGGGACGTCCTTTCCACCTTTTTTTCATGACCGCAGGGTTTGACCCCCGGGGGGGGTTTGCATCGGCTGCTGTGTCGTCTGCTTTCTCTTTGGGTTTTTAGGGGTTCAGTGCCTTGGCGCCTGCCTGCCCGAGCCCTCGCTCGATGTGTTCACGGTTGCGTTGTCTCTCAGCTGGGGCTTTATGGCCAATGCTCACCAGACCGACCAGGGGCAGTGGGGTCCATCCTTCCGTCGAGCCCACAGCACAGTGCGGGAGCTCGCAGCGGTGTGGTTTAGAGGAGCTTTAGAGGATTCAGGTCACCCATGGATCAACGATCCGGCTCCATTCGGCCTGCTCCCCGGTGGTTCATTGCCTGAACCGAGGGGGTTCGATGCGGTCCCTGGCTGTTTGGCACTGGTCGCTTCAGGTGACTCGACTGCTGAGTTCTCGGAGTTTGGCGCTCCTGGGGGTTCACGTGCGGGGAGTGTCCAACGTCTTGGCCGACGACCTGTCCCGTTTCGTTCCCCTCGCCATGGAATGGACGGTTGACGCCTACTCCTTCTGTTGGCTCTGCTGGACATTCTGGTGCCCCGAGGTGAACCTTTTCGCGTCAGCGAAAATGGCGTTTCATTACATTCAACGCTGGTTTTTTGGATGTTTAAAGAAGGAAATTTCATCTAGGGTGGAACGAGCAGCAGAAGAGATGGATATTATAGAAAAAATAGTAGGGTTAGGAGAAGGCCTAAATTCAAAGGAGCATGTTTGTGATTTTAGGAGGATAGGAAAATATGAGAAAGACAAGAACCATCCCTTAAAAGTGACATTTAATGGAGTGAAGTATATAACAGAAGTGCTTCAGAATACCAGAAAATTGCATTATGATGAAGATGGCAAACTTTGGTCAATAAAGCAAGTCCTCTCAAAAGAAGATGGAAAAACTAAAAATTAACCTTATTGAAGCAAAATGTCTAAATGGGGATAGTAATGATGAAGAAAGGAATTCTTTTCTATGGAAAGTCCCTATGGCTCCCCGGAGCTTACTAGGCTGATTTGCTAATGTCAGACTTTGGCATCAGTCATGTGTATTGAGTTCTATGGGCCTACCAGGGACCACGAGCCAGAACCTGGCCCCCTCTAGAGAGGCAAGGGGAGCAATGGCCTATAGAAACCCCCGTGTGATTGGAAGCATTCTATGTCTGCCATCGACCGGGTTAGGCACCCAGAAACGTAAGCGTCCCAAAACAAACCCCTATTCTGGTCCCCTATTAAAGGGAGCTGGTCGGCCGAGTGGACAGCACGCTGGACTGTGATCCTGTGGTCCCGGGTTCAATCCTGGGTGCCAGCGAGAAACAATGGGCAGAGTTTCTTTCACCCTATGCCCCTGTTACCTAGCAGTAAAATAGGTACCTGGGTGTGAGTCGGCTGTCACGGGCTGCTTCCTGGGGGTGGAGGCCTGGTCGAGGACCGGGCCGCGGGGACACTAAAGCCCCGAAATCATCTCAAGATAACCTCAAGATGGTGAAAAT
The DNA here is from genome assembly GCA_020271785.1 of Procambarus virginalis. Taxonomy (NCBI): domain Eukaryota; kingdom Metazoa; phylum Arthropoda; class Malacostraca; order Decapoda; family Cambaridae; genus Procambarus; species Procambarus virginalis. The sequence goes on along the minus strand of WNGS01167840.1, from coordinate 19,094,569 downwards.
TGCAACCAAAAGCTGAACGAGTGGATAGAACTCCCCAATCAAAAAAACGAGCAAACTAGTATGACGTCACCCGTCGTCACGCCGCTGTCTGTGCAGCTCCCCCCCTGCCCAGGGAGGGGGAAGGGGAAGCCCCAGACCCACTGCACTGGCAATCCAATCCTCCCTTGCTTCGTGCGAGTTTGAGGGTTGTTCGGTCCCCTTGTCTCGGGGCGACCCTCACTGTTTTTGCCTCCGTCATGCAGCCTGTTGGGTCGGTGACACTTTCGCAACGGTATCCTGTGAGTTTTGCTGCTTGCTGGTGACTCATTTTATCCAATCTGTGGATGATCATCTTCGGGTACAGGCAGTGCAGGCGTTGCATTCTAGGTTTCGGTTGTTGCAACACGCTCGGTTGGTTGCTCACCCGGATGCCCCGCGGCTGCCCCATTTTGCTTATAGTGACCCCCCACCCCCCCGACTTGGGGGTAGGGGTCACTTCGACCCTGGTTCAGTCCGCACCTCCTCGTTCTTCCCCTCCTGTTGTTTGTTTTGGTCCCCCTCCCCTGCTTCCGGCCCAGAAACGTCTGAGGGTTTCTGAGTCGGAGCAGGGGTTAATTGGTCTCGAGACTCGGGCAGCCTTAGGGGGATGCCCCTTCCGGTGTGGCAATGAAGGCATTCGAGTCTAGTCCCCCGGCCGAAGCCTTTGGGTCTGACCAGTGGGCCCCCTTCTGTCCGGCTTCTACGGCTGCACCAGCCTTGTCTGGTGGGGTCAGTGCTTGGGGAGAGGACTTGGCCCTGGGTCCTGCTGAGGAGGACCTCTGGGCTGGGGAGGGGCTGACTTGGGGGCCATGGGCCCCACTGGACCCCGCCTGGGTTTTTCTGCCCTCTCAGCAGAGCTTACTGTTGCAAGCAGTTGGGGTTTTCTTTTCCCCCATCTGCGTACGAGTTGGGCTTGGTGTCTGCCCCTACCCTGGTTAGTTTCCATGTCCCCCCGGGTTCTTCGGTTCCGTCTTTCCGGAGGTTTTCGGCTTATCGCATCCAACCTGCTGCGGTGCGGGTGGCCCTTGCGGCAAACCTCCTTCGTGACCCGGATTATACCTCGGCAATGGATCCCTCGGCTTTCAGGTTTGGGACTTCATTCCCTTTCTGGCTCCGTTACGCAGTTCCGGAATCGTCCTGGCTGGCGGACTGTCCTATGTTTGCTTTGGAGGCTTGGCATTCCTTCTGTTGTTCCTGCACGCTTGATTGACATGAGGCTTCGACGGTGGTTCATGTTTTCCTGGGTCGCGACCTTGAGCACCTCAATGAGTGCTTGTTGGCCCCTGCCCTTTCCCGGGATGTTGGCGTCGTGCAGCTCCATGTGCAGGTTCCCTCCCTTTTGGCTGCGCAGGTTGCTGACAACTTGCGCGCCTGTGGCCTCTTGACTTCGGCCTTGCGTTACTTTTCCCTCCTGGAGCTGTCTTCAGACTGGCTTGAGGAGGATGTGGGGGATACATGGGGCTGTTCCTGGGTCTGGTGCCTTTTGCTCGGTGGCTCGCTCGTTGGCTGCCTTTTTGAAGCTCTTTGCGCCGATCCTGTGGGATGCGGTTTTGCTGTTTTATGCTTCCAGGCTCGCGTGTCAGCTGTCGGTGCTTGCCTCCTCTCTGGAATCGGCCTGGGCCCTGGCTCTTGGGATGTCCTTGCCTTTATGTCCTCTGCTTTTTGTGGATTCTGCCATGGTGCAGTATGTGCAGGCTGCTTCGGCTAGTTGTCATCCTATATCCGACTTGTTGGTTCTCCGGGGGTCTTGGGGCTTTCCGGGCCTTCCCAGAAAGGTCGGGCCAGGGTTCGGGGTTCCTCTCATCGGAATAGGCCACTGGTGCCAGTTTCGAGTCTGGCCCTGCCTTCGGACCCACCTTCGTCTGGTCGGCGCAGTGTTCGCTCTGTGTGAGGTTCTGGGTCTCGTAAGGGGTGCCGGCCCTTTCGCGGTTCGCCTTATTGATGAAGCGATGGGGGGGAGGCTTGCGCTGTTCGCTCACGCCTGGTCCCATGATTCGTGGGTGTTTCTGGTCGTTTTGTGCGGCCTCCGGTGGCGTTGGGTGACTCCCCCTCCTGTGGGGGGTTTGGGACAGGCGTCTTCCCGTGCGCTCTGTCAGGTCGTCTTGGAGTGGGTTCGCTTGGGCGTGGTCGAAACAACGACGTCCCTCAGATGGGTTTCCCATCTGTTTCCGGTCTCGAAACAGGACTGCATGGACCTGCGGTTCATTCTGGACTTGTCCCGTCTGATCCCCTGGGTTCATTGCTCCTCCTTTCGGATGACCACACTGTCCCAGGTTCAGCTCCTGTTAGAGCCGGGCGCTTGGATGGTGTCCCTGGACCTCCAGGACGCTTATTGGCACGTCCCGATTCATCCGGGGTTCAGGGTCTGGCTTGGTTTTGTTGTGGGGCTTCGTGCTTGAGGAACTGGAGGAAGTCCCATCTGGTTCTCTCCCAAGTTTGGATCTGGCTGGGCCTTGTGTGGGACTCTCGGACCGATTCCTTGTCTCTTCCTCCGGAGTCTCTCATGCGGCTGCGATCCCGCATGCGCCTGTTTCTGGAGGGATCCCGAGTTACCTGGCGGTTGCTCGAGGGTCTGTGCGGGGGCCTATATTCACGATGCTGGTCTACCCCACCAGGTCTGGTTTGGCTTTGTCGGCTTTTCTGGTTCCTTTGGGGACGTCTCCTCCGCCTCTCTCGCGATCGTTGGGTTCGGACCATGGGAGCTTTGTGTTGGTTGCTGCGTCGCCGGCTTCCTCTAAGGGTTTTTTGAGGGTTCGATGCCTTGGCACCTACCCGAGCCCTCGCTCGATGTGTTCACGGACGCGTCGTCTCTCGGCTGGGGCTTTGTAAACAGTGCTCACCAGGCCGGCCAGGGACGGTGGAGTCCGTCCTTCCATCGAGCCCGCAGCACTGTACGGGAGTTCGCGGCGGTGTGGTTTGCTCTTTGGAGGCTTCGAATCGCCCACAGATCGACGATCCAGCTCCATTTGGACTGCTCCCTGGTGGTTCATTGCCTGAACCAGTTCATTCGATGCGGTCCATGGCTCTTTGGTGCTGGTCGCTTCAGATGACTTGTCTGCTGAGTTCTCGGGGTTTGGCTCTCCTCGGCAGTTCACGTGCAGGTAGTGTCCAACGTCTTGGCCGACTGCCTGTTTCATTTCGTTCCCCTCTCCACGGAATGGACGGTCAATGCCGAATCCTTCCGTTGGCTTTGCCAGACGTTCGGACGCCCCGAGGTGGACCCTCTTCACGTCGGTGTGGTCGCAGCGCAGCGCCTTCCCCTGTATGTGGCACCCTTTCCCAACTGCGAGGCTGTCGGGGTCGACACCTTTCGGCAGTACTGGTCGAGGTAAGGGTTCCTGTACCTCTTTTCCTCGGTTCAGCTGTTGCTCCAGGTCTTGATTTGCTTGGAGACTTTCCATGAGAGAGTTGTCCTCTTGGCCCCTTGGTGGCCGGCCCAGCCGTAGTTTCAGGCACTGCTTGCTTGGTGTCCGAACCTGGAGGTTTTCCCGCGGCTCCGTCTCTTCCAGCAGATTAGACTGATACGTCACGTGGATGTTTCTATCTTCTCCTCGAGTCTTCACAGATGGTATTTTTGGCTCGAGTTTATCATCATCTCTATGGTGATCAGGTGGCTTCCATATTAGTGTCCCACCTGCGGGCTTTGTCTCGGCGGCAGTATGAAGTTTCCTGGCGGTCCTTCCGGTTCTTCTTGCGTCTTCGTCATTGTACTTCGCTTTCTGTTAGGGGTGTTGTTGTCCTTTCTCTCTTGGGTTTTCCAGGACCGTTTCATGCCTAACACTGCTGCCTCGTATCGTGCGGCGCTGGTGGAGCCTCTCCAGCTTGCTTTCGGTATTGATGTCATGTCTGCTCCATTTCGCAAGCTGTCTCGGGCATTGTTTCACTTCCGGCCTGCTCATGCACCACCTGAGCCGTCCTGGTCTTTAGACAGAGTGCTCTCTTTTCTTTCTTCTTCTCATTTTGTTGTGGCCCCTTTGGTTCCAGATTGTTTTTCGAAGGCTCTTTTCCTGTTGGCATTGGCTTCTGGGGGTCGGGTTGGTGAGCTTCATGCTCTCCTCCGGGTTTCTGCTCTTTCATTCGGGGAGATAGGTTTTCTTCGTCTGCAGCCTTCTCCTTCTTTTCTGGCAAAGAATGAGGCTGTTGCTTTCCAGAGGGGTCCCTGAGTTGTTGATGCTTTGTTGGTTAGACTGGGGGTGCATCATGATTTGTGTCCGGTTGCGGCTCTCCACCGTTATTTGCGCACCACGGCTTCTGTGTCCGTGGACGCACTTTGGGTTGATCCGGTTTCCCTTCTTCCCTCTTCGAGGGTGCGGGTCTCCCAGGTCGTCTGCAGGGTTATTAACTCTTAAACTGCGCAACACATCATATGATGTGCGTCACATCATATAATGTATTGGAGTGCTACGCAAGATTTAAACGTGTCGCGGATACACGGGGTTCACCTCACACCTCTTCACCTCACAAATTAGTAGTTTCAAAGCGTTATATGACAAAGAGTGCTGGGAAGACGGGACACCACGAGCGTAGCTTTCATCCTGTAACTACACTTAGGTAATTACTTAGGTAATTACACACGGCTCAGCTCATCAGGGCTCTTGTAAACAGACGCCATTTTTTTTTTTAAATCATGCGCAAATTCCCGGGTGTGAGGGCCTCAGTATTGAGTGAGCCACCAAGCCTGATGCACGCAGCATGAGCTCACAGCACTGCTGTTCAGCTTGTGACCACAGCATCACCTAAAAATGCCATAATATGTATGTTCATGCTATTATTTAGCGATGATAGTGTTACAGAAGACCCCTGACTGTGATAAAAAGTACCTGGATTCTGATAATAGCAGGATTCTTGTGATAATTAGCACTGTAGTGGAAGGAGTAATCTTGGTGGGGAGGGAGGTAGCATTGTCTGCTGACTTTGTGTGACCACCTTTTACTGTCTGGACTCACTATACCAGCTTAGTTGTTCGCTGTGGTGAACAAAACATGCAGATACTTATATATAAAACGTCTGTATATAGTGAATAAAAGCAAAAACAGTATGGTGGGAGGAGAATGTGGGCAAGTGAGGTGTTGAGGGAGTGAGTGGCAGCGATTGGCTGGCTGGTGTGTGGCGGTCACACCTCGTTGCTTTTTGACACATAATACCAACTTAGTGGTTCGTTATGGTGAATAAAACATGCAGATACTTATATATAACCAGTATATGTAGTGTAATAACCGACAAAGTATTTGTTCACTGATTGATGAACATAATAATTGAATCAACAATATGCACATCATAATTTTGAGTACAGCGATGATTCACACATTTTATTATATAAATATATCACACTACACACTACTGAATAATATTACAGCAAAAAACTACGAAAATTCAATCAGAGACATTGAAATAATTAGGTAATTATCTCTTTGTGGCCACTCCTGCCTGACAGCTGGGGAGGAGCAGACCGCCTGGGATGCACACTGAGTCAGCGCCTGTTTTTTTGCCAGACTTCCCCACCCTATAGCGGGCAATATATGCCACTTACGATTTGTTTATTATTTTTCCCATGATCAGAGAACATAAATTAACAGGTTTCGAAGATTTTTTATGCTCCTATGGGTGACAAATGTTAATTAGCCCTGAGCAACACAAGGGTTAAGGCTAGCCTGCCTGCGGTCTATTCCCATGCCCATGACGTCCGTAAGTTTGCTGCTCTTGCCGCTGTCTTTGGCAATATATCCTAGACTGACATTTGGGCACGGGGATTTTGGCGGTCGAACAGGATCCTGGCTGCTCGTTACCTTGATAACGTTCCTGGGCCCAGTCGAGCCTGTGTCGCTTTGGGTCGGCGGATGCAGTCAGTTGTCTCGACTTCGGGTTGAGGAATGAGCAGCAACTGCCTCCTGGTTAAGTCCCTATTCTTTCCTCTGTGGGTAGTTAGCTCCGGGGAGCCATAAGGGCTCCTCCCAGAAAACCAGCGTTGAATGTAATGAAACTTCATTTTCTGGGTGAGTCACGGAGGCTCCCCGGCATCCCTCCCTCCCTCCCGTCTGGTGCCGTATACTGTCGCCTCTTATCTGGTGGCACTGGCAGGGCCACTCCAGCTTGCGCTTGGTGTTGCTGTTCCTTTTGCTCCGTTCCTTTTGCTGTCTACTGCGTTGTTTCGTCTCCGACCTGCTCATGCCCTTCCGGTGCCGTCCTGGTCGTTGGCCCGGGTGGTCTATTTTCTTTCTTCTCCTTGGTTTGTCGTGACCTTTTCAGTTCTGGTTTTTTTTTCGGGTCTCCTTTTCCTGTTGTCATTGACCTCTGGGGGTTGGGTCGGGGAATTTCCGATTCTCCTCCAGCGCCCGTGTTTTTTCTGTTCGTTTGGTCCTAGTGGTAGGTTGTTCGTTGCTACAGTCTCCTTCTTTTCGGGTGATGTTTGGGTACTGTTTGGGTCTGCTGTTTTCCGGAGGGGTCCTTAGGTTGCTGTTTGGTTGTTCAGGCCGGGGGTGCTTCGTGTGTTGTCCTGTTGCGGCTCTTCGCTGTTCTCTGCGCGTCTTGGCCTCTGGGGCCATGGGCACGTTTTGGTTTGCCCGGGTTCCCTTCCTTCCTATTCTGGGGTTCGGGTCTCCCGGGTCATCTGAAGGGTCCTTTGGTTTGGTATGTGGTCTTGTTTGTGGGTTAAGGCGCATGGCATCCACCTCCCGGTTCCTTCCCTCCTTTCCTTATCTTTGGTGAGGTAGCTCCAGGGAGCCAACAGCCCCCCCCCCCAGAAAACCAGCATTGAATGTAATGATAGGCCATTTTCTGGGTGAGTCCTGGAGGCTCCTTGGTATCCCTCTCTCCCTCCAGTCAGCAGTGTTTTTTGCGCATTTTGACACCCAGCCTATGAACTGCCGGTTGGATCCCCGGCGCTGGGGGTTGCGCAGACGGCGGCAACGTGATGACGTCATGCTAGTTTGCTAATTTTTTTTTTTTTTGGGGGGGGGAGGTTCTGTCCACTTGTTCGGCTTTCAGTAGCAATATTTTCACCAGAATAGGGGTTTGTTTTGAGGCGCCTACCTTTCTGGGTGCATGTCCCGGGCGATGGCAGACATAGAATACTCCCAACTACAGGGGGGGTTTCTATATTGCTCCTCGTGCCTCTCTGAGGAGGCCAGGTTCTTGCTCGTGGTCCCTGATAGGCAAGAACTCCAAGCACATTGACTGATGCCAGAAAGTTATACATATCCATTCAGCCTGGATAGCTCTGGGGAGCCTCCAGGACTCACCCAAAAATTGCTTTTCATTACATTGAAGCTGTTTTTTTTTTTTTTTGTGGTCTGAATTCTAATGTGTGTTTTCCATAGAATTTTCAGTACTTTGCATACAGGTATTAAATTTTTCTGGGAAAGAGGGCAGTTGGGAGATGGTGGGGGAGGGGAAGAGAGAGTGGTTAAGGAAGATAGATGAGAGAGAAGGGGAAGACTTGGGAGACAGCTGAGATTGGGAGAAAGGGGAGGATATAGGGTGGAGAGAGGTATGTTTGGGAGATGGAGACAAGGGGGGTTGGGCAAGAGATATGAGAGAGGGGAGGGTGGAGAGAAACCCAGACACAGCTAGATACCCCACTTAATAATTTTTAAAATAAAGGTATACATAATAACAATATTTGTAGTTTAAGTATTCATTAAGTAGGTTTTGTGCATATGTTTGAAGCAAACATTTATCATAATTGTTTTGTATTAACAGAGGGTCCTAATAAGGCTGTGATTGTAGAGATGACACTTCCAGCATCATCATATGCTACAGTGGCACTTAGAGAACTGCTCAAGATGGATACCTCATCCCAGGTGAGTAATAATTTACAACCTCACTCTAATGCTAGGTGAATATCATCATTGAAGTCATATGCAATAGTATGTATACAATATCCAGTTATTACATATTGCTGAGTGATGACTTACCATGAAGAGGAGGTGTGTGGCGGTCACTCCTCGTTACTTTTTGACTCATAATAGCAACTTAGTGGTTCATTATGGTGAACAAAACATGCAGATACTTATATATAACCTGTGTATATAGTGTAATAACCGACAAATTATTTGTTCACTGTTTGATGAACGTAATTGAATCAACAATATGCACACCATATTTTTTAGTACAGCGATGATTCACTCATTTTATTTTATAAATATATCACACTACACACTATTATTTTTACCATGATCAGTGAACACAAATTAACAGG
>WNGS01167840.1:19066177-19086344 GCA_020271785.1 Procambarus virginalis | reverse complement strand
TCCAGGGATTCCCATCACAATGGTTGTACTTCAAGCACTTGTGTTGTCCCCGTCCGCATACTGCTCAGTACTCACTTCCCCCTTCAGAGCAGGAGAGATTTGCTGAAATAGAGGGAATACAGAGAACATATACGGCACGCATAGACGAGATAAAACACCTAAATTATTGGGATCGTCTCAAAGCTCTCCAATGTACTCTCTAGAAAGAGACGAGAGAGATACCAAATAATATACACGTGGAAAATGGAGGGCCAGGTCCCAAATCTCCACAGTAAAATAACAACGTACTGGAGTGAACGATATGGAAGAAATGCAAGATTGAACCAGTGAAGAGCAGAGGTGCCATAGGCACAATCAGAGAACACTGTATAAACATCAGAGGTCCGCGGTTGTTCAACGTCCTCCCAGCGACTATAAGAAATATTGCCGGAACAACCGTGGACATCTTCAAGAGAAAACTGGACTGTTTCCTAAGAGAAGTCCCGGATCAGCCGGGCTGTGGTGGGTATGTGCTCTGCGGGCGCTCCAAGCAACAGCCTGGGGATCAAACTCTCACAAGTCGAGCCTGGCCTCGGGCCGGGCTGGGGAGTAGAAGAACTCCCAGAACCCCATCAACCAGGTATCAACCAGGTATTATCTGAGGCTGCTGTGTCATACCCTCCATGGACATTGTCACTGGGAATCAGCTGCTCATCTGGTGTCACTTGGGTTGATGTTCAGTGTTTTGGACACTACCAGGTACCTTGTGTTCAAGCAAGCCTTCCCCTTGACATGCATAGCAATCCTCTCGCACTCACAGTGAATGAAAATGTCGTCTCCCAGTATATAAACATTATGCAGGTGTGTACATTCAGCTTTTTCATCATCGGGTAAGTAGTTAGAAAATGGAACGAGATTTAAACAGTAATAAAAATAAGAGCATTTATTTATTTTTTTTTTTTTTTCAATTTCTTTCTTTATTGGATACCGAAAATACTCAAGAATCTAGCAACACACTCAAGAAAAACGAGCCATGATAGAGATGAAAAATCCACCGTTGAAGGTAATGAAATGCTTCTTTCTGGTAGAGCCCCACTGGTGCGTGCCTCCACTCCTACCCCTCCAGGTTTGTCTGTTGTGGCTTTGTTCTAAGATCCGAACTGACAGAGGTCAAGTTAGATAAGTTCTTGCAAGAGATGCTAGACCGACCAGGCGTAGTGGATATGTGGGCCGGCGGGCCGCTCCAAGCAACGTGTACCAAGTCTAGTGTATGTGTACCACGCATGTGTACCAAGTTATCACAATTTGAACCTGGCCTCAGGTGGGCTTGGGGAGTAGAAGAACTCCCAGAACCCTTTCCATGTATGCTATAGGGAGCCAGCTGAGAACTGCGACTGGACCGCCTGGCAATGGTAATCGGTACCAACGAGTTTCCTGCTCGTTTCAGTGAATCCCTTGTTTCATGTGACTCGTTTGCATAGTTCATCAGTTTTCGAGGCTTTGTTTTCTGTGAACCCTCAGATGTGTGTAACGCTGCACTGACTTTCTGGTGAGACAGCAGAGGTCACCTGCTCTCTGTGCCTGTGAGGGGGCCAGGTTCTGGTCCCTGGTAGGTCAAGAGTGACCTCATAATTCTACGGCTGATGTGATCTTTTTATTAAAAAGCAATCTTCAGGAAGCTACCGGGGCTCCTCCAGAAATTGCCATTTCATTCATCCAATGCTGTTTTTTTTTTTTTTTGTATTTGTTTTGCTATTATTTTGCTATTTGCTTGTGTGTTCAAGGTATTTATTGCCTGGTTTAGTTTCACATCTTGCTCTTCATGTATTTCTCCATTCTTTGACATAAAATTAATTTTAACAATTTGCATTTTGTTTTAAGTTCCAGGCAACGCTCAATCACCAGGAAACTACATCCAAAAAAGTAGAGATTTTGGTAGTAGACGAGGGCCACCCCGAAGAAGAGGGGGACCACGGCGAGGTCTGATAGAAGAGGAAGCTGGGAAGACAGAGGCTCGTGGAAACCTTCAGGATTCCGAGGATCGGAGAGGACACGATAATGCTGGATCTTATTGGCGACAGATATAGGTGAGGGAGAGAATCCTTTAACACTGGCGGTGATCATGGAGGTTACAGAGGGGACGGGATTATGCATGGAGTAGTGGCCGAGGAAGAGGAGGCAGGGTGGCTATGGGGGAAATGGATGGGGTGGACGTGGTGAAAAGAGGTCAGAGGGGGAGGAGACAACTGAAATGCTAAGAGGGGAAGATTTTTTAGGGAAATTTATGCCTGCAATTTTTGGTAAGGGATGAACTGAACATGCAAATCTGAAGTTTGGTATCAATATGTTGTTGTACGTGTTTAAACTGTACAGCACATCTGTGTTGCTCTTTGAGACATTTGTAAGGATTAGCTATTCTTAATTCCATATCATTAACGATATAAATTTATTTATATTTTTATTTGCAAGTGCAATTCTTATGTGAACAAGTGTTTTATTATTATTATTATTTTTATTATTATTAATGTATTATTATTATTGAGTGTGGATCTGGATACCTCGTAAACCATTTCTTTCTGGTTTGACTTAGGAGGAGCAAGATGAAATGTTGACACATTAGGACAAGGCTGCCAGTATGAATGTTGCGTGTTTGCAGTAATTGTTTTATATCATAAAACACTTATTTCCTTACCCTATACCCATTATCTATATAGTAAGGTTGATAAGTAGTATTAGGTAGCAAAATTTTAAGTTTTTTTTTTTTTAACCTGTTTATATTTTTGCCAGTACAGTACATACACAGACACATATACATACATGTATAGTATTCCATATAGTAAATTTGGTCTGTTTTTTTATACTGAACGAAGCAAGCAAGTTAAATCTTACCATACCATGCTGCCAGTTCTCATTGTTCATCAGGTGGAGGAGCAGCATTGTATTCAATTCCTTGCCTGCCCCTTGTCCCTCACACTACAATAGTGTTGGGATGTGTGTTGATTTAGTAATCATGTAAATAATAATTACCAATTATGTTTACAGTAATATTGGAGAATGGTGAATGGAGTTTTAATGAAATACATAATAACAATATACATACAAAATTTATGGAAAATGATTGAAAGTTGGTATTAAATTTAGTAGCTAAAAAAAATTCCCCAGAATGGAAACAATGCAGGTAAGTAAATTCAATTTGTTCAATACATTCAACCATATGCATGATTTCATAAGTTAAAAATACAATACAAATACATTTATATGTCCATGCATGTATGGATACATGTGTGTGTGTAATCGTAACTCGATATACAATTATAAGATTATTGCAGTGGTATATAAGTGTGTTATATTTTACATTAATGGCCCTATAGGAACTACAGAATAATATTTACATATATTTATTCTTAATGCAGTAGGGAAGTTTAATATGCAAATATTTGTTATTTAGAAAGCCATTTTGCACAGAGATGACAAGTTCCTGAATGTTTCATTCAAAAGGAAGAATAATTAAACCATGTGTGTGTTACTGTCATATACTTCAGGTTAATTTAATAAATGATCCATTGTTTTGTTTTTTAAATGGTAGTTCCTTATTATGATCTTGATCAACTCCATGTACAGCCTTTCCCCCTGAGAACAGCTTTGTTTTGTGTGATCTGTTTAGCCAGAGGGTTGTGTAGTGGATTGTGGAGCTCTCTTCTGGCCAAATACTGAGTGTGTTCTGGCAGTTGAGTGTGGCCTGAGGTTTCTTTTTTGGCCGAAAAGTAGGATCCTGAGTGCCAGAAATTTTTTTTTGTTGTTGTTGCTAGGTACTTGGATAAGCTCTACTCAGTTCAATTCATGCCAGGCACATGCGAGTCATTTAGGCCTACAGGGAACCAAAGGCAAAAACTTGGCCCCCTTTATAGAGGAACAGGGAGCTGAGGATACACAATCATTCGTACAAAGAAAAGGCCATCAGAAAGGTGAGAAAGATATTTCAAACAACAGCAAGGGTAAACAAAATGTGAACAAGACATCAAAATAATTGATCTTAAATTAGTTTATTTGCTAGTTATACCTGTGCCACCCAGTGGCCATGCAGCTATCTACAAGAGTTTCCTAGCTGATACATCAGTCATTTTGCTTGTGGTGTTGTGACAACATGTTTTTATTATGCTTCCCCCTCTCTTTCCGGCCCTTTACTTCTTTTCGGCTCCTTGTCGTCATAAGGGGGCTTGGTGGATGGCTGTTGGAGTGGAATGATCCATGGGACAGTCCTCTGCCAGAGGGTCGAGCCCCAAACCCCCAGCGGTTACCACCTCGTCCCCTTACAAGGCTCAGTCTTTCATTGTGACTACTGCCCCTTTTACCCCCTATCTCTCTCTCTCTGGGGGTTCTCAACGTCGTCCCCGCCATAGCCGCACTCGCACGATCTCATCCCATACAAATATATTCAATGCCTTGTTTGGTCCTGCTTCGTGGGCTAAATACTTTGATCTCCTCCCTCTGGATTCTACACCTGATGATTTCTCCCTCCATAAACACTTGTGTTGATTCAGTAGATGCCTCTGTTACTTTTCATCCCACCCGTTTCGGTACACGTGTCCTCGCTGCTCCTTCTCCAGATGCAGCTACCCGCTTAGCCGCATTGTCCTACATTGAGGAGACCCCTGTTTGGGTCTTCAAAAACGCTCGGTTAAATGCCAGTGTTGGCACTGTTCTCCCACACTATGTTGCAACTGGTGTTAGGGACCTAAAAGACTGCCATGAGGATATTAAACATATCCTCGAAACCCAAGGCCATCCTGTCCTCCAGGTGGAAACGTTCACTCGACCCTCTCGTGGTCGCCGCTATCGCCCCCTTTCAGTTGGGGAAATCACCTTCGATAGTAGGACCCTTCCGCCCCTCTATCATTCATGCTAGTGCCAGGTGCTCCATTCAGGAGTACATTCCCTCTCCTATACTTTGTAATAAGTGCTGGAAGTTCGGGCATGGTGCCCTCAAATGCACAAGTCTTGTTTCTCTATGCCCCATGTGTGGGGACGATGGTCACTCGACAGATTGCTCTTCTCCCCAGATTCGCTGCCTCAATTGCGGTGAGGCCCATCCTACCTTCTCCCACACGTGTATACACTACAAGCTTGAGGAAGCCGTCCTCAACTTGAAACTCTGGAATCGTTTGACTTTTCCTGAAGCGATATGCCAAGTCTGCCATCTCCACCCTTTCACTGGCGTATCTTATGCTTGTGTGTTGCGTTCTACCTCTCCTTGTCCTTCCCACCTTCCTCAGTCCCACAACCGTTTCCAGGCCTTGGACCCCGGACACACCTATCGCCTCCTCCCCTGTTCCTTTACGTTCTGTCCCGAAAGGTCTCCCTCCTGATTCTCCTGCAGTTTCCCCCCCTTTTTTTTTCCTACCCTGTCCGCCGTGTCTCCTGTGTCTTCTTTCCCGTCTCCCCCAGATCCTTCTTCCCAACCCTCCCCACAGTCTCTTGACCCTCCAGGCTGATGTCCATCATCCTCCCAACATTATCTCCATGTTCACTCCCGTTCTTCTTATGCTGAGACCATTGAATCTGTCGCCCAGTACATTGTTTCTGGAACAACAATTCTGTCTCTTTGAGTCAGAAACGTAAGCCTGGCTCCTCTCCTTCCTCCTCCCCAGCGGGTAAGAAGGCATCGCTTTCTTCCTCGCCCCTCACTTCCGACTCTATCGCTACGTCTTCTCCCATTTCGGTGGCCAGGCCCCCTGTCCCAGCTATGGAGGTTTCTTTCGCCCCCCGATTCCCTCTCGGTTGCTGCCCTTGCTAAGGTGCGCTCCCCGGTTTCTGCCCCCTCTCCCCCCTCCCCTGCTGTCCTTGACAGCCCCTCTCGGTTGTCTTCCCCTCCTCCGGACCCCGTCCGTCCGCTTCTGGTCTGTCCTTCCACTCCCTTCCCTCCATCCTTACTAAGTTTACCCATGCCCCCTAACCCTGATTTTGCTGATTATGATCCTGATCCTGAGCTTTAATATACTGTGTTCTTCTTTACCTTTGTTTCTTCATTATTCTCTGTTGCTGTCCTTTCTCTTCTTGATAATGTCTATTCTTCACTGGAATATTCGTGGATTTTATGCCAACTTCCATGAACTCCAACTTTTTGTGTTTGTCTCCAGGAGCCGATGCTTGGTGCTCGTCCTGGTCACTTTTGTGGTTATTCCTTTCTTCCCCCCACCTCAGCTCTTGCTGGGGCCCGTAACTCTACTGCTCTCTTGATTCGTACTGATATTCCCTTCGTCCTCCTACTGTTTCCATCGCCTATCCATTGTACTGCTGCCCGTGTTTTTGTGAGTAAATGGTATACAGTCTGTTCCATGCATCTCCCCCCAAATGTCCCGCTTTCCCTTCCTCATCTTGAGCATCTCCTGGACTCCTTGCCAGAGCCGGTGCTCCTCTTGGGTGATTTCAACTGTAAACATACCCTCTGGGGTGATGTTCTGACAAACACCCGAGGCCGCCTTCTCGAACCGTTCATCCTCTCTTCTGAATTCTGGTGAGCCCACTCGTGTGGACTCTCGAACTCGCACCCTTTCCTGTCTTGATCTTTCTCTCTGCTCGTTGTCCCTTTACTTAGATCTCACGTTTCAGGTTCTTGACGACCTCCATAACGGTGACCATTTCCCCATCCTTATTTCCCTTTTCTCTTTTCACCCTCCCTTCTCCTTCCCTAGGTGGCAGTTTGTCAAGGCTGACTGGAACCTATTCACCCTCCGTGCTACTCTCTATGACCTCTCCTCTCTGCCTCTTCCTTGCTCCCTCCTCCTTTTTCATGACACCGTCTTTGACGCTGCCCTGCTTGATGGGGTTCTGGGAGTTCTACTTCCCAAGCCCGGCCCGAGGCCAGCCTTGACTTGTGAGAGTTTGGTCCACCAGGCTGTTGCTTGGAGCGGCCCGCAGGCCCACATACCCATCATAGCCCGGTTGGTCTGACACTCCTTGAAAAAAAAAACAATCTAGTTTTCTCTTGAAGATGTCCAAGGTTGTTCCGGCAATATTTATGATGCTCGCTGGTAGGACGTTGAACAACCTCTGATGTTTATACAGTAGTCTCTGATTGTGACTATGGCACCTCTGCTCTTCACTGGTTCTATTCTGCATTTTCTTCCATATCGTTCACTCCAGTACGTTGTTACTTTACTGTGCAGATTTGGGACCTGTCCCTCCAGTATTTTCCATCTGTATATTATTTCGTATCTCTCTCGTCTCCTTTCTAGAGAGTACATTTGGAGAGCTTTGAGACGATGGTTGTATGTTGAGGTTATCTTGAGATGATTTCGGGGCTTTAGTGTCCCCGCGGCCCTTGTCCTCGACCAGGTCTCCACCCCCAGGAAGCAGCCCGTGACAGCTGACTAACACCCAGGTACCTATTTTACTGCTAGGTAACAGGGGCATAGGGTGAAAGAAACTCTGCCCATTGTTTCTCGCCGGCGTCCGGGATTGAACCCAGGACCACAGGATCGCAAGTCCAGTGTGCTGTCCGCTCGGCCGACCGGTTCCCAGGTCAATCGATCCCAATAATTTGGGTGCTTTATCTCGTCTATGTGTACCGTATATGTTCTCTGTATTCCCCTTATTTCAGCAATATCTCCTGCTCTGAAGGGGGGAGTGAGTACTGAGCAGTACTCAAGACGGGACAACACGAGTGATTTGAAGAGTACAACCATTGTGATGGGATCTCTGGACTTGAAAGTTCTCGTAATCCATCCTATCATTTTTCTGGCTGACGCAATAGGTCTGCCCTCTGCTTTATTTCTTGCTCTACCTCCCGGGGCACGCGGAAGTGCGTTCCCTGGTGGAATGCGGACTGTGCTCGGGCTGTCCGCTGTAAGCGTGCAGCCTGGAAGAAACCGGCGTCGGCAAACGGCTGATTATTTTTTATTTTTTTCTGAAGGCTAGTGCGGTGGCCCGTAGGACCATCCGTACAGCTAAACGTGACAGTTGGAAATCTTATGTTTCCGCCATTACGTCCGATACTCCTCTGCTGCAGATCTGGAAGATCCGCAAGATTTCGGGTAAGTTCGTTCCAGATGTTTCTCCAGTTCTTCACCTCCGTGGTACTCTTGTGGCGGACCCAGTGCAGTTCGCAACCGAACTGGGTTCCCACTTTTCAACTGTTAGCTCCGGTTCTCATCTTCTTCAAAACTTCCTTCTTCGTAAGCCTGTTTTTGAATCTCATCTCTTAGATTTCCGAACTCCCCTCCGCCTTCCCTATAACGATCTCTTCTCTCTCTCTGAACTTCAGACTGCCCTTGCCCACTGCGGTTCTACGGCAGCGAGCTCTGATGACATTAATTATGAGATGCTTCACTATCTCCCTCCATGCACGTCTCAGTATTTACAAAGTCCTGTATAACCAGGTTTGGGAGTCGTCGTCCGTCCCTGAGGACTGGCTAGATGACGTTGTACTCCCTATTCGGAAACCGGGTTCTCTCTGGACATCCTCTAAGGACTTCCGCCCTATTGCCCTCACGAGTTGTCTGCAAACTCTTTGAGCGAAGAGCAGGGGTGCCATAGGCACAATCAGAGAACACTGTATAAACATCAGAGGTCCACGGTTGTTCAACGTCCTCCCAGCAAGCATAAGAAATATTGCCGGAACAACCGTGGACATCTTCAAGAGGAAACTAGATTTATTCCTCCAAGGAGTTCCGGACCAGCCGGGCTGTGGTGGGTATGTGGGCCTGCGGGCCGCTCCAAGCAACAGCCTAGTGGACCAAACTCTCACAAGTCAAGCCTGGCCTCGGGCCGGGCTTGGGGAGTAGAAGAACTCCCAGAACCCCATCAACCAGGTATCAACCAGGTATAGTCTATGTTCGTCTGATGTGGTTCTTGGAACACTATCACCACCTCTTCCGTTCTCAATTTAGTTTTTGCAAGTGCCGCAGCACGGTGAACTTGGAGATCTATATTCGTGCTGCTTTTGCTGCGAAGACCTCCGTTGTTGCTGTCCTTTTTGACCTGGAAAAGGCTTACGACACCACCTGGAGATACCATATTATGTCCCAACTTCGTTCTTTTGGCTTTCGTGGTAATCTCTCTCTCTTCCTCTAAAGCTTCCTCTCTCGTCGTTCCTTTAGAGTGAGGCTTGGTGCCACCCTCTCTGCCTCGTTTTCCACAATACGAAGGTGTACCTCAAGGTAGTGTTCTGAGCACTACTCTTATTCTAGTTGCCTTCAATGGTTTTCTTTTCTCCCTTCTGGGGTCTTCTCCGCTCTCTATGTCGACGATCTTACTCTTTGCTGTCGAGGTGATGATTCGCCTCTCCTTCAACGGCGGCTTCAACTTGCGATTGATGCCGTGTCGTTTTGGGCCACCAATCATGGTTTAAGTTCTCTGCAACCAAGACATGTGCTATGACTTTTACTCGGAAGCATGTCGTTCTTCGTCCCTCTTTGTTGCTTTATGGTCATCCTCTTGTGTGCAAAGATTCCACTAAGCTTTTACGTTTAATCTTTGACACTCGTTTGTCTTGGTCGCCCCATATCTTTTACCCCCCGAGTTGAATGCTCTAAAACCTTTAACCTACTTAAGGTTTTGTCCCATACTTCCTGGGGAGTGGATAGGCGCACACTCCTCTCTTTGCATTCCTCTCTCGTACTGCCTAAACTCGATTATGGTTGCCCTCCTTACTCCTCTGCATCTCCTTCTCTTCGTCGTCTTGATTCTTTGCACCATACTGGGTTGCACCTCAGTTCTGGTGCCTTTCGTTCAACTCCTACCCTCAGCTTGTATATTGACACTGGCTTCCTTTCTCTCCAGGACCGCCGAGATCGCTACTGTCTTCGCTACCTTGCGCGGTCTTTACAACACCCTCGTGTTGCCTGACAGCACGACACGCCTGTGTCGTGCTTTGACTTCTCCCCCCCCCCCCTCTATAGTTCCTGTGCCCCTTCACCACCTCCACTTTCTTCCTCGCCCACAACATTCTCTTTCGGTTAGTATTACTTTAGTATTACTAATATTTCTCCTCGTGTTGCGTCCTTGCCCCCGTGGAGGGTCCTCCTCCCAAAATATTGTAAATCCCTGATCCACATCACTAAAGCTTTTACCCCTCCTACAGTTCTGAAACGCCTTTTCCTTGAACATTCTTCTTCACATTCCCGCTCAGTTTCCATCTTCACCGATGGGTCTTAGTCTGCAGACGGTGCATGTAGGCTACTCTGTTGTTTTTTCTGACTCCACCTATATGTGTCGCCTGCCTCCGGAGACTAGCATCTTCATGGCAGAACTTTATGCTATTCTCTATGCTCTTCGTCTCCTGCTTTCTCACTGTGAATCCTCCTTTGTGGTTGTAATTGACTCTCGCAGTGCCCTCATGGCTCTCCTTTAGTCCAGTCCATCCGGTGGTCGTCGAGATTCAACATTGGCTGTTTCTTATCTCCAGTAGATTTAAGACAGTTGAGTTTTGCTGGGTTCCCAGCCATATTGGTGTCTCTTTAAATGAGCGTGTGGACGCTGCCGCTAAGGAAGCTGTCCGCAATTCTCCCATCTCCCGTAAAGGTATTCCTAATTCTGACTTTTACCCAGTTATTCATTCCTCCATCTTTGCCCATTGGCAAAGTTGTTTTTCTTCTGTTTTTGGTAACAAACTGCGTACTCTTAAGAGTAGTGTGTCCCTGTGGCCTTCCTCCTTCCACCGTAACCGGCGATGGGAAACGGCTCTGGCAAGGTTGTGTATTGGCCATACGCGCTTAACTTACAGGAACTGAATGGAGCGCCACCTTGCTCCTTATTGTCCTAACTGCATTGTCCTTAATACAGTTGATACCCTTGCATATCCTTGTTGAATGGCCTGACTTCCAGGACGAGCGTGTGTCTTGCTTTCTAATCGTCCCCCGCGGTTACTTGTCCCTCGATAGATTTCTTGATGAATTGGATACTTTTGATATCGTTCGCCTTGCGCGTTTCTGTTCTCATATTGGCATCCTCAGTGATATTTAACGCCCTCTGATTATTCTGCACTTTTGATGGTGCTACATGGCCTTCCCGGCTTGGTGCCTTCTTTGAGAATTACTTACTTTTATTATGCTCCTCATTCCTGCTAGTGCTCTTTGAGCACTGGATATTTGGATATCTGCTTCACCCGGTACCAGACCGAAGGCTCCTGCCATCACCCCAGCTCCCCCACAAGAATCAGCCCCTGATGTAGAATGGCCACTTCCTGGTTCTGGGAGAATGTCACCTACTGTGAGGGGACCACCCACAGCTGGACACCACAGTCAACTGGAAGTGGGGGATAAGGAACTGGATCAAAATGAGACAGATCGCAACGTCAGCCTCCCTATCACCTCGCCCTTGGGTCGCTCCACTGTTCATGCAGCGGCTGCCCTTCGTGACCGGTTGCAGGAATACCAGCAGCAGTCACAGCAGGAGACGGAGCGGCTGCAAGAGCAGCTCTAACATAAGAAAAAAATCCACCAGCGACATTGCAGTGATGGTCACGTGTATGAGGGGACTTGTAAGCAATGACTGCCAACCCTCCCCTTCCACCCCTGAACCCTCCAAACATGTGTTCGCTTGCGAATCAGGGGAAACTTCTAGTGATCTTGAAACTTTGTGTAGTGGAGCCCTTCCACGCAGGTTAACTGCCAACGCTGTGTTAAAGTATGTTCAAAACGACTCCATAGATGAAAATGACAGACAAATTGTATTAAACAATTGGAGGCAAATGTGTGACATTGGTACTAAACTAAGAAATGTTCCTGGACTTATAATGTATTGAAATAGATAATATATATTAAGTGGACTAATAATATCAATACATAATGCTGACTTTAAATGAACAAAATAACTAAGTTATCCATCCTTAGCTGGCACATTGCATCCCTCAAAAAAAGGTTCTCAGATTTACATCACAAAGTAACAACTGAACACATCAAAATTGTATGTCTCCAGGAGTGCAGAGTTCCCGCAAGATCCTCACCCCCGAAATTGCCCTCATTTGTTTTTTACAACCTCAGATCCAGTAACTCTTGCATTTTATATATTAAACAATCCCTCCCCCATCATCATCTTCCAGAAAACAAACTGCTGGTCAACAATATCATGGAGTGAGGATCTATGTGGGCAACTCTATCCTCAATGTATTTAATCTATATGCTCCAGAAGGAAAGTTAAATTATAATAATAATATAATAATAATTTATTTAGGAACAGTACATACATAGCTGCAAAGTTACAGTACAAACATTCTGTTAGATTTAAAGACAGAGGTAGTATATACAATACCTAAAGCCACTAGTACGCATAGCGTTTCGGGCAAGGAGAGGTGGGGAAAAAAAACTTAGACTAAAACTTATAATGATCTTCCAGCCTGCGCTCAAGCAGAGCCAACCATCATTCTTGGTGACTACAATGCTAGACACAAGGACATTGGTGGCTCTCGCTTCAGTAACGGGAATGGGAATCAACTGCTGTCATTACTAGTCACCAAGATGTGCAGATTGTGGGCGACCTTGAACCCACGCATATTTGTGGAGGCATTCTAGACCTCTCTGTTGGTTTCAACGTCTCTCACGTCTGGTGCACATCATCTGTTGTAACAGATTTGTTGTCATATCATCACCCTAGATTGACTACTCTATGTATTGGAAATACCATCCTGCCCGGTGGGACTTTTAAACGCAAACGGCTCACTGTTCCTCCTGCTCGACGTGAAGACTTTGTTGCTCATGTGTCAGAGTGGTACAGCACTTATGATCCCTCCACATTTACGATGATCTAGTACAGAACATTCAGATGTTTGCTGACCCTTTAGGTCGGCCCCTTGCACCATCCAATAGTCAGAACGATATGAAAAGTAATAAACACCATGCCTATTACAATGACCCCAAACTGCGTACTTTGAAACGCACTGCCAGAAGAGTTGGACTTGCATATAGGAAAACACGTACGCCGGCAATGCTAAAGCTCTTTCAGAAAGCCCTAGCCAAGGCAAGGGGCATGACAGAGCTCAGGCAAGGTAACTGGGAAACTTGTTAACAGTCTCAACTCTCACACCCCACTCAGCAAGGCATGGAAGGATATTCAAAGAATTAAAGGCGATAAGATCGGCCAAGTATCACACCCTCACCCTCTACACAGAGCAAACGAGTTAGTCGATTGTTATAAAATAAAGTGTGGGTTGCCTATGGGGAACTTGGTACTATTAAGGGGTAAGGGTAAGTAGACTAGAGGTATCAAGATATGGGAGAACAAAAGGCCCGGCCCCCAAAGTAAAATATCCACAAGAATAAATGCTTGCTACTAAACCTGGTTAGTCTAGGAAATGATTATTGAACTCCCACACAGGAATAAGGGATACTCTGTTCAACCTTACTTATTTATTAACCCCTTAACACCCCCCATACACAATCTCACCAATAACAATTTAATACTAACTTTACCACCCAATCTTACGTTAAAAGCCTTGGTCCACCTAGGCAGGATACAAGGTTTTACACTGAAAGCAAGCTAGGGTAAAGCTCTACTATAACACACTAGATTCAGCCTAGGGTAGGGGACCACGTGGTACACTGGGACCCCAGTTAGCATAACAGGTACAAAAACTTAAATATACTTACTACACCCCAGGTATACTACTCTACACATATAACGATAGGTATGCCAGACATATACAAACTGAGTAATGGAGTACTTAACCAACTAAGTCACAGAAAATAGAGAATCCAGAGGAGTAAGAGGAAGGAGGAGAGCACGTCCGAACAACACAGCCGCCAGCAGAGAGAAGACCGTCCCAGCAGCATGCGTGAGTGGTGCCGGGAAGAGCCCAATTGATCATACAGCTATACACATTAAAACATCTTCCCCTTATGCCTCATATTGCTACTTTCCTCATTCTACGGGTAGTTAAACTTATAACAATGTTACTTAATCCACAACAAGTTTAAGAGTCTAAATGCTTTGTGAGCTACACGAATAGTCGTACTTCTGGCAGGGATGATTACAAACAGCTACATCTCTCTATGCGTGCCCTGCCATATTGTCGTTACTAAGCTCAATTTTGACCTCTGGTTTCCATCTAAAGAACCCAGAGTCGTAACACTCCTCCCCCCTTCAGAGAAAAAAAAAATGTGACTACTAGAATAGTAGTCATATTTTTTTGTAAGAGTATACAGAATAAAATGGACATCCATGACATAATAGAAAATCAACCAAACAACAATTTCTGTCAAAAAAAAATTACAAGTGAATTCTCTGAAAGAAAAAAAAACATACACAAAAAACAGAACAAAAAAACAAAAGGAAGTAAATAAATTGGACACGGGATATTTAATGTCACAGGAGAACCTAAAAAAAAAAAACTAAAGCATGACATTTGGTATGGCTTCCTGCGGCTCAGATGAATGTTACTCAGGCAAGCGGGACAGAGCGTCGGCTATCACGTTGAGCCGGCCCGGTAGGTGGATAATAGATAGATTAAAGTCCTGTAGGTACAATGCCCACCTGAGGATGCGCTTATTTTTCTGCTTCATCTGATTCATGAAAACTAATGGGTTATGGTCCGTGTACACTTCCACTATATTACCTGTGAGGTACACTTCGAACTTTTTGCAAGTTAGCACAAGCGCCAACGCCTCTTTTTCTATCACCGAATAATTGCGCTGCGCCTTGTCAAATTTCACAGAGTAATAATATACTGGGTGTTCCACTTTATCATCCCCAGTTTGCAACAACACTGCACCAGCACCCGAGTCAGACGCGTCAACTTGAATTTTAAACGGACGGTCGAACCTTGGACTAGCAAGCACTGGGGCGGAAGCTAAGATCAATTTCAAGTTTTTAAATGCCTCTGCACAGTCCGATGACCACTTAAATTTAACGGCCTTCCGCAACAAATCTGTGAGAGGAGTGGCCACACTGGAAAAGTTCTGACAAAAGCGTCGGTAGTACGCACACATACCGATAAATCGTTGAATGTCCTTTTTAGACCTGAGCACTGGATAGTCCAGAATAGCACTAATTTTGTCTTGTCGAGGTAACACTTTTCCTTGGCCCACTTCATAACCGAGGTACGTCACTGTGCCTTGGCCAAAATGACACTTTTTAGCATTTAAAGTTAGATTTGCATGTTTCAACACTGTGAACAACTGGCGTAACCTAGCTATGTGGTCAGCCCAATTAATATCAAAAAGCACAATATCATCTAAATACGCCCGACAATTTGGCACATTAGCGAGCAAAGAGTTCATTAGCCTCTGGAACGTGGCAGGGGCATTACGCAAGCCGAATGGTAACACTTGATACTCAAACACACCCTCGGGGGTCACAAACGCCGTTAGTTGTTTAGCACGTTCAGTGAGAGGGATTTGATAGTACCCTCTCGATAGATCGAATTTCGATACGTACGTGGCGTTCCCGATTTCGTCGATACAGTCCTCGAGACGTGGCAACGGATAGGCGTCCACTATGGTCACCTTGTTGAGCTGCCGATAATCGGTGCATAATCGCCAGGAGCCATCTGGTTTGGGGACCAAAAGGCAGGGCGAGCACCAAGAGCCCTGGCTCGGCCTGATGAGGCCGTGCTGGAGCAAGAAGTCGACCTCCTTACGGACGATGGCCTTCTTTTCCGGACTCATCCGATAGGGTTGAAGGCGAATGGGGGTGTAGTCCGTCAACTCGACATCATGGTAAATGGCATCAGTCTGGGTCGGGACCTCCCCGAACAGACTGGAGAATTCGTCAAGCAACGACTGCACCTCGTCACGTTGGGACATCTGCAAATGGGACAGTCCCTCCTCCACAGCATTCACAGAACTAGAATTATTGAGAATGAGATTAGTTGGGTCCCCAGAACAATCATCCCCTCCCTCACTGGAAATGGAAACATTGGTTAGTGCAATGGGCCTGGGGCCCTGGAACTTCTTCAGCCGATTCACGTGTACGAGCATTACCTGTTTACGCTTATCAGAGTGTCTTACTTTGTACGTGAGGTCCCCAGTCTTCTCTGTCACAATGTAGGGGCC
Source organism: Procambarus virginalis (assembly GCA_020271785.1). Taxonomy (NCBI): domain Eukaryota; kingdom Metazoa; phylum Arthropoda; class Malacostraca; order Decapoda; family Cambaridae; genus Procambarus; species Procambarus virginalis. The sequence goes on along the minus strand of WNGS01167840.1, from coordinate 19,070,379 downwards.
CTCGTACTTGTGGGACATAGTGCTCCCCAGTCGAGGCTTTAGTACCAGGACAGGGTCACCGGGCTGAAATACCCGCAACTTAGCCTTGGCATCGTTCCGTTCTTTCATATTCTCTTGGGCCTTCCCAAGATACTTTAGTGCCGCAGCCTTGCAGTCCTTGAGTCTCTGGTGGTGTTGCGCAAAGAAAGCCGAACCTTCGGTTAACGTTACGTTCCCTAACAGATTCTCCTGTAACATTTGCAAGGGTCCACGAACTTTATGGCCAAAGACTAACTCAAAAGGAGAACAACCCAGTGAACTTTGCAACCCCTCCCTAGCAGCAAACAAAACATACGGCAAGTTCTCGTCCCAGAAGGTATGGGAACTCTCGCACGATGTCTTCAACATCTGCTTCAGAGTTAGATGGAACCTTTCAATGACCCCCTGACTCTGTGGATGGTATGGGCTGGAAACCTTATGAGTTATTCCATGGTCCTTACAAAATTGTTCAAAAATATCAGACTTAAAGTTAGTACCATTGTCAGTCTGTACAACCCGAGGCAGTCCAAAAGTGGAAAAAAATTGCAACATACGAGCAACAACAGTCTTTGCTCGGATGTTCCTTACAGCAAAAGCCTCTGGGTAACGAGTCGTGATACACATCATCGTAATTAGATAAATATTACCAGACTTAGTTCTAGGTAATGGACCAACACAGTCCATTACCACATGAGAAAATGGTTCCTCCGGCACGACAATAGGCTTAAGAGGAGCTTTAGGTGGAGTCTGGTTTGGTTTCCCAACAAGTTGACAAGCAATACATGCATTACAAAATTTTGCCACATCGCTTTTCAGCTTGGGCCAGAAAAAATACTTGCAGATTTTGTGATAGGTAATATTAATGCCTTGATGTCCCCCCATAGGATCATCATGGGCAGCTGACAAAACTCTTTCTCTATAGCAGGTCGGCAACATAACCTGGTGGACTACCTCCCACTCATTTGACAAGGGAGCACTCTGAGGTCTCCATTTTCTCATCAAAATCCGATCATTGTAGTAGTACCCAGTTGCTGCGTCTACAATTTCCTCCCTAGAGACGGCTGTCTCGTGACAATCTGCAAGACTGGGGTCAGCTTTTTGTAACTCACTCAAGGAGGCATCCAGGCCTTGGTCAGATGCCATTGGCCGAGGCTCAACAGTGTTCTCCACCTCCCCACTACTCTCGGTAGGCGGCAGTGGCAGGCTCTCCACAATGTCCTCGGCCCTGTCATCGAGTCGGGCCATGAATGTGTCCGCAAGGTCCACTGGGCTTTCACCACTCGGAAGGTCCCTCGTGTCCTTGGGATTTACCACCTTGGCAAGCACAGGGCTGCCCTTACATTTAAGTCCCATAGACCTAGTCACCACGCACGCAGGGTACACAACATTATCCTCTGCGGTGGGTGAATCCAGGCAAACCTTTGGGTTAGGCAACATAACAGGCAGTCTGGAGTCCCCTACCTTATCCCCTGCTAAATCATTACCCAATATTACATCAACATTAGGGAAAGGTAGGTACGAAGTGACTCCGACTGTACAAATACCCTTGTGGAAATCAGATTCCAGGGTAACCTTACGGAGGGGTACTGCTCGAGTATCACTAGTGACACCCTCGACCAGTACCACCTCTCCAGTGTCGAGAGTATTGGCACCTTGCAAAGCACTCTCTAAAATTAAAGTCTGGATGGCACCGGTGTCTCGGAAGATCACCACGTCCCTCCAGGAAGAACCCTCAGACAAAAGTAGTCTCCCTTTCGATAAGAATGGGGTAAGCAGGTCCAACCACTGTGGGTTGGAAGTCTTACTCCCTAACCCTTCAGAAGGCCTCAAGCCCTGTGTCACAACGAGAGCATTGGGTCTTTTTTCCGGGTACAGTTGCCAACAACGGCTAATATGGTGGGTTGAACTTTTACAATGACCACAAAAACGTCGGGGAGAAGAGACATTACTAACCGAATTACCCTTCGGTTCACTCTTGAGTGTCGTGGGGCTAAACAATTTAACAGGGTTAGTTATGTCTGAAACAGAAGGTGCATTAGGTAAAGGTTTAGAATGAGCTGGTCTGGACTGGCTGTGGGTATAAGTTTTGCTACTCTGTGGGGTAAAATTATTTTTATTGGGCCTTTTGCCCGCCAACTGGTAGTTTTCTGCCATCTTGGCCAAATCCCCTATTTTAGAATTTAACTCTCCCTTCCTCTTAAATACTGAGCTACCATGTCTGGCATACTATCTATAAACTGTTCCTTTAAAACTAAGTCTTTCAATGCCTCGAATGTTTCGGCTTTAGCCGAGCGAATCCATTTATCAAACAGCCTACTTTGATCAGTCGCGAATTCCGTGAACGGTTGGTTGTGTGTAGGCCTAAGGTTGCGATAAGCTTGGCGGTGAGCTTCAGGAGTAATTTCATATGCCCTCAAAATTCGTTCCCTGACTTTATCATAATCAAAACACTCGTCGTCAGGCATATTAATAAAAATATCTTGGGCTTTACCCCTGAGTCTTCCCTGTAGGATTTTCACCCACTCTTCCTTTGGCCAGGTCATGGACAGGGCCAATCTCTGAAAATGGTTGAAAAACCTTTCAGGATCCGACTCTGAAAATTCAGGCAAGTTATGCTTCTTCTCATAATGCCTGGGGTTTGAATCCCCGGTAGGTGGAGGTCTAGGGGCAGTCGCTCTAATTCTAGCCTCCTCGGTTTTGAGTCTTTGCTCCTCTAATTTTATTCTTGCTAACTCTAGAGCTAACTCTCTCTCTGTATGAGCTGCACTTTCTGTTTGGCTAGGCTGGCATAAAGGAGTATCCTCTGCCAATAGTCCTTCATCGATACAATGTTGTAGTATTTCATTCAACAAGATCCACTTTTTATTTGCGGCATTTAATTCTAGACCAAATTCCTTGCCTAACAATACTAAATTAGACTTGGTAAGTTTCTTTATTTCCCCCAATGAAGGCTCCTCTGCCAGTCTCTGCATGTCAGAAGACATCACTAAAAATTTTAGCTCCTAGCCACAGAAAAATTTAAAATTAAAATTGGAAAAAAAAACAAAATTTTGCACGGCCCCTAACACAAGGCCACACTAACCTTAATCGTGAAGAGATCCAGTTGGGTGTCCAGTCAGTGCAATGAATGTCCTACGCCAGGTGAGCTGGACCCTAGGCTAGCACACAACCGTTCTGCGGAAACAAGAATTTTTTAGTTTTGGCATTCAAAGATCTAATTTTTTACAATAATAGTTCTTCCCGGACTGGCCAACCACTTGTTATAAAAAATGTGGGTCTTGCTATGGGGAACTGGTACTATTAAGGGGTAAGGGTAAGTAGACTAGAGGTATCAAGATATGGGAGAACAAAAGGCCCGGCCCCCAAAGTAAAATATCCACAATAATAAATGCTTGCTACTAAACCTGGTTAGTCTAGGAAATGATTATTGAACTCCCACACAGGAATAAGGGATACTCTGTTCAACCTTACTTATTTATTAACCCTTAACACCCCCCCCCATACACAATCTCACCAATAACAATTTAATACTAACTTTACCACACAATCTTACGTTAAAAGCCTTGGTCCACCTAGGCAGGATACAAGGTTTTACTGAAAGCAAGCTAGGGTAAAGCTCTACTATAACACACTAGATTCAGCCTAGGGTAGGGGACCACGTGGTACACTGGGACCCCAGTTAGCATAACAGGTACAAAAACTTAAATATACTTACTACACCCCAGGTATACTACTCTACACATATAACGATAGGTATGCCAGACATATACAAACTGAGTAATGGAGTACTTAACCAACTAAGTCACAGAAAATAGAGACCAGAGGTAAGAGGAGGAGAGAGCACGTCCGAACACACAGCCGCCAGCAGAGAGAAGACCGTCCCAGCAGCATGCGTGAGTGGTGCCGGGAAGAGCCCAATTGATCATACAGCTATACACATTAAAACATCTTCCCCTTATGCCTCATATTGCTACTTTCCTCATTCTACGGGTAGTTAAACTTATAACAATGTTACTTAATCCACAACAAGTTTAAGAGTCTAAATGCTTTGTGAGCTACACGAATAGTCGTACTTCTGGCAGGGATGATTACAAACAGCTACATCTCTCTATGCGTGCCCTGCCATATTGTCGTTACTAAGCTCAATTTGACCTCTGGTTTCCATCTAAAGACCCAGAGTCGTT
>WNGS01167840.1:19043646-19060176 GCA_020271785.1 Procambarus virginalis | reverse complement strand
GGCATTGCATCATCAGAACGTTACTGTCATAGTGCCAATGATGTGTTTTAGTACCACTGGAACACTTTCGCTTTCCGTATGACACTTCGTGTGTTCATGGTCAAACATGACCACATCGTGTGTCTGAACACGTCCATGTTCGTGTTTCACAAGCTTTAATCTTTCACGAAACACTTGTTCGTGTTTCGTGTAGATTAATACTTCAGTTGGCATACCTACCTTTCCTTGAGTTCTGCCACAATGGCCAGCAAGTCCACAGTAGTAAAGGTGGCCTTCATGAGGCAAGTCCTCCCGTTCCTACACACTGACACAAGAGAGCAGTCACTATAATTAAGCAATAGAAGTTAAAATTTATTTTAGACATAATCACAGATTTACATTTTCTTATACAGTATTTCAAGAGTTACATAAAATGGGATTTTACAACAAAAATCTTATTGAAAAACAGTATGTATTACCTATTCCAAATTTGGTTCCTTGCTATTGATGCTTAATGGGCGTTTCCCATCAGATGGGGGAGACTGATTTTCAGGGCTGATTAATACAATACTGTAACCATACTGTACATGCAAGTCTGCTTAAAAAATACATTTCGCTGAAGAATTGCTGGAACTGTTTATATGTACCATGAATTGTTTGAGACAGCCTGTATCAGAGAACCATACATCACGAGGCCAATATGATCACTGCCTACAAAATCGTACTGAATCAACAAAATTGATTAGGAAGAATTCCTGAGACCATGCATCTTCAAGAACAATAGGTCCACAGACTTAGCTAGTAAGCAAGCTGCCAAGAAACACTAAAATTCACTTTCACAAAAAAAAAAAAAAATGGTAGACAGATTGGAACAAGTTAAATAAGATGTGGGTGGAAGGCCAAAACCGTCAGTATTTTTCAAAGTGTTATGTGATAAAGAATGCTGGAAAGATGGGACATCACTAGTGTAGCTCTCATCCTGTAATAACACTTAGTCAGTAATTACACCTTCACAACAATTGAAGGTGATGTCAGTAATGTCACAGACTGACATTATCAGTCTCCCATGGCGTAGTGATAATACACTCGCCTGGCCTCCGCGAGCTCTTTGTCCGTGGTTCGTATCCTGGCCGCGGAGGAATTACTGGGCGCAAATCCTTAACTGTAAGCTCTTTAACTCAACATAAAATTGGTACTGGTGGGGTTGTAAAAAAATGTGCTTCGCAGGGTTCGTATCCCAGGGAAAGTTAGGATTAAGGGACTTGCCCGAAACACTACACGTACTAGTGGCTTAACAAGAAAGTAAAACTTCAATACTCTGTACTCTCATAAACCAAATATACCTTCTTGAATATAAATAAAAAATAATAATAAAATAAAAAAGTTTTTGATTGGTGGTGAGTTAGTATTTAATTTGGACATGCTCTTGCCATATCATATCACTTCTATGGTGTTGAAGAATGATTCCTTCAGGAAATCTAAAAAAAACGATGGATGAAAATTGCAACATTTTCTGGATACAGTAATTATAACTTAGGAAATATTGGAATTATCAGGAAATACTTGAATGAAAATATTAAAAACTGATTAATAACCTCTTTAAAAGTAGGTTAGACTATTGTAATTCATTATAATTCATTATGATAGGTGTACAAAACTATTTATTGAAGAAATTATTTTTCAATAAAGCTGAGGAGCTCATAATAGGTTTACTACCATGAGACAATCACTCCTGTTCTAACTGACCTGAATTTGGTTACCTACTAAAGCCAGAATTATGTTTAAGATCTGTGTTGACATACACACAGTATAGGCATTTATGTTTTATTTATTTTTTTATTTTCTATTCTCATTTCTACCACAGACATGGCCTCCACAGTATAGCAGTGGATTGACTGGCACACCAAGAATACTTAGGTAACAAAGTTGAGAAACATGAAGTTTACCACCTCTATAGTACAAAGCATACATTGGACGAGTATAGACTGTCAGTACCCCATGCATTAAAGGATATTAGTGCCAGAGCTTTGTCTCATTGTGCTCCTACACTGTATGACAGGTTGCTGAAAGATATAAAACTGCACTGAAACTTGGACCTCTTTGAAGACAAAATTTAAAGACCTTGTTCGGAATCTGTTATCAATATTAAGGACATGACGGTTACCGACGAGTTCCACGTGCGGAATGGATAGACCACCTGTACAGACATCAGAATGGATAGTCATTTTCCCAGTGTTGTGTGACTTCAAACCTATTGAGGACTTACAGGGAAGGCCAAAACCTACAAGTAAACAGTCAACCCCATGCAGTGAAGTCACTTGCACTAGACGTCTATTTGCATATACAGTATAGAGATATTTATATATAGCGAGATAACCACTGTATATGTCACTTAAAAACCCACACACACTTGTTAGCAATATGACAATATTAACAATTGTGTCAATTTAGGGTCAGTTGTAGTAGTAGTTACACAAGACGTCTCGTCCACATACTGCTTAAAACAGGAAGCAACATAGAAACTGTTACCGTTAGCTTTGTATAACAATTTATTGTATTAAATATAGGAAGTTGCTTTTTCTTCAATCCATCTAAACAAATATACTAATCTCTGTTCATAAATACCGTTATTAGTAAACAATTTTTTTTTTTTTTTTTTTTTTAAGATATATACAAGAGTTGTTACATTCTTGTACAGCCCACTAGTACGGTAGCGTTTCGGGGACGGGTCCCTGGAATACGATCCCCTGCCGCGAATAATCGTTTTTTCATAGCCAAGTACACATTTTACTTGCGTTAAACAGAGGCTACAGTTAAGGATTTGCGCCCAGTAAATCCTCCCCGGCCAGGATAGAAACCAATCATATAGCGCTCGCGGAACGCAAGCGAGTGTCTTACCATACACCACGGAGACTGTGATTTCCTACAAGGAAAAGATTCTAAAAACAAGTTGACCTTTGTAACTACTCATTCACGTTATAATATGTGTCCAGAGAGGTGAGTGAGGGAGGCCAAGCAACACCCAACGTTGCTGGCAGGCAGACCAGCACAGTTGTTGATAACTTGGTGGCCCGCAACATCACCTGCGCCCACCCGCACACTAACGCCTCCTAGATAATACTTTACTCCAACCTTCACAATTATATATTTATATATTTATGTATATATATCATTTATAGGAGAGTATACAATAATACATTAAATATTTCAACGTTTATTTTTGTATAAAAAAATATAGTTCCATATTGATCTATTATAAGTTTTATGTAATGTGGATATAGTAATTTTCTGTGTTGGAGCAGCGGATTTTGTCATAAACATAGGCCTAATTTACTTGAATTTATCCGAGGACCACCAACCACTAGTGGCTTCGATGAAGTCAGGAAGCCGGCGGCTGTCAAACTTCCCCCATTTGCCTGATGATCTTTTCCTGTTGTATTTTAAACCCCAGCAGAGGGTTTTGGCGTTTACGTCTTTGGCGGGTAGGCAGTTCCGTTCCACGGGTTTACAACCCTATGGGTGAAATTTTTTCCTGCACCACTAAAATTTGAATTTGAAAAGCATCTGGTTTTTTGTCCTACATTGTGACTTGTTTAGCTTGAAACCGTTGCTCCATCTTTGTGTTACATGTGACCTTTTGAAGAAATCAAATCAAATCAAAATCAATTTTGATTGATCAAATTTCCAATCAAGTTGTCAATGTAATCAACCAGAGCTTTAATATACCAATGTGCTTTAATATACTGTACTATTCTCTCTCATCTCATTTTTTTCTTGCATGTATCTGTTATCATTTTAGTAATTCTGCTAGAATGTACCTACTTAAAATTATTTGGTAGATTAAGGACCTTGCCCGAAACGCTGCGCGTACTAGTTTTTTTTTCTACCACAGACGTGGCCCACACAATTTACAATGCTAACCAGCATATATATATTTTCTTCTGTCCTCCATGGACAGGGTTAGAGATACGTTAAACATATAGTTCAGGGATTTATTGGAACATCCGGTACTAGTGGCTTTACAAGATTGCAAAATACTATGTTATGTATTCTACCTAACCCCATGTACCTTCTTGTATATAATAAATAAATAAATACAAATAAATATAAAATACAATTTCAATTTCTCTCCCTCACCTACCCACTCAATATCGGTGTTTCCCTCGGCAAGCATACCTTGGCCCCTCCTCTTTCTCATCTACATTAGTGACCTTCTAAATGCCTCCCAATACCTCAACCATTCTATTTGCTGACGACACAACCTTCATTTACTCTAAGCCTGGACCCCCTTGCTCTAAAATGCCACAGTGAATACTAGAGCTAAATAAAGTCCATCGTTGCTAACTGCCAACAAACTCACCTTAACATTGACAAACCTTTCTATATGTCTGTTTGCCATAAACTCTTCTAATCAAATTAAATCTCAGGTAAACATACCTAGCCCTTATGGCCGAACCATAGCCCCCACCAATCGTATGGGCATATTGAACAAAATAAAAATACCTTCAGAATGTCAAAATAGAATGCCTCTCGCGTTCTCATTGACCCACAATCTAAATTTCCAGGGACACATTTTAAATATATCAAAAACATTTCAAAAAACTGTGGCTTCTTTCTAAGATCAGATATTAGTACCTCGCCCTGCCCTGGTGACGCTCTATAACTCCCCTCATCTATCTCTTCAATTATGGTATTTGTGCTTGGGGTTCTACTTCCCAAAATCATTTACGTCCTCTAATTACTCAACACAAAGCTGCTATTAGGACAATATCCACTCTGGCCCCAGACATCACTCGGTACCCCACTCAAATCTCTGAATATGTTAGATATTAAAGTACACTGCACATCCTCTCTGTGTATTATTTATTTAAAACCTGAATCTGTATGTCAATCCTGACCTTAAAGGTTCTAGAAGGTTGTAACAGATGTTACCAGACCACACACTAGAAGGTGAAGGGACGACGACGTTTCGGTCCGTCCTCTGACCATTCTCAAGTCGATTGTGTGTAACAGATCCCAGTAGCACCACACCAGAAACAAATACTTATTTGATATTCCAAGAGTACGACTTAATCAATCTTGAAATGCTCTACAAATCAGGGACCTAGAATGTGGAATGACCTTCCAATTATGTTAAAGACTGTACCTCTCCCAACCAGTTAAGATAAAAACTAAGACTACCTAATAAACTCCATGTAACCTTACCTCACCCCCCAAATGTCAACCATGTCTTCTATTTTAAACATCTGCTTTGTGACCAAATTGTATTTATGTTTTTTTCTTTTTTATGCTTTTTTCATTTTTTTTATCTTTTCTCAACACAATTATACTTTAATCTCAATTAGTATTAAGTTTTAGTCTTATATAGGGTTTTTCCTGCCCAAACGCTTTGGCGTAATAGTGGCTTTAGGCATTGTATGTACTAGCCTTATCTATAAATTCATCAAATTTTTGTATCTCACCTTGTATGTAGTACTTTACCTGAATAAATATTTGTATTTGTATTTGTATTCGTAATATAGTCTGCTTAGGTGAACTGCAGCCGGATAGCTGGAGCCAACTATCTAAGCAGAGTCGTCATCTGGAGTACCCTCTTGGGTGGCTTAATCTTTATCAATCAATCTGGAGTCCACCTCTCTAAATGGTTCTCACAGGAGGGTGGATGACCTGGCCGAGCCCACGAGCGGGTAAGGCGGCGGCCGAGGGACCCCCATGCGCATACATGTATCCCTCCCGCTCTGGGGCCTTGTTAGGAGGTTCCACTATGAATAGTTTTTTCCATGTAAGCCGATGTCAAGTACCAATCCGCCGCTTAGGCAGCTTGCTGTTTTGCCTTCAGCTTTAGTCTTTTTTAATGATATACTGTGCACTCTCCCTTTGTGGCGTGTCCCATATAAAAAACAAAATACATAGAATTTTCCATTTTTGTATGTATTTTCATGTTATTATTGTGTGTTATTATTATCACCTAACTTTGTGGGTTGTGATGAGATCTGCCATTTATTTGTATTTTAGTTTGTGTTTGATAGGTAATTAGGTATGCTTAGGGGTGGCTTCTCGCCATGCCCTTTGTGGCTGGGGGGATTGGTGCCCTGAAGCTACATAAACACCCTATACCCCCCGAAGTGGCAAGGGGAGTTAGGGGACAACTTCACAAGGTTTGTGCTTATATGATTTAATGGAGTAGTTAAGTTCTGTTTATTTAAGAATAATTTTGTTGTTAATTAGATCTACTTACTAAAATATTTATTATTCTTTATTGCCTCTAAAAATCTATAACTACTGCTATTAGACGTCTCTGATATTTGAACAGTTATATATAGTTTACTATTATTAGGTAGTTTAGTTTTATTTATTATGCACCCCATACCCATCTTGTGGGCGGTAGTGGAAAGGGTTACAGAGGCACATAATGGGCTCAGGGACTGAACCCCACAATTCATTTAGTTAAGCAGTTACAATCTTGATGAGCTAGTTACAAAATTCAGTATAATTATAGATATTTATCAGAAAGACTAGATATTTAAAAAAAGTATTCATAACAATAATAAGTTGAATTATTATATTAGTATATTATTAAATACCCCATACTCATCCTGCGAGCGGTGGTGGAACATTACAGAGGCACAAATGGGCTCAGAAAAATGAGTGCCCCCAATATTCGTTTACCTAAGCAAATTACAACATTATGAAATAGTTATAGAGTTTGTTAATATAGATATATATATATATAATATATATATATATATATATAATAGATATTATATTATATATATATATATATCGTATATATATATATATATTATATATATAATATCTCAACTATCTATTTGCAGTTTTAGTAATTTATTTTAACAGTTTGTCAAATCGTCGCCCATCCGTGGGCTGTGAGAGAAGGGTTAAACAAATTAAAGGGTTCAGGAACTGGACCACAAATTTCATTAGTATTAGTAGTTCACATTTGTTCTTATCTATTTACATTTGGTTACAATTTGTATATGTTACATCCCGCCTGACCAGTGGGCGCGGCAGAGCGAGTCACACACAGGGGCTCAAGCACTGCCAGTTTATCTAAGCAAATATGTGGTTGTTACAACTGTAGTGATCTAATTACTGAATTGTAGTTAGTGATGATAGCAATTGTTATGATCTCGCCTGTGAAGCTATCCATCCAAGAGGAACAAAACATTATACACGGAAATATGACTAGTCGGAAAATTCCGAAGGTTTCCTATAGATGCCGAAAAAGTGGAGTAGAAGAGAGAAAAGATGGAAGTAGACATATAGAAAACAGTACAAGATTACTGGAGGAGTTTTTAGTTTATTTATTATGCATCCCATACCCATGCCGTGGGCGATACAGGAAAAGGTTTACAGAGGCACATAATGGGCTCAAGAACTGAACCCTAAAATTCATTTAGCAAAGCAAGTTACAGTCTTGATAAGTTATAGTTGCGCAGTTTAATGTATTATTATAGCAATAATGGACTCGAGAACGGCCATAAGTACAGTCTCTAAGCTAAGCAACTTACATTTGCGGTGAGCTAGTTTCACAGGTTAAAGTTCTTATACGGGAGGAGATGAAGGAATGCACACTATTGGATACGACACCGGCCACTCATAACTCAACACATCCTGAGAATATCACAACACTAGCTAACACCTCTCCAACACCACGGTGACTAACCAATTAAGTTATTACAGACAACGAAAGGACAGCAAACATTCTGAATGAATAATATACATCAGTATTCACTCTAGAAAGATTAGACAACATCCCATTATTCACAAAAGTGTTTGGAGGTGAAGAGAACGAATTAAGGGATAGACCCATAACGACCGATATAAGCAGGAAGAGCATTGACAAACTAAAAGGACTCAAAAGTCTCAGGTGTGGATGGAATTTAATCCCATCTCGTAAAGGAACTGGCAGATGCACTGTGACTACCACTAAAACTTCTTTTCAGAATATCTTAGGACCAAGGTATAGTTCTTTAACACTGTAAATATGCAAATGTCACTCTTATTTTCAAAAAAGGCAGAAAGAGCCCAGCAGAAAACTACCGTCCGACCACTTTGACTTCACACATCTGCAAGCTCACGGAGAGAGTCGTAAGGAAAAGAATCATTCGTGCATCTCACAATAAACAATCCTGTAAGATCAACGCAAAATAGTATTGTTAAAATAGATCCTGCCTAACGAACTTTTTATGGAAACTGTAACCAGCTATTCAGACAAAGGACTGCCGGTAGATGTGGTATACATGGACTTTGCTAAAGCTTTTGATAAGGTACCACATGAAAGATTGGCAAGGAAATTACAGGCACATGAAATAAATGGTAGAATACTAGAATGGATAAAATAATAGTTAAAATAATAGGTAGTGCTAAATGGAAACGAATCTGAATGGAGATATGTGGTAAGTGGGGTGCCACAGGGGTCTATTTTGGGACCAACCCTTTTTGCCATATACATGAGACATAGATGAGAACATTACAAACCGTATCGCCAGATTTCCAGATGACACTAAGATTTATGGTTAAGTGCGAAGTGAAAATGATAGTGAAGCCTTACGAGGAAATCTATATGAACCCCACGAATGGTCAGAAGACTGGCAAATGCTTTTAAGTATCGAAAAATGCAAGACCTTGCATGTGGGACATAACAATCCACGTCACAACTATCAAATTAACAACATTACCTTGAAGCAGACTGATGAAGAAAACGACCTTGGTGTTAGAATACACCATGTACAGAAAGTTGCACAACAAGTGGGAGCTGCAGTAAAAAACGCTAACCAAACCCTGGGAATAATCAAGCGAATCTTTCACTTTAATGAAAAGAAAGTAGTTATTCAATTGTATATATCTCTGGTGCCATAATGTCACTTGGATTATTGTAGCCATGCATGGAGACCTCATCTCCAGAAAAACTTAGTTGCTTCGGAGAAAGTTCAACATTGAGCAACAAAAATAATTTCAGAACTGAATTGACTTTCATACCAGGAACGGTTGAGGACCACATGACTAACAACACTGCCAACCATACATGACAGGGCGGATCTCATCGAAACTATTAAAATACTGAACAATTTGGAGGATATTAATCCAGACAAATTCTTCTACAGGTCAGATGTAACACAAACAAGAAGCAATTTCATGTTCAACAAGACACAATGCAGGACAGAAAACAGATGCTTTTTCACCCACAGGGTTTTAAACTCATGAAACCGCCTACCCGCCGAATTCGCAAATGCCAAAACCCTGTTGAAATTTAAAATCCAGATTGAAAATTTATCAAAACAAATGGAGGGAGCTTTGACAAGCCGTCGGCTTCCTGTCATCATCGAGGACACTAGTGTTAATGGCCCCTCAGGTAAATTCAGGTAAATGTTGTTGTTGTTATAGATTCAGCTACTGGGAACAAAAAGTTCCAAGTAGCACGGGCTATGGTGAGCCCGTAGTGAATTTACCTGGAACAGGAACGGAGCCTGGACGAGAAAGATATTACATAATATATACGTGGAAGGTGGAAGGTCAGGTACCAAATCTGTACAATAAAATTACAACTTACTGGAGCGAAAGATATGGTAGGAAATGTAGAATAGATAAAGTGAAGAAGAGATATCGAGGTGGCATAGAGGCACAATCACAGAACACTATCAGTATTAGAAGTTCTCAAATGTTGAATCTTACAGCAAATATAAAAAAAAAACGCTAGTGGAAGAAAAGTTTAAATTTTGAAGAGGGAGCTGGAGAGGTTTATGCAGGAGGTGCCTGCCCAACCGGTTTTGGTGGATATGGGGGGGTCTGCGGGAGTAGAATTTTCGAAACCGGTTTTAAGTAAAGGTTAGGGTGGCGCTCGAAATGTGAAGGTCAGCCCAACGATTCCTGCGAAGGCCGTGACGATATGGGGCGCAGAGGTCCAGCTGGTCGTGAGAGCTGAGACACGCTAGAGGCCGCTGAACACCCTGAGGCAGTCATGATCAGTAGTCGTGATCACAAGTCAAAGGAGCACTGGGAGTCTCGGGGACACATTCACAAATTATAGTGCAGACTACACATTTTTTCTGGACGATGCATTTCTTGGCTGACGAAGCTGGGGAAAATTATAATATTCTTAATAAAACCATAATAGTAGTAGTAATTGTAGTAGTAATAGTTGTAGTAATAGTATTAGTAATCGTAGTAGTGGTAGTAGTAGTACTACTACTACTACCACAATAGTAGTACTACTATTGTAGTAGTAGTAGTACTACTACTACTACCACTACTACTAGTGTAAAATCCCATGCGTATTTATGAAATTTATGTAAGACTTTGCATTAAGTCTTTCGCACTCTCCTGAGTGCGTTGTTAAGGTCTGAGCGTGTGATTAGGGCGAGACTTACATCTCAACGTCTAATGAGATTGACTTCGTCTAATGAGAAATTGCAGCAGCCATTGACAAGGCAACATCAGTGGGACCAGTTAACGTCCATATGTATTGTAGCGAGGCCACGGTAATCTTGGCAACAGAAGCGGACTTACAGAAGATCCTGGATCCGGAACACCGGGTCCCACTACTGGAGGCGAACCTCTCACCAATTCCTCCCAGACAAATCACTGCTGTGAAAACGATATTTGTGAATAGGCCGAACCGCTGGTTAGCGGGTGAGGTCCCCGACACCACAGTGCGGCAGGTTAACGAAGAAAACCATACTCTGAAAGCAACGACAGCTCTACTCATCAAAACCAACGACGCCACTCGACCCACGATGAAGATGATGAGATTGTTTTTTTTTAAATTGTTCAATGTCAATCAATATTTTTTGACTAGTTGTATATGAAAAGGACTGCAATTGTTCCAAGTTTCAGTACTGCAGCCTAAATAGAAAGGGAGATTTAATTTTTGTTTTGTTTTCAACGAATATGACACATTTTCAAGTGAGTATCTACAACCACACGTTTCAGATATAATCATTGTATGACACTTTTTTGACACTTAGCATATAATAAAGGATCTGATGCCGCGGATTTTCCAAAACATGTTTAGTTTTCCTTAATACAAATAGTCAAATTCCCCCCCCCCCCCACAAGAAAAAATATGCAAATAAATAATTTTTATTGCTATTATAAATCAATAAATCAATCAATAAATGAACTTAGGAAAAAACGCTGGCCCCAGATTTTAGAAATATAAACTTAACATATAAGGTGTAAGTTTCATGTAAATTGAATAAAAAATGAAAGAGTTATAGGAATGCTTATGTACTTGAAAATAAATATGAAAAAAATAAATTCTAGGGTTCTGCCATCTGTGGCTGAGGTTGACATCAACCAATTTCCTACAAAATTGGCACCTTTACAGATAGGCTTCAGTCACGTGCAGTCACGTGAATACGTTTCATGCAAATCGTCCGATAAACAAATAAGAAAAATAAAATTGAAAAAAAATCTAATTTTTTAACTTAATTTTTTAATATAACTAATTATAATTTTTTTTAATATATGCTATTGTGATACTTGAGAGTCATAGACAAGATTTCAGTTGACACTTGTGTTTGATAGTCGTTTTTGACCATTTTGGAAATTTTTGACACATAATTCAATATTTTTTTCTCCGTTCCTATTTATGCTACGATGCTGAAACTTGGACCAGATGAAATCTTTTTCATATATAACTCTGAAAAAAAGTTTGACTGAAATCAAACCAGTTTTCATTTTTGCATATTTGCATCTCATGCCCCCTTGGGAATCTTAAACAACAACAACAACGAGTAACAGGTAAGTTACAGCCCCGCTCCTGTGCCAGGTAAGTCCACAACGGGCTCACCATAGCCCGTACTACTTGAAACTTTTAGTTCCGAGTAGCTGAATCTAGGACAACAACAACAGGATAGCAGCTTCTTTAGACGTTGAGATGTAAGTCTCGTCCTCACCACACACTCAGACCTTGACAAAGCACTCAGTAGAGTGTGAGAGAGACTTAGTGTAAATTCCTTACATAAATTTCACAAATACACAAGTGTGTTTTTTTAATCCTGATATTATGTCTGTGAGAAGACATTACCATTACTAATAATAATACAAATTAAAGCAACTGACGTTTACAGCTGTATTCCAGATTGTCAAGTAGTCATATTGCCATGAAGAGTGATTTGTGTTTATTGTTGTTCATTTGCTTTATCAGTGAATCAGTAACTATCACCCGTCAATACCTCCAGGATGAAGACACTTACCATTTCGTAAATATCGAATGAACTCAACTTGTGAGAGTCTCGTGGAAACTCTTCTGGTGAGTCTAGTACGTCATCCTCGCCAGTAGCTGTGGCCGGTGAGTAGGGTTCAGGGACGCCGGTAAGGAGGTAGTACTTCCTGAAGGCCGGTGGAGGATCAGGATTGTTGTGTGAAGCTGGCCGGTGGTATATGAAGGGTGTGTCGTTGGATGGCGGGGGTTGGTCGTATCCTGTAGGAGGGAAGTAGGGTGAAAAGCGTGTAAGTGTGAGTGAGTCAAGAGGACTGTGTGTTGTGGGTGGCTCAGCCACAGTGTTGTGTGGCGGAGGTAGCACGGCATTGAGGTCATATGCTTGAGCATAATCTTCAATTTCATTGCTGGTAACTTGAATTTCTTTGTCGTTTGCAGGCATCTCCTTAGTGTCAGCTTGGAGATAGTATTTACGAAGGTGTGGTTGACCGTAACCTGATTCCCTAGGCATTTCTTCCATCACACCAGTCAGGTAGTACTTGCGGGGTTGTCCGAAGCCTGGGGTGGAGCTTACTTCGTGCCTGGGATGGTGAGTGGGATATTCCATGGTGAGATGTAGGGGTGTGTGTGAGGCAAGCGGAGGACCAGCGTCGTAAAACCCCATAGTCTTCACGGAAAGGGCTGGAGACCGGCTAAAGTTGTAGTCGAACTGTCTGGAACCAAAAGAGTAGCGCTTCTTGATGATCTCCAGAGGTTCATTTTCGGGCACCCAGGTCGCCTCCTCCTTTGTCAACGACTCCTTCACCAGCAGAGGTGGCTCTTCCCACACAGTGTATAATAGGGCCTTCCGATGGTGACGAGGGCGCTCCCGTGGCTCCGGGTAGGTTCTGCGCCATGATTCAACTCCACCGCGGGACGTCCATGAAGACCGCTGTACGTCCCGATCCTTCTCCGCCAAGCCACGTGACCATCCTATACCACGAAGAAACAAGTATAGAGTAGTTAGGGAACCATATATTGCGGGCACACATTAGAACTGAGGTTGAGAACAAAACCCTGCCGATACACAAGTGTGAACAATATGAGGTACAAGTAGAGGGTGTCACCATGGGCTTCCCCCATCGGTGTCTTATTTATGAATAGGGGCTATTGAGGAGAAAGTACTTGTTGACAGATCTAAAACCTTACGTGTACAGTATGTTGTTGACACCAACATACTACCTTTCTTGTCCAGTCGTATATTAATACTCGTTTGCAAGGTTTATTTTTTAGTAGAATTTTTCCTTTCATTTTAACTTTGTTGTTGTTAGTGTTATTATTTAACGCTAAGTTACATACATTATTAATTAAATATTCTATCTGTAATTAAGTTTAGGGATGATCCTGGACGGCATGGTTTCGAATCCTGGCCGGGTCAAAGAGTTCTTAGTGATCTATGGCTTGCGCGTTTATGCAGCTTTCACACACACACACACACACACACACACACACACACACACACACACACACACACACACACATATATATATATATATATATATATATATATATATATATATATATATATATATATATATATATATATATATATATATATATATGCAGTTGACGATCACTAAACACTGATCATTTGTATGCAGAAAAACCACAAAGAAATGAGGAAGAGAGATGAACGTTTCGGCTTGTTAAAGCCGTTGTCAACACCAGACTGTCTGGTGTTGACAACGGCTTTAACAAGCCGAAACGTTCATCTCTCTTCCTCATTACTTTGTGGTTTTTCCGCATATATATATATATATAATATATATATATATATATATATATATATATATATATATATATATATATTTCTAGTAGTAAGTCTATATCTCCCTCCAGTCAGCTTTCTGAATGCAATTCAATTGTCGACCCTGAATTAAACCTTTTATCTAGTCTCTATGATACTCCACACTTTAATAACCATAAGTGCAAGTATTATACAGCAAGCCTTGCCAACAATGTATTAGCAAATAAACTTAGTGTATCATTAAATTAAATGCAAGGTCTCAACAAGCACTATGATGTTAGTGCCTGACTGCAAGACTAAACTACAGATTTTAATTTGTTACGTAAACTAGGACATGGATACAGGAAAACATTAGCTACCTACAACTGTAGGCCAACACAGTGGTGGTATAGCAATTTACTACCACCAAGAACTATCGTGCTCGAAAGTTATCAAAAGTAAAGCCACTTTTGGTGAGTATATATTTTCCCAGTTCAAAATCAAAGGTTCAGACACACACTTAACATTGGGAGCTGTCTACAGAATTTCAAGCACAGATGTAACTGTACACACAGAAATCACAATAGCGTGATGCATCAAATGAACAAATCCACAAGGGCCGTGAAGTTCGAACCCTCGTCACGGCCCATGTGGATTTGTTCATTTACAGATGTAACTGAATTCAAATGTAACCTTAGAAATTTAATATTAAATTACAAGCAGAAGTGCAAGCTTTGCAAGCGATCTAAAGAAGTGCGAAAAATTGAGCGAATTGTACAGCTGTGATGTTGATGGACATGAGCTATATGAAGAAATTTGGGATTGCAAAACGTTACTTCACGGGATTTCACGTTAGTCGGGACAACGTGAAAATATCAAGACCTGAAGAGCTACTTGAATTTATTGATCAGTCTGGAGATAAGAGCGTCGTCTCTAATCTTCGTACTGCTATTCAGATAATACTAACTATCGTAAATTCCATCACCAGCTGTAAGAGATCATCCAGCAAGTTAAAACTAACATAACAATTTGGTATTTGAGAGCCTCCATGGGTCAAGGCAGACTCTGCTATCTGGCTCTGCTCAGTGTAGAAAGAGAAGGGAAGGGATCAGGGGAAAGCACCAAGCCATCACGACCACATTGCACTGGGAATGTACTAACCAGAAGAAATAAAAAAAACTGATTTTGACCACATCATTGAGCAAATTACATTTGTGAAATCAAGGAAGGTGCAACTGTAATTTTCATGTAGTGTTACAATTTGCAAATTAAAAGATTAACGAACTTAACTGATATTTTTGATCTGATTTTATGGTAAAGTTATGTGAGATATGGTAATGTCAGGTGTTGACCAAGCCACACACTAGAAATTGAAGAGACGAAGACATTTCGGTCCGCCCTGGACCATTATCACAATCGATTTCATAATGGTCCACGACGGACCGAAACGTCGTCGTCTCTTCAATTTCTAGTGTGTGGTTTGGTCAACATTTTTCAGTCACGTTATTGTGACTCTACATCTGTATAATGTCAGGTGCTTGGCCAGGGGCGTAATTTCAGTGCTTGTCATATAGTAGTAGTAGGCATCCATCAGTCTCAGGAGACTATGGAGGAGCAGAAGTCATAGGCGTTATTTTAACTAGATACGCCACTGTTCTCTTCACACGTCCCCTACCCCTCTTCCTTCTCTGCTTGTCTCTGTCTCTATTCGTCTGTGCTGTTGCTCGTCTTTGCTTTTCTTTCGTTCTGTTTGTCTTCCTATTTCTCTTCTCTCTTTCCTCTCTCCCCACATCACCTCTCTTCCCTCTTCCTCTCCCCCTTTTTTCATTTTTCTTTTCACTTTTTCGTTTTAATTTTTTCCCTTTGTTTACCCCCGACTCCGTCACTTCTTTTTGTCTTCCTTCCCTCTTCCTCGTCTCTTCGTCCTCTCCACCCCCCCCCCATCGACCACTCCACTTCCCTCCTCTCCCCTTCTAAAAAAGCAAGAAAATAAGAAGCAACATTAACAACTAGACACAGAGGAAGAGTTACATGAGTGAAGTAGGTTGTGTTACAAGTGAAAGTCCTGTGGACTTACTGGTAGTTATATAATGGTGCGTCTTGCAAATTAGTGACTGGAGAGGGAAAGTTGTTGAGTAATTTGGTGATATAAACGTGCTTTGGCGACAGATGGCGTGCACTTAGAAAGTATAGTAATGTTATTGTACGTTGTTGCTAATGTTTAGGACATCGTGGTTGATGTGTCGCAAGCACAGCCTCACGAATTTACATGCATACACACAAGCCTACACGCAAAATAAACACACACCCACAGTAGTTATTAAATGGAATGCTTTAGGAAGTGATGTCGTGTAAACTGACTCCATGCACAGTTTCAAATATAATGGTAGAGCCTAATAGGTTCTGGAACTTGTACAACTAGGTGAGTACATACATACATACATACATACATACATACATACATACATACACTGGGGCCACACGGTTGAGTGGACAGTGCTCTGGGGTAGTAGTCTAAGGGCCCGAGTTTGATTTCCGGCCGCGGCAGAAACAAATGAGCAGTTTCCACTTGTTTCATTTGTTTGCAGCACTGAAGTCA
>WNGS01167840.1:19036146-19038646 GCA_020271785.1 Procambarus virginalis | reverse complement strand
GCACTAGAGATCTGCCATGAGGATGATAAACTAATGATCATAAATGCATATAGTCCACCGCCAAGCAGCACATAGTCAAAGGAGGAGCTAGATAGTAAACGAGAAGATCTTATAACAATAATGAGAGAGATCATAGCGAGAGCGGATAATGATAGATCACGACTGTTGATAGTCGGCGACTTCAACTTGAAATCCATAGACTGGGAAGCATATGAAGCTAAAACAGACGATTTTTGGACCTGTAAATTTGTAGACCTCATCCTGGAAACATTCTTGTATCAACATGTTAAACAAGCTACGAGGATGAGGGAAGGGGACGTTCCCTCCATGCTAGATTTGATATTTACTAGGAAGGTTAGTTAGTTTAGTTTAGTTCATTTATTATACTAGGAAGGAGGAAGAAATATTTGACATTCAGTACCTTCCTCCCTTGGGTAAAAGTGACCATGTCTTTTTGGGAATAAAGTATGCAATGCATTATAATCTGGAAGAAAATAAGAAGGTTGATGCAATTGAAAAACCTGACTTTAGGAGAGGACATTATGGCAACCTTAGAAAAATTTTTAGTGAGTACAATTGGACAGACTTGTTGCTAGGCAAGGAAGTGAATGTGATGTATGTCAAGTTTTGTGAAATATATGATAAAGGCACAAAAATATTTATACCAAAACAGAGATGCAGAACTAGGAAACAGGATTGGTTTGACAGAAATTGCGAGAGGGCCAGAGACCAAAAGACACAAACATGGAATCAATACAGGAAGAGGCCAAACCCCCAAACATACCAGCGATACAAAGGTGCGAGAAACAACTACACGGCAGTGAGGAGAGAGGCAGAAAGAAATTTTGAAAAAGGGATTGCAGACAAATGTAAAACAGAACCAGGTCTATTCTATAAATTCATAAACAACAAATTGCAGGTAAAGGATAACATTCAGAGGTTAAAAATGGGAAATAGATTCACGGAAAATGAAAAGGAAATGTGTGGAACATTAAACGAAAAGTTCCAAAGTGTGTTTGTACAAAATGAAATCTTCAGGGAACCAGACACAATAAGAATTCCAGAGAACAACATAGAGCACATAGAGGTGTCTAGAGACGAAGTGGAAAAAATGCTCAAGGAGCTAAATAAGAACAAAGCAGTTGGTCCAGATGGAGTTTCACCATGGGTTCTGAGAGAATGTGCACCTGAGCTCAGCATTCCTCTTCAACTGATTTTTCAGGCATCCCTGTTTACAGGAGTTGTAGCTGATGTGTGGAAAAAGACTAACATAGTTCCAATCTACAAAAGTGGCAGCAGGGAAGACTGCTTAGAAATGGATTCATTTCTTACAAGCTTTCCAAATGGCTTACCAAAATCTTGTCCCCATTGTTATTTATTTATTTATTTTATTTATTTATTTATATACAAGAAGGTACATTGGGTTAGAGAGAATACATAGCATAGTATTTGCAATCTTGTAAAGCCACTAGTACGCGCAGCGTTTCGGGCAGGTCCTTAATCTAACAGATAATTTTAAGTAGGTAAATTCTAGCAGAATTAATAAAATGATAACAGATACATTGCAAGAAAAAAAAATGAGATGAGAGAGAATAGTAAGTATATTAAAGCACATTGGTATATTAAAGCTCTGGTTGATTACATTGACAACTTGATTGGTAATTTAAACAAGATTAACAGACACCGTACAGCAGATTGATAGCACATATAAGAAGACAGCAATGATCACAATGGCAAAGATGTTCGGATTGGGTACATAAAGATAGAAAGATTGGGTAGCAATAGATACAGTGCAATTTTAAAGCAACAAAGTAAAAAAAAAAACTATGCAGATGAGATTAGGTACTTTTTTAGTTTTGTTTTTGAATGACGCAAAATGTGGACAGCTTTTCAATTCATTAGGGAGTTAGTTCCATAGACTGGGTCCCTTTATTTGTTAGGAACGTTGTTTATTTGTTAGTTGTTAGGAACTATTTCCTCTTCTCATTTGACTAATTCTCTTGAATTAGTTAACAAATTGAATAGTGTTCCTGTCACTCCTGATGTAAAGTTTATCAGTTTTGACGTTTGTTTCTTGTTTACAAAGGTACCGGTTGATGATATTCTCGATTATCTTGCTCGTGAACTAATGAGCCATGGTTTACCTCTTTCTGCTGATATTATTGTCAATCTTGTTAAGTTGTGCATTAAAGAACGTAAATTTACCTTTAATAATGAGTATTATTTACAGACTTTTGGAATGGCAATGGGGAATCCTTTATCGCCATTGCTTTCAAACTTGTACATGGAATTCTTCGAAAAGAAATTTGTTTCAAAAATAACTCCTGGAATCATTCCATGGTTTAGATATGTTGATGATATTTTGTGTATATGGCCTTCAGATGTAAACACAGACGAATTTGTAGCCAAACTTAATGACCAAGTCACCTCTATAAAATTTACTATGGAGACTGAAATTTATAATTGTTTGCCATTCCTAGATGTACTTATTCATAGGGAA
>WNGS01167840.1:18993646-19031146 GCA_020271785.1 Procambarus virginalis | reverse complement strand
GAGTCCATACCTAGTTAAACACAAGACAAAGTTGGAGAAGATTCAGAGGTATGCCACCAGACTTGTCCCGGAACTGAGAGGTATGAGCTACTTTTGTTTTGTTGTAAGGAGCTGAACCTCACATCCCTGGAAAATAGAAGAGTAAGGGGAGATATGATAACCACTACAAAATTCTCAGGGGAATTGACAGGGTAGAGTTAGTTAGTTAGTATAGTTCATTTATTATGCACCCCATACCCATCTTGTGGGCGGTTGTGGATAGGGTTACAGAGGCACATAATGGGCTCAGGGACTGAACCCCACAATTCANGGCATAAAATCCTGGTAAATAGGCACTTCCTCTGTACTACCATCTGCTTTTTGTCTGTGCTCATTTTCTTAATAATATAGCCCTGAAATACAATGAAGCCAGTTAGTCAGGTCTGAAATGAAACCTGACTAACTGTTTAGTCAGTACATTAACATGAAGTCTTATCTCTCTTCACAGATTAGTGCATTTAAAAATCAAAATTTAATATTACATCCATATATATTTAAATTTGTCTGTTTACACCTCTCACCTGTGGTTGCGATCTTGTAGTCCATTTTGTAACAACAGCCTGTGCTCTGATCACAGCGCTATGTAACTGTGTAAGGTCATCATCACTTTTCATGGGATGACCTAGTTTAGTACCAGTAGGGTAGCCTGCCTCCAGCAGTTCATGGTCCAGCACACCACCACCACAGTCTATAATCATGATAATTGTCAGGTAGATTAGAATTTACAAAATCACATACTGTTGCATATACTATTTTTATGTTTAGTGATACATACTCAATTTAATTTATGATTTAACAAATACTGTATGCTAATATGCAATACAAGTGGAACATGTAAATAGAAAACTTGTGATTCTCTCACTCTTGGTGATACAAGTAAAAAAAAATCAGTAATTATTGTATGCCAAGGCAATTCTAAAAGTTAACTTTAACCCTTGTGTTGCTAAGGGCTATTTGGCCATTGTCACCTACAGGCACATAACAAAAAACAAATTCTTCTAAACCTGTTAATTTGTGTTCCCTTACCACGGAAAAAATAAAAAAAATCATAAGTGGCCTATTTTGCCCGCTATAAGGCAGGAAGTCTGGCCAAAAAGAGGCGCTGACTCAGAGTGCGTCCGAGGCTGTCGCTCAGCCCCAGCTGTCAGACGGAGTGGCCACAGCTGACTGCGGAGTGTCTAGATATTTGACTATTATTTAATTGATTGATTGTTTCTTCTTTTTTTGCTGTAATATTATTTAATAGTATAGAGTATATATTTATATAATAAAATGTGTGAATCATCGCTGTACTCAAAATTATGTGTCATATTATTGATTCAATTATTGTGTTCATAAAACAATAAACAAATACTTTGTCAATTATTACACTATACACAGGGTATATTACGTATCTGCATGTTTTACTCACCATAACGAACCACTAAGTTGATATTGCAAGTCACAAAGCAGTGAGTGTGGCCACCATCGGTAATGCACCAGTAATGTTCATTGTCTACATAAATGATCTACCAGATGGAATACAGAATTATATGAATATGTTTGCTGATGATGTTAAAATAATAGGGAAGATAAGAAACCTAGAAGATTGTCATGAACTTCAAGAAGACCTGGATAAAATAAGTAAATGGAGTACCACTTGGCAAATGGAATTTAATGTGAATAAATGCCATGTTATAGAATATGGAATAGGAGAACAGAGACCCCACACAACTATAAATTATGTGAGAAATCTTAAAGAATTCTGATAAAGAAAGGGATCTAGGGTGGTTCTACATAGAAAAATGTCACCTGAGAACCACATTAAGAATATTGTGCGAGGAGCCTATGCTACACTTTCTAACTTCAGAATTGCTTTTAAATACATGGATGGCGAAATACTAAAAAAATTGTTCACGACCTTTTATTAGACCAAAGCTGGAACATGCAGGGGTTGTATGGTGCCCATATCTTAAAAAGCACATCAACAAACTGGAAAAGGTGCAACGACATGCCACTAAGTGGCTCCCAGAACTGAAGGGCAAGAGCTACGAGGAGAGGTTAGAGGCATTAAATATGCCAAAACTAGAAGACAGAAGAAAAAGAGGTGATATGATCACTACATACAAATAGTAACAGGAATTGATAAAATCGATATGGAAGATTTCCTGAGACCTGGAACTTTAAGAACAAGAGGTCATAGATTTAAACTAGCTAAACACAGATGCCGAGAAATATAAGAAAATTCACTTTCGTAAACAGAGTGGTAGACGGTTGGAACAAGTTAGGGTGAGAAGGTGGTGGAGGCCAAGACCGTCAGTAGTTTCAAAGCGTTATATGACAGAGTGCTGGGAAGACGGTACACCACGAGCATAGCTCTCATCCTGTAACTACACTTAGGTAATTACACTTAGGTAATTACACACACACTTGGGCCTCGTAGCCTGGTGGATAGCGCGCAGGACTCATAATTCTGTGGTGCGGGTTCGATTCCGCACGAGGCAGAAACAATGGGCAAAGTTTCTTTCACCCTGAATGCCCCTGTTATCTAGCAGTAAATAGGTACCTGGGAGTTAGTCAGCTGTCACGGGCTGCTTCTTGGGGGGTGTGTGGGGAAAAAAAAGAAAAGTAGTTAGTAAACAGTTGGTCGAGAGGCGGGCCGAAAGAGCAAAGCTCAACCCCCGCAAACACAACTAGGTGAATACACACACACACACACATGAAAATCACTCATTTGCTGTTGTTAAAGTTCAATGGTTACCAGCACGGCAGCCCTGTAGATTCAGACACTGGATGATGATGCATGACATAGTCCATACTGTTTTACTACGTCCCTGAAAGGAAACTAAGGGACTCAGGATTGTTTCCAAATATGACAAATGATTAATAGGGGTCTTAAGTGTCAAATGGCAGTCTCCTAGAATGGGTGGAGCTTTTGAATAAAATGGGGAACCTTAAATCATCTTAAGGTTATTTGAGCAGACGGGTCAAATATATCAAGGCAATTTGAGCACATGCGCCACTTGTTCTCAAGCGACTGGAGCAATGTAAGGGTTAAAAAAAAATAAAAAAATAAAAATTATTATACAAACCTAATAAAGGATTAAGTATCTTTCTCAAAGTTAGATTTTCTTTAGCAGAAGATAACGCATTCTTTAGGTCTTCTAATGATAGAGGAGCTTTGGGCATCCGTGGTTGATTTGCAGGATATGTCTCATGCACAGCAAATCTGAAATAAAAGGTTATCTTTTCAGGAAGCAAAAAAACTTAGCATCAGTATTCCTTTCCTCAGAATGTCTGAAATTTTGTAACTGCTTAGGGTGTAGTCAATACTTTAGTGTGTAATCAAAATTTAACATTTCAGATTATTAACTAGTTTGACCAGTTACCAATAAATGACAGATTTATAACCTGCTATATTCTACGTACATGGTAATTTTTGCTATCTGCGTATAAATTAATAAATTACGTGCTCATTATCATTGGTAAATAAAGTTATACATGGATGCCAGTACTGTACATTTGAAATAACCAGGATATGATAACATTTTTATGGACCTGGCACCAAACACGTTAATGATCTCCATTAGGGAATAATTACAAAATATACGTACATAAACCTTTTAAATAGCTTGTTTAAAAAAATGTTGCATCAAATTTGTAATATATTTACAATTATATTTAAGCTAGTGAAATGGATTGTGATGTGTAGACCTAAAATCAGTTGTTGGTCAGTATAAGCCCCTTCTTAGTATGAGCCCCATGGTTTAACTTAGAGAATCATGTTTACTGGTACTGTAATCATTAACTTCTATAGACCTACCTAACATCTTCCCCTTCCTTCCGTGGACGGAGAATATTTAGAATGGTATACGAGTTATCAGTTAATACAATATTGCCACGGTCATAAAGCTCCAATATGACATGGTGTTCTGCCTCCCCAGACCCAAATGTCAAGTCAACAATACGATCAACACCGAGCTGGTTCACAGCCTCAAGGCGTTTATTGCGAAGATGTTTCCTTAGCTGAAAGAGATTTAAATAAATGAAAACATTAATAAATACTCTCAATTATAATGTGCAAAGAGCACAATTAAAAAAACTGCTTTACTTATAAATAATTTCAACAAAGTACTATTTGTTCCATTACAAATGTTCTATCAAATTGTGGCTAGTATTTGAAGAGTTTAATATAAAACATACAAAGGATACTAAAATGTATAAAGTAAATACAGAGGATAAATCACTAAGTGCTTGAAGTGTTAAGTCTTCACAATACAGCACTGTACTTATGTTTGACAGTATCCACAATAACCTTGTGCTACCCAATATACAATGAACAAACCTTCATAGAAAAGCCTGAAGGTGCTGGGTTCTTGGGCCATTCATATTCAGTGGTGTGTAAGCGAGCACCTGATTCTGCTAGCAACATACACTTCTGATCAGGCTTTTGAAGTTTTATCAAATACGTTTTGGAGTCAACATCATAAATCTGCACAACCCTCATCCCAATGACCCTGTAATAAAGAATAAACTTATCATAATATGTTTGCAGGAAAAATTTACCACTAAATTATCACCACTTACCTGATGCAGTTATATGAAACAAGAGAAATATTATAAAGACAGTCTGGTGATTTTCACTTGAGTACTCTAGTAAGGATGAGGCACCAGTAAGAGCAAAGTGTCACACTAAGTGCAAAGGACAAACATTGTACGAGTCAAACTCATCCCTGGGTCAGGTGTCACCTTAACAAATTGACAGTAAGATGAAAAATGTATCTTCCACATTTGGCTAAATATTTATGAGCCAGTGGGATTTTTATCACAAGCCAGTTAGGATACTATTATATAGTACATCAGAAGTAAAGCCTATGGATATTACCTACCATTTGAGACTTTAAACACTTCCTCCTTGTCCAGTCCAAGTGCCCAACCAATTGGGCTGGATGGCTGAGCGACAGTCTTGCTTTGTGCAGGTCAGGTTGGCGTTCAATTCCCAACCATCCAAATGGTTAGGAACCATTCTTTAGTCCCATCCCATCCCAAATCCATATGTTTTCCAAGTGATATATAGTCGTAATAGCTTGGCGCTTCCTTCCTTCTCAGTAGTATAAAAAGAAAGGTAACAGAATGGCAATTTTTCACATGCCAAAATGCATGCCAAGTAGCCCCCCTTCTTATGTTACTCACACAAGATTTCCAATATGTCTGAGCATGTGTTCACACTGGAATTGTTTCAAATCATTTGAACTTTGTACTGTAATTACCAGTGCAGTTTTCTGTAAGCCATTTAGTTACATGTCTTTGCACCTTTTCCAGTTTGTTGATGTTCTTCTTAACACTTTAGCGCTTTGGGCGCAGCGTAAA
The DNA here is from genome assembly GCA_020271785.1 of Procambarus virginalis. Taxonomy (NCBI): domain Eukaryota; kingdom Metazoa; phylum Arthropoda; class Malacostraca; order Decapoda; family Cambaridae; genus Procambarus; species Procambarus virginalis. The sequence goes on along the minus strand of WNGS01167840.1, from coordinate 19,025,758 downwards.
AAACGAGAGTGAACCTGTGCTTTCGGCGTCGCGCGCTTAAGCGGTAGGAGCGAAAAGTGTATACTCTTCTTACTGTCCTGACACTAATTGTAGACCTACGTATTTAAATTTGGTATCACTGTGTTCGCAATAGAATTCTCTATAAGAACATACATATAAAATACTGCCAAACAGAAACTGTTTGAAACAGTTCAAACAGAAACAGAAGCTCTCGCCAAACTGTTTGGCGAGAGCGCCAAACAGCAACAAATGTTTCCACTCTCTTAATGATTGCGATGACCACATTTATCCTACATCATTGATTATGGTATCATTGGAACCGCAATAAAATTCTCTATACGGACATATGCATATAAATATAGAATCAATGTCGCAACCAACCCACAAGACGGTTGGAAGTGGCTGAAGTGTTACCCGCGGCGGCATATCGGCACCATACAATTGTTATACCAAGATGAATCACTGCCATGCCGTTTTCTTTAATAAGCTCTTTGGTTATTAGAAAAAACGTAAATTTCATGGTGAACATTTTGAGACTAACTAAAAGAAAATCGCATAATACATAAAATTTATACAATTATTTAACCATTGGACGCCAGCCAGCGTCCAGAGGGCAGAATCAGGAAAAAAAGATTGGACGCTAACGATCGTCCGCTAAGCACGAAAGTGTTAAGATATGTGCACCATACAACTGCTGCATATTCCAACTATGGTTTAACGAAAGTTGTGAACAATTTCTTTAGTATTTCACCATCCATGTATTTAAAAGCAATTCTGAAATTGGAAGGCATAGCATAGGCTCCTCACACAAGGTTCTTTATGTAGTCCTCAGGTGACAGTTTTCTATCTAGAACCACCCCTAGATATCTATCATTATCAGAATTTGTTAAAGTTCTTTCAAGTAAGTTATATGTTGTATATGGTCTATTTTCTCCTATTTCATATTCCATAACATGTGAAATTACTGTATTCACATTAAATTCCATTTGCCTAGAGGTGCTCCATACACTGATTTTTTGTCCAAATCTTTTTGAAGGGCATGACAATTGTCTAAGTTTCTTATCTTTCCTAGTATCTTAGCATCATCAGCAAACATGTTTATATAATTCTGTATTTCTTCTGGAAGGTTGTTTATGAAGATACTGTAATGAACATTACTGGTGCAAGAACTTAACCCAGTAGTACTCCACTAGTGACATTTCTCCAATCTGATGCATTGCCTTTGATTACTGCCCACATTTTTCTGTTGGTTAGAACATTTTTCATCCACGTTAGAAGCCTCCCTGTCACTCCTCCAGTATGTTCCAGTTTCCAGAACAATCTCTTATGTTGGACTGCCAAAAGACTTTTTTTTTTTTTTTAGCTCCAGATGAATATAGTCAACCCAACTATCTTTTTCCAGTAAAATCTCTGTGGCTCTATCATAGAAACTAAGTAGATTCGTTATACATGTTCAAAGCCTGAGATTTTGTGCGATAGCAATGAATATACGAATGCTGTGTTTGTCTCAAGTGAGGCCTAATGAGCAAGCTGGAAGCTCTCTGGTCAGTTCACTAATGGCCAAAATATGCTCTGTCCACACAATAATGAAGATTTCATAAATATTTTGACTGGCATTGCATCATCAGAACGTTACTGTCATAGTGCCAATGATGTGTTTTAGTACCACTGGAACACTTTCGCTTTCCGATGACACTTCGTGTGTCAATGGTCAACATGACAACATCGTGTGTCGAAACACTTCAATGTTCGTGTTTCACAAAGCTTTAATCTTCACGAAACACTTGTTCGTGTTTCGTTTAGATTAATACTTCAGTTGGCATACCTACCTTTCCTTGAGTTCTGCCACAATGGCCAGCAAGTCCACAGTAGTAAAGGTGGCCTTCATGATGGCAAGTCTCCCAGTTCACTACACACTGAAACACAAGAGAGCAGTCACTATGAATTAAGTCAATAGGATAGTGTGAAAATTTTTTACAGTAATCACAGATTTACATTTTCTTATACAGTATTTCAAGAGTTACATAAAATGGGATTTTACAACAAAATCTTAATTTGAAAATACAGTATGTATTACCTATTCCAAATTTGGTTCCTTGCTATTGATGCTTAATGGGCGTTTCCCATCAGATGGGGGAGACTGATTTTCAGGGCTGATTAATACAATACTGTAACAACATACTGTACATGCAAGTCTGCTTAAAAAATACATAATTCATCTGAAGAATTGCATGGAACTGTTGTATATGTACCATGAATTGTTGGAGAACAGGCTGTATCAGAGACCATACGAGGCAATATGATCACTGCATACAAAATAGTAACATGAATCAACAAAATTGATTAGGAAGAATTCCTGAGACCTGGCACTTCAAGAACAAGAGGTCACAGACTTAAGCTAGCTAAGCAAAGCTGCCAAAGAAACACTAAGAAATTCACTTTCACAAAAAAAAAAAAAAAATGGTAGACAGATGGAACAAGTTAAATAAGATGGTGGTGGAAGCCAAAACCGTCAGTAGTTTTCAAAGTGTTATGTGATAAAGAATGCTGGAAAGATGGGACATCACGAGTGTAGCTCTCATCCTGTAACTACACTTAGGTACAGTAATTACACCTTCACAACAATTGAAGGTGATGTCAGTAATGTCACAGACTGACATTATCAGTCTCCATGGCGTAGTGATAAGACACTCGCCTGGCCTTCCGCGAGCGCTTTGTCCTGGGTTCGTATCCTGGATGGGGAGGATTTACTGGGCGCAAATCCTTAACTGTAGCCTCTGTTTAACTCAACAGTAAAATGGGTACTTGGTTGTAAAAATGATTCTTCGCAGGGGTCGTATTCCAGGGAATATAGGATTAAGGACTTGCCCGAAACACTACACGTACTAGTGGCTGTACAAGAATGTAAGAACTCTTGTACAGGTACTGTATACATATAAATAAATAAATAAATAAATAAAATAAAAAAGTTTGATTGGTGTGATGTGAGTAGTTAAGTTGGACATGCTTGGCCAATATCATATCACTTCATGGTGTTGAAGAATGATTCCTTCAGGAAATCTAAAAAAAACGATGGATGAAAATTGCAACATTTTCTGGATACAGTAATTATAACTTAGGAAATATTGGAATTATCAGGAAATACTTGAATGAAAAATTAATTAAAAACTGATTAATAACCTCTTTAAAAGTAGGTTAGACTATTGTAATTCATTATAATTCATTATGATAAGGTGTACAAACTATTTATTGAAGAAATTATTTTTCAATAAAGCTGAGAGACTCATAATAGGTTTACTACCATGAGACAATCACTCCTGTTCTAACTGACCTGAATTGGTTACCTACTAAAGCCAGAATTATGTTTAAGATCTGTGTTGACATACACAGTATAGCAGTTTATTTTTTATTTTTATTTTTTTTATTATTTTCTACCACAGACATGGCCTCCACAGTATAGCAGTGATTACTGGAACACCAAAATACTTAGGTAACAAAGTTGAGAAACATGAAGTTACCTCTATAGTACAAAGCATACATTGGACGAGTATAGACTGTCAGTACCCCATGCATTAAAGGATATTAGTGCCAGAGCTTTGTCTCATTGTGCTCCTACACTGTATGACAGGTTGCTGAAAGATATAAACTGCACTGAAACTGTGACCTCTTTGAAGACAAAATTTAAAGACCTTGTTCGGAATCTGTTATAATATTAAGGACATGACGGTTACCGACGAGTTCCACGTGCGGAATGGATAGACCACCTGTACAGACATTATGAATGGATAGTCATTTTCCCAGTGTGTGACTTCAAACCTATTGAGGACTTACAGGGAAGGCCAAAACCTACAAGTAAACAGCAACCCCATGCAGTGAAGTCACTTGCACTAGACGTCTATTTGCATATACAGTATAGAGATATTTATATATAGCGAGATAACCACTGTATATGTCACTTAAAAACACACACACTTGTTAGCAATATGACAATATTAACAATTGTGTCAATTTAGGGTCAGTTGTAGTAGTAGTTACACAAGACGTCTCGTCCACATACTGCTTAAAACAGGAAGCAACATAGAAACTGTTACGTTAGCTTTGTATAACAATTTATTGTATTAAATATAGGAAGTTGCTTTTTCTTCAATCCACTAAACAAATATACTAATTCTCTTCATAAATACCGTTTATAGTAACAATTTTTTTTTTTTTTTTTTTTTTGAGATATATACAAGAGTTGTTACATTCTTGTACAGCCACTAGTACGCGTAGCGTTTCGGGCAGGTCCCTGGAATACGATCCCCTGCCGCGATGAATCGTTTTTTCATCCAAGTACACATTTTACTGTTGCGTTAAACAGAGGCTACAGTTAAGGATTTGCGCCCAGTAAATCCTCCCCGGCCAGGATACGAACCAATGACATAGCGCTCGCGGAACGCCAAGCGAGTGTCTTACCACTACACCACGGAGACTGTGATTTACTACAAGGAAAAGATTCTAAAAACAAGTTGACCTTTGTAACTACTCATTCACGTTATAAATATGTGTCCAGAGAGGTGAGTGAGGGAGGCCAAGCAACACCAACGTTGCTGGCAGGCAGACCAGCACAGTTGTTGATAACTTGGTGGCCCGCACCTCACCTGCGCCCACCCGCACACTTACGCCTCCTATATAATACTTTACTCCAACCTTCACAATTATATATTTATATATTTATGTATATATATCAATATTATAGAGTATACAATAATACATTAAATATTTCAACGTTTATTTTTGTATAAAAAATATAGTTCATATTGATCTATTATAAGTTTTATGTAATGTGGATATAGTAATTTTCTGTGTTGGAGCAGCGATTTTGTCATAAACATAGGCCTAATTTACTTGAATTTTATCCGAGGACCACCAACACTAGTGGCTTCGATGAAGTCAGGAAGCCGGCGGCTTGTCAAAGCTTCCCCCATTTGCCCTGATGATCTTTTCCGGTTGTATTTTAAAACCCAGCAATGTTTCGGCGTTTACGTCTTTGGCGGGTAGGCAGTTCCACGGGTTTACAACCCTATGGGTGAAATTTTTTCCTGAATAAAAATTTGAATTTGAAAAGCATCTGGTTTTTTGTCCTACATTGTGGCTTTTTGACTCCTCGTTCGTGTTACATGTGACCTTTTTGAAGAAATCAAAATCAATCAAAATCAATTTTGATTGATCAAATTTCCAATCAAGTTGTCAATGTAATCAACCAGAGCTTTAATATACCAATGTGCTTTAATATACTTACTATTCTCTCTCATCTCATTTTTTTCTTGCAATGTATCTGTTATCATTTTATTAATTCTGCTAGAATTTACCTACTTAAAATTATTTGTTAGATTAAGGACCTGCCCGAAACGCTGCGCGTACTAGTTTTTTTTTCTACCACAGACGTGGCCACACATTTACAATGCTAACCAGCATATATATATTTTCTTCTGTCCTCCATGGACAGGGTTAGAGATCAGTTAAACATATAGTTCAGGGATTTATTGAACACGCGTACTAGTGGCTTTACAAGATTGCAAATACTATGTTATGTATTCTATCTAACCCAATGTACCTTCTTGTATATAAATAAATAAATAAATACAAATAAATAATTAAAATAAATTTCAATTTCTCCCATCCTACCCATCAACATCGGTGTTCCTCAGGGCAGCATACTTGGCCCTCTCCTCTTTCTCATCTACATTAATGACCTTCCAAATGCCTCCCAACACCTCAAACCAATTCTATTTGCTGACGATACAACCTTCATTTACTCTAATCCTGACCCCCTTGCTCTAAATGCCACAGTGAATACTGAGCTAAATAAAGTCCATCTTTGGCTAACTGCCAACAAACTCACCCTTAACATTGACAAAACTTTCTATATTCTGTTTGGCAATAAATCTTCTAATCAAATAAATCTCAGGATAAACAATACCCAAATTTGTAACAAAATAGATGGCAAATTCCTTGGCGTTCTCATTGACCACAAGCTAAATTTCCAGGGACACATTTTAAATATATCAAAAAAAGATTCAAAAACTGTTGGCATTCTTTCTAAGATCAGATATTATGTACCTCGCCCTGCCCTGGTGACGCTCTATAACTCCCTCATCTATCCAAATCTCAATTATGGTATTTGTGCTTGGGGTTCTACTACCCAAAATCATTTACGTCCTCTAATTACTCAACACAAAGCTGCTATTAGGACAATATCCAACTCTGGCCCCAGACATCACTCGGTACCCCTACTCAAATCTCTGAATATGTTAGATATAAGTCACTGCACATCCTCTCATGTGTATTTTATATATATAAACGCTGAACTGTGATGTCACTCCTGACCTTAAAAGCTTCCTAGAAGGTTGTAACAGATGTGACCAGACCACACACTAGAAGGTAAGGGACGACGACGTTTCGGTCCGTCCTGGACCATTCTCAAGTCGATTGTTGTAACAATCCCATGAGCACCACACCAAAACAAAATACTTATTTGATATTCCAAGAGTACGACTTAATCATTCCAGAAATGCTCTACAAATCAAGGGACCTAGAATGTGGAATGACCTTCCCAATTATGTTAAAGACTGTACCTCTCCCAACCAGTTTAAGATAAAAACTAAGCNCGAACTGGCTGGGAGCCACACCAGCCAGTTGCGAGATAGGCCAGATCCGAAACTGAATTGGGACATGCAGGCAAGCGTCCCGGAGGTCCAGGGACACCATCAAGCACCAGTGCAAAAGGAGCCAGACCGGGACAGAGTAGTCATCTGAAAAGAGGGGCAATAGACCAAGGGGTTCAGACGGAACAAGTCCAGAATGAACAGCAGGACTGCACAGTCCCATTTTGGACTAGAAAGCAAATGGGAAACCCACCTGACGGACGACGTCATTTGACCATGCCCAAGCGCACCCACTTCGAGATGACCCAGAGAGAGCACGAGAAGAGGCCCGCCCCACCAGCCCGAACTCCCCAAAGGAGGAGGGGCCACCCCACACCACTGCAAGGTGCTCGAAAAGACCCGAAAGGCCCACAATTCGTGTGACAGGCACGAGCAAACAGAGCGAGCCTCTCCCGCCAATCGCCCGTTAATGGGACGAACTGCAAAAAAGTCATTGCCCCTGACAAGAACCCGACCTCTGAACAGAGTGATCACCGCGCCAACCAGACAAAGACCGGTCCAAAGACTGTGCCAGCCCCAAAACTGGCACCACTGGCCTATTACGATGGGAGGAACCCTGAGCCCACGGCATGACTCCTCCGGGAAAACCCGTCATGGGCCTCCCGTAGAACCAACACATACAAGTCCGACATTGTAGGACAACGGGAAGAAGCTTCCTGCAGATACTGTTCAACCGCGGAAAGAGCAAGGGACAAAATGGTGATGAAACCTAAGAGCCAGGGCCCAAACAGATTCCAAGGATGACGAGAACACCTGCTGCGGATATGCAAGATGAGAGGCAAAGAACAGAGACACAGCATCCCGCAGGATAGCCGCAAACAGCTGCAACAGGGCAGACGATGCACACGCCGCCGGGACCTAGGCATCAGACCAAGGAACAGCCCCAAGTGCCTCCACATTCTCCCCAAGCCAATACGAGGACAGCTTGAGCAGGGAAAAGAAATGCAAGACCGAAGGCAACAGGCCACGAGCAAGCAAATCCTCAGCAACCAATGCAGCCAAAAGGGTGGAACCTGCACGTGAGCTTCACGATGCCAACATCTCGAGGAAGGGCAGCGGCAAACAAGGACGCATTGAGGTGCTCAAATTCACCCCCGCCCCCCCAGGTAAACCAGGACCACAGTCAGAGCCTCACGCCACTCAAGCATGCAGGATCGACATAACATATGCCAAGCGTCTAACGAAACAACAGGGCAGTCAGCAAGCCAGGACGATTTCGGAATCTCATAACAAACCTAGTAAGGAAACGAAGAACCAAACTTGTAGGAAGATGGATTCATTCAAGAGGCGTAATCCAGGTTGCGCAGGAGGTAAGTCGCAATGGCCTTCCGCACCTCATGAGGTGGGATGCGGGAAGCCAAAAACCTCCGGACTGGGTGTACTGAGTCACAAACAAGCAATATAATTCTCAGGACTCCGGGTCAAAGGTGTCAATGACCCAGCAGGCAGCATGATAGAGGTATGAACAGTGAAGATCACCCGAAGAAAAGAGGACTGAGCAACCCTCAAACTCGCACAAGGCAAGGGGGGGCCCAGGGGTCACATCCATCGGACCCATGCGCCCCCACGGGATTTCCCAGGGTCCTGAGACGGAACTCACGCTCAGGGAAGCCCAGGGTACTACTAACCGGTGCCTAATATTACCAACAAACTGCTAAAGCTGCACCCCCGGGACATGTACACTCATGGGGGCCAAGCGAGGGGGACCACCAAGATGCCAGAAAGTGAGACCAAAACCAAGGGGCAGACCCCCCCCCCACCCCCTCCCGAGGCAAAAAAAAAATGCAAGAGGACAATGTGCCCAGGCAAAACACAACCGGCCGCTATGAAAGGTGATAACTAGTTGCACAGTACCCTGCGCCCCAACCAGTGCAAACTACCCCAACACAAAGGCAAACAACTGTGCATGAAATACCCCAGAACATTAAGGGTGGTTGATCACCGAGCAGCAAAAGACCAAGCAGAGGTAGATCCCAAGGTGACTTGTGGGAGGTGGCCCCAAGCCCCAAGGGCAGTACTTACAGGACACCTAGGGAAGGTGTCTCTAGGCACATGCAGCCCGAGTACTTGTGAAATTACTCCTGGCTCACCACCACCAGAAAAACAGCACCACACCACAAGGCACAGAGCTGGAGGACAGGAAAATGGGAGCCAGTCACATGACCATTGCCAATTACATCAGCCAAATACCTGCAGGGTGGCTAGCTGGTGTGAAGATCTGGGGCTCCGCATTCCCCTTCCTGGGAAGGGGTGTATTGCACAGACAGCGGAGCGGTGATGTGGCAACGTCATGCTTGCTTGCTCCTTTTCGTTTGGGGAGTTCTGTTCACTGGTTCGGCTTTCAATAGCAATATCTTCACCAGAATAGGGGGTTTGTTTTGGGGCGCATACCTTTCTCGGTGCCTGACTTGGTCGATGGCAGACATGAAATTCTTGCAACCACACTGGGGTTTCCACAGGCCATTGCTCCTAGTGCCTCTCTGAGGGGGCCAGGTTCTAGCTCGAGGTCCCCCGTAGGCCTAGAACTTCATTCACATTGACTAATGCCAAAGTCTAATATATCTATATCAGCCTGGATAGCTCCGGGGAGCAGTAGGGACTCCCACTCAGAAATCATGCTTGAGTATATGAAAAGTACTTTTCTGACTATTACATATGATTGCTCCCTAAGGAGAGATTCTACTGACTTTTGGTTCGGATGTAGTGCAGTCAGGGCAAAGTACATTATGCCCTGACTGCACTACATTAGAGCAGCAGGAAACTTGTCAAAATTTTCTCACTTGGTTATACTGAAGCTAGGGAAACACTTCCTTGAAAATACTCAATCCAGATAAAAATGCAACAAGAAAATGTATTCAAATAAATTTAAAGCCATTCTAAGAACTACTTGGCATCACAGGGACCACCAAACAGTGACCAAGAGTTGAGTTCATGACCTCATTCTAACCTGCAGATAATTCCATTTTCTTTGGGTACATGGTACCCTCTGCCATTTATGCCAGGAACATAAACCAAAGTCTCTCTTGCCTTGGTTATGCCTCAAATTTTATCAGCTGTGCATATTCTCATACTAAAAGAAATTCATTTCATCCTAAACCTGCTTCCAACACTAATAACACTGTACTGTGCCTTCCCTTCGTATATGAACTAAAAAATCTAATACCCTTCATCCTCTTGATGTAAAACTTGCCTTTCAACAAACTAACACACACATTTCATAGAAATCTGGTTCACATTGCTGCTCCTGCTTCCAATGCTGTTGGTGTTTACTCTATTTCCTGTTCATCTTGTCCTCTTCAGTTCTTTGGTGAAACTGGCCATACATTGAATGACAGACTTCAGGATCAAAAATAAGTGTTAAGTTTGCATATACAAACAATGCTCTCTTCTGTCATGTTAGGGACTCTAATTATTCTATAGATTGGTCTTCTTCTAAGTCTTTTTTGTCTCTACTTCACAGACACTGTCTTGTTGAATCGGCTCCAATTCACAACATGCCCAACCTGAACCTTAAGTCCTGGCTTTGTTACTGTTGACTCTTCCCTCTTGCAGTACATACTTAAATGCTCTAATCTTCATATCATGTCTTAACAAATGGGGTTTGTCATAAGCTTTACCCCCTCTAGCCTCTCTTTCCTCTGTCTTTTACTTTACTGTTTTTTTCTCTTTGCCATTTGGTCTCTTACAGTTTTTATTTATTTATTTCTCCTAACTGTTTTTTCTAACTTGTTCATAATTATACCATTCCCTATTCTTCTTTTTTCATTACTTCTTACCTTTACTTGATTCTCTTATTCTTACATTTTTCTTACCTCTTTTCTTATTCCTAGACACACAAGTGACATCAGGTGGGGGTCTGTGTTTCAGGTATTATTGAGTTGCTCATTTTCCAAGGAGCTTGATGCCTTCCTTTTTTGCAGACCCTGATCTGGCATGTGGGCACTTGGCAGGTGCTTTGCAGATCCTTTTGTGCTTTGCATTTTTGCCAGCTGCAAGGTGGGTTGGATGCTATGGCAGATGTATAAGCTCTGTTTCCTGCTGATCTTCATTTTTTAGAAAACTGTATCTTGGCCTACCTCAATAACTGTAAAGTGGAGGTATCCAGCAGGTCAGCTGGTCTCAGGCCAGGGATCTCGTTCTTTTGCAGTTGGCAGGGTTCAGGTTTCATAGCAATTTGCTGTAGCCCCAGTTGGTTCCATTGCAGGTTTGGTTATGATTGGGCATGGTTTAAAACAGCATGACAGTGTCCCTTTCGTTGCCACTGTCTTGGCTTGGTTAGTTTCTCGCATCCATTTTGTGATGGGGAATACTCAACTTACTTGTTCGTATCTCAAGCAGTCGTAAGGTACCTTGAACTTTTCTTGTGGGGTGTATCCTGCTAGGCACTTGTGAATTTGAAGAGCCTGGTGTGATACTGAAGGTTTGACATGTATTAGTCTCTAGCTAGAGGAAAATAGCGAGCAGGCTCTCTAAGAAAATGGGGTTCCATGCAAAGGATTAAGTGATGGTTATCTTGAAATTATTTTGGGGCTTAGTGTCCCAGTCCTCGACCAGGCCTCCTTTTTGTTACACATCCCCAGGAAACAGCCCGTAGCAGCTGTCTAACTCACAGGTACCTATTTACTGCTAGGTGAACAGGTGCATCAGGGTGAAAGAAACTCTGCCCGTTTGTTTCCGCCTCCACCGGGGATCAAACCTGGAACCTCGGGACTACTAATCTCGAGAGCTGTTCACTCAGCCGCCAGGCCCCCTTATTAACAAAACAATTAACAAAAATAACTTGCCAAATATTTACATGGTTGGATTGTTTACATCTGCAGATATGATGAAACAATGACAAATATTCTGCTTTTCCCTAAATCACCCTTTCTTGAAAACAAGAAAAGGTGGTTAAAGTACTGTATAGGCTGACATACAAGAACACCAAGATATAACTTATAATAATACAGCAAGCCAAAGATAAAATTACAAGGTACCAATGAGACAATAGACTTTAATCATAAATACAGTACTGCAAATGATATTCAAATATTAAATGCAAAAAAATACATTGTGTAACTTGCCTTCATTGAAGGTTGGGAAGCGTTCATTAGGGGACTGTGCATACTGGGCAAAAAGAAACGGCATAAAATCCTGGTAAATAGGAACTTCCTCTGTACTACCATCTGCTTTTTGTCTGTGCTCAATTTTCTTAATAATATAGCCCTGAAATACAATGAAGCCAGTTAGTCAGGTCTGAAATGAAACCTGACTAACTGGTTAGTCAGTTACATTAACATGAAGTCTTATCTCTCTTCACAGATTAGTGCATTTAAAAATCAAAATTTAATATTTACATCCATATATATTTAAATTTGTCTGTTTACACCTCTCACCTGTGGTTGCGATCTTGTAGTCCATTGTGTAACAACAGCCTGTGCTCTGATCACAGCGCTATGTAACTGTGTAAGGTCATCATCACTTTTCATGGGATGACCTAGTTTAGTACCAGTAGGGTAGCCTGCCTCCAGCAGTTCATGGTCCAGCACACCACCACCACAGTCTATAATCATGATAATTGTCAGGTAGATTAGAATTTACAAAATCACATACTGTTGCATATACTATTTTTTATGTTTAGTGATACATACTCAATTTAATTTATGATTTAACAAATACTGTATGCTAATATGCAATACAAGTGGAACATGTAAATAGAAAACTTGTGATTCTCTCACTCTTGGTGATACAAGTAAAAAAAAATCAGTAATTATTGTATGCCAAGGCAATTCTAAAAGTTAACTTTAACCCTTGTGTTGCTAAGGGCTATTTGGCCATTGTCACCTACAGGCACATAACAAAAAACAAATTCTTCTAAACCTGTTAATTTGTGTTCCCTTACCACGGAAAAAATAAAAAAAATCATAAGTGGCCTATTTTGCCCGCTATAAGGCAGGGAAGTCTGGCCAAAAAGAGGCGCTGACTCAGAGTGCGTCCGAGGCGGTCTGCTCAGCCCCAGCTGTCAGACAGGAGTGGCCACAAAGAGATAATTACTTAAATATTTCAATGACTAATTGATTTTTCTTCTTTTTTTTGCTGTAATATTATTTAATAGTGTATAGAGTGATATATTTATATAATAAAATGTGTGAATCATCGCTGTACTCAAAATTATGGTGTGCATATTATTGATTCAATTATTGTGTTCATAAAACAATAAACAAATACTTTGTCAATTATTACACTATATACACAGGGTATATATACGTATCTGCATGTTTTACTCACCATAACGAACCACTAAGTTGATATTGCAAGTCACAAAGCAGTGAGGTGTGGCCACCATCGGTAATGCACCAGTAATGTTCATTGTCTACATAAATGATCTACCAGATGGAATACAGAATTATATGAATATGTTTGCTGATGATGTTAAAATAATAGGGAAGATAAGAAACCTAGAAGATTGTCATGAACTTCAAGAAGACCTGGATAAAATAAGTAAATGGAGTACCACTTGGCAAATGGAATTTAATGTGAATAAATGCCATGTTATAGAATATGGAATAGGAGAACAGAGACCCCACACAACCTATAAATTATGTGAGAAATCTTAAAGAATTCTGATAAAGAAAGGGATCTAGGGGTGGTTCTACATAGAAAAATGTCACCTGAGAACCACATTAAGAATATTGTGCGAGGAGCCTATGCTACACTTTCTAACTTCAGAATTGCTTTTAAATACATGGATGGCGAAATACTAAAAAAATGTTCACGACCTTTATTAGACCAAAGCTGGAACATGCAGGGGTTGTATGGTGCCCATATCTTAAAAAGCACATCAACAAACTGGAAAAGGTGCAACGACATGCCACTAAGTGGCTCCCAGAACTGAAGGGCAAGAGCTACGAGGAGAGGTTAGAGGCATTAAATATGCCAAAACTAGAAGACAGAAGAAAAAGAGGTGATATGATCACTACATACAAAATAGTAACAGGAATTGATAAAATCGATATGGAAGATTTCCTGAGACCTGGAACTTTAAGAACAAGAGGTCATAGATTTAAACTAGCTAAACACAGATGCCGAAGAAATATAAGAAAATTCACTTTCGTAAACAGAGTGGTAGACGGTTGGAACAAGTTAGGGTGAGAAGGTGGTGGAGGCCAAGACCGTCAGTAGTTTCAAAGCGTTATATGACAGAGTGCTGGGAAGACGGTACACCACGAGCATAGCTCTCATCCTGTAACTACACTTAGGTAATTACACTTAGGTAATTACACACACACTTGGGCCTCGTAGCCTGGTGGATAGCGCGCAGGACTCATAATTCTGTGGTGCGGGTTCGATTCCCGCACGAGGCAGAAACAAATGGGCAAAGTTTCTTTCACCCTGAATGCCCCTGTTATCTAGCAGTAAATAGGTACCTGGGAGTTAGTCAGCTGTCACGGGCTGCTTCTTGGGGGGTGTGTGGGAAAAAAAAGAAAAGTAGTTAGTAAACAGTTGGTCGAGAGGCGGGCCGAAAGAGCAAAGCTCAACCCCGCAAACACAACTAGGTGAATACACACACACACACACACATGAAAATCACTCATTTGCTGTTGTTAAAGTTCAATGGTTACCAGCACGGCAGCCCTGTAGATTCAGACACTGGATGATGATGCATGACATAGTCCATACTGTTTTACTACGTCCCTGAAAGGAAACTAAGGGACTCAGGATTGTTTCCAAATATGACAAATGATTAATAGGGGTCTTAAGTGTCAAATGGCAGTCTCCTAGAATGGTGGAGCTTTTGAATAAAATGGGGAACCTTAAATCATCTTAAGGTTATTTGAGCAGACGGGTCAAATATATCAAGGCAATTTGAGCACATGCGCCACTTGTTCTCAAGCGACTGGAGCAATGTAAGGGTTAAAAAAAATAAAAAAATAAAAATTATTATACAAACCTAATAAAGGATTAAGTATCTTTCTCAAAGTTAGATTTTCTTTAGCAGAAGATAACGCATTCTTTAGGTCTTCTAATGATAGAGGAGCTTTGGGCATCCGTGGTTGATTTGCAGGATATGTCTCATGCACAGCAAATCTGAAATAAAAGGTTATCTTTTCAGGAAGCAAAAAAACTTAGCATCAGTATTCCTTTCCTCAGAATGTCTGAAATTTTGTAACTGCTTAGGGTGTAGTCAATACTTTAGTGTGTAATCAAAATTTAACATTTCAGATTATTAACTAGTTTGACCAGTTACCAATAAATGACAGATTTATAACCTGCTATATTCTACGTACATGGTAATTTTTGCTATCTGCGTATAAATTAATAAATTACGTGCTCATTATCATTGGTAAATAAAGTTATACATGGATGCCAGTACTGTACATTTGAAATAACCAGGATATGATAACATTTTTATGGACCTGGCACCAAACACGTTAATGATCTCCATTAGGGAATAATTACAAAATATACGTACATAAACCTTTTAAATAGCTTGTTTAAAAAAAATGTTGCATCAAATTTGTAATATATTTACAATTATATTTAAGCTAGTGAAATGGATTGTGATGTGTAGACCTAAAATCAGTTGTTGGTCAGTATAAGCCCCTTCTTAGTATGAGCCCCATGGTTTAACTTAGAGAATCATGTTTACTGGTACTGTAATCATTAACTTCTATAGACATACCTAACATCTTCCCCTTCCTTCCGTGGACGGAGAATATTTAGAATGGTATACGAGTTATCAGTTAATACAATATTGCCACGGTCACTAAAGCTCCAATATGACATGGTGTTCTGCCTCCCCAGACCAAATGTCAAGTCAACAATACGATCAACACCGAGCTGGTCACAGCCTCAGGCGTTTATTGCGAAGATGTTTCCTTAGCTGAAGAGATTAAATAAATGAAAACATTAATAAATACTCTCAATTATAATGTGCAAAGAGCACAATTAAAAAAAACTGCTTTACTTATAAATAATTTCAACAAAGTACTATTTGTTCCATTACAAATGTTCTATCAAATTGTGGCTAGTATTTGAAGAGTTTAATATAAACATACAAGGATACTAAAATGTATAAACTAAATACAGAGGATAAATCACTAAGTGCTTGAAGTGTTAAGTCTTCACAATACAGCACTGTACTTATGTTTGACAGTATCCACAATAACCTTGTGCTACCCAATATACAATGAACAAACCTTCATAGAAAAGCCTGAAGGTGCTGGGTTCTTGGGCCATTCATATTCAGTGGTGTGTAAGCGAGCACCTGATTCTGCTAGCAACATACACTTCTGATCAGGCTTTTGAAGTTTTATCAAATACGTTTTGGAGTCAACATCATAAATCTGCACAACCCTCATCCCAATGACCCTGTAATAAAGAATAAACTTATCATAATATGTTTGCAGGAAAAATTTACCACTAAATTATCACCACTTACCTGATGCAGTTATATGAAACAAGAGAAATATATAAAGACAGTCTGGTGATTTTCACTTGAGTACTCTAGTAAGGGAGGCACCAGTAAGAGCAAAGTGTCACACTAAGTGCAAAGGACCAACATTGTACGAGTCAAACTCATCCCTGGGTCAGGTGTCACCTTACAAATTGACAGTAAGATGAAAAATGTATCTTCCACATTTGGCTAAATATTTATGAGCCAGTGGGATTTTTATCACAAGCCAGTTAGGATACTATTATATAGTACATCAGAAGTAAAGCCTATGGATATTACCTACCATTTGAGACTTTAAACACTTCCTCCTTGTCCAGTCCAAGTGCCAACCAATTGGGCTGGATGGCTGAGCGACAGTCTTGCTTTGTGCAGGTCAGGTTGGCGTTCATTCCCACCATCCAAATGGTTAGGAACCATTCTTTAGTCCCATCCCATCCCAAATCCATATGTTTTCCAAGTGATTATAGTCGTAATAGCTTGGCGCTTCCTTCCTTCTCAGTAGTATAAAAGAAAGGTAACAGAATGGCAATTTTTCACATGCCAAAATGCATGCCAAGTAGCCCCCCTTCTTATGTTACTCACACAAGATTTCCAATATGTCTGAGCATGTGTTCACACTGGAATTGTTTCAAATCATTTGAACTTTGTACTGTAATTACCAGTGCAGTTTTCTGTAAGCCATTTAGTTACATGTCTTTGCACCTTTTCCAGTTTGTTGATGTTCTTCTTAACACTTTAGCGCTTTGGGCGCAGCGTAAAAAACGAGAGTGAACCTGTGCTTTCGGCGTCGCGCGCTTAAGCGGTAGGAGCGAAAAGTGTATACTCTTCTTACTGTCCTGACACTAATTGTAGACCTACGTATTTAAATTTGGTATCACTGTGTTCGCAATAGAATTCTCTATAAGAAACATACATATAAAATACTGCCAAACAGAAACTGTTTGAAACAGTTCAAACAGAAACAGAAGCTCTCGCCAAACTGTTTGGCGAGAGCGCCAAACAGCAACAATGTTTTCCACTCTCTTAATGATTGCGATGACCACATTTATCCTACATCATTGATTATGGTATCATTGGAACCGCAATAAAATTCTCTATACGGACATATGCATATAATATAGAATCAATGTCGCAACCAACCCACAAGACGGTTGGAAGTGGCTGAAGTGTTACCCGCGGCGGCATATCGGCACCATACAATTGTTATACCAAGATGAATCACTGCCATGCCGTTTTCTTTAATAAGCTCTTTGGTTATTAGAAAAAACGTAAATTTCATGGTGAACATTTTGAGACTAACTAAAAGAAAATCGCATAATACATAAAATTTATACAATTATTTAACCATTGGACGCCANAAATAATTAGGTAATAATATCTTTGTGCAACTCCCACCTGTCAGCTCGAGTGACGCTGACCGACTCTGACGACCGCTCTGTCAACGCCTACATTTTGCCAGACTTCCTCGGCCTATTGGGCCCAAAATATGTCACCTACGATTTATTTTTTATTTTTTCCCGTACTCAGGAACACAAATTAACATTTTTAGAAGACGAAATAATTTTTTCGAATTTTTTTTTCTTGCGCACAGGGGTGTAAATCTCCTCAGGACCCCTTAGCAGCTTAAGGGTTAAGTACACTAATTAGATAAATACTGTAATTAGGTAAATAAAGTAATTATAAGACCAAGTATTTAAATATATTATTATTATAATTTTTTGCAAGTACATAAACCCAATGTGATATCACTACATAAAGTAAATATGAAAGAAAAGTGTATAGACCGTGAAAAGTCTTTCAACATTGTATATACCAGAACTAACTTCGAGCATTGGCCATTGCAGAGAGTTCCAGTTCTATATCCACTGTCATGGGACGCATCTTTGTTGAATCATTTCCTCTTCACGTTCTTCATCCGAGTCCAATAAGATGTCATCCTCATCACAATCATATGGATCACTGAAAGGTAATTATTTGATGATAACATTTCTCAAGCAAATAAGAGCTTAACTCCAAAACTGCTCATGGCATATATATACAATAGGAGTAACATGTCCCACCATGCGCATGGCAAACATACAGTACGACACAGGGCCAGGAAGAGGCCAAACCCCCAATCATACCAGCGATACAAAGATGCGAGAAACAACTACACGGCAGTGAGTGAGAGAGGCAGAAAGAAATTTTGAAAAAGGGATTGCAGACAAATGTAAAACAGAACCAGGTCTATTCTATAAATTCATAAACAACAAATTGCAGGTAAAGGATAATATTCAGAGGTTGAAAATGGGAAATAGATTCACGGAAAATGAAAAGGAAATGTGTGAAACATTAAACGAAAAGTTCCAAAGTGTGTTTGTACAAAATGAAATCTTCAGGGAACCAGATACAATAAGAATTCCAGAGAACAACATAGAGCACATAGAGGTGTCTAGAGACGAAGTGGAAAAAATGCTCAAAGAGCTAAATAAGAACAAAGCAGTTGGTCCAGATGGAGTTTCACCATGGGTTCTGAGAGAATGTGCACCTGAGCTCAGCATCCCTCT
Organism: Procambarus virginalis; assembly: GCA_020271785.1. NCBI lineage: Eukaryota > Metazoa > Arthropoda > Malacostraca > Decapoda > Cambaridae > Procambarus > Procambarus virginalis. The sequence continues at coordinate 19,007,069 of WNGS01167840.1, read as the reverse complement.
TCAACTGATCTTTCAGGCATCCCTGTTTACAGGAGTTGTAGCTGATGTGTGGAAAAAGGCTAACATAGTTCCAATTTACAAGAGTGGAAGCAGGGAAGACCCCCTTAATTATAGACCGGTATCATTGACAAGTGTAATAGTCAAAATATTGGAAAAAATAATTAAAACTAAATGGGTAGCACACCTGGAGAGAAATGATATAATATCAGACAGACAGTATGGTTTTCGATCTGGTAGATCCTGTGTATCGAATTTACTCAGTTTTATGATCGAGCAACAGAGATATTACAGGAAAGAGATGGTTGGGCTGACTGCATCTATCTGGACCTAAAAAAGGCTTTCGACAGAGTTCCACATAAGAGGTTGTTCTGGAAACTGGAAAATATTGGAGGAGTGACAGGTACGCTTCTAACATGGATGAAAAACTTTCTGACTGATAGAAAAATGAGGGCTGTGATCAGAGGCAATGTATCGGACTGGAGAAATGTCACAAGTGGAGTACCACAGGGTTCAGTTCTTGCACCAGTGATGTTTATTGTCTACATAAATGATCTACCAGTTGGTATACAGAATTATATGAACATGTTTGCTGATGATGCTAAGATAATAGGAAGGATAAGAAATTTAGATGATTGTCATGCCCTTCAAGAAGACCTGGACAAAATAAGTATTTGGAGCAACACTTGGCAAATGGAATTTAATGTGAATAAATGCCATGTTATGGAATGTGGAATTGGTGAACATAGACCCCACACAACCTATAAATTATGTGAGAAATCTTTAAAGAATTCTGATAAAGAAAGGATCTAGGGGTGGTTTTAGATAGAAAACTGTCACCTGAGGACCACATCAAGAACATTGTGCGAGGAGCCTATGCTACACTTTCTAACCTAAGAATTGCTTTTAAATACATGGATGGAGAAATACTAAAGAAATTGTTCACGACTTTTGTTAGACCAAAGCTGGAATATGCAGCGGTTGTATGGTGCCCATATCTTAAGAAGCACATCAACAAACTGGAAAAGGTGCAACGACATGCCACTAAGTGGCTCCCAGAAATGAAGGACAAGAGCTACGAGGAGAGGTTAGAGGCATTAAATATGCAAAAACTAGAAGATAGAAGAAAAAGAGGCGATATGATCACTACGTACAAAATAGTAACAGGAATTGATAAAATCGACAGGGAAGATTTCCTGAGACCTGGAACTTCAAGAACAAGAGGTCATAGATTTAAACTAGCTAAACACAGATGCCGAAGAAATATAAGAAAATTCACCTTCGCAAATAGAGTGGTAGACGGTTGGAACAAGTTAAGTGAGAAGGTGGTGGAGGCCAAACCGTCAGTAGTTTCAAAGCGTTATATGACAAAGAGTGCTGGGAAGACGGGACACCACGAGCGTAGCTCTCATCCTGTAACTACACTTAGGTAATTACACTTAGGTAATTACAGGGTGCCGGCCACGATTCAAATGGCCCGTGGCTACACAGGGTTCACATCGGCTTCCTCGGGGCTCTTGTAAACAAATGCCAAGTTTAAAGAAAATTGTGGGCAACATTCTCCACTGTGAGAGCCACAATACTGTGTGAGCAACCAAGGCTGGCTCACACAGCATGAGCTAACAGCCCTGCTGTTAAGCTTGTGATCACAGTATCGCCTAAAAATGTGAAAATAACTATGTAACTGCTATTATTTACCGATGACAGTACTATATTACAGAAGACCTCTGACTGATAAAAATGACCAGGATTCTGATAATAGGAGTATTGTTGTAATAATTAGTGCTGTGCTGTATGGTGGAAGGAGTGATGCTGAGGGAGGGAGGGAGATAATGTCATCTACTGACTGTGTGGCCACCTGTTATTGTCTGCATTCACCATACCAGTTCAGTGGTTCTCTATGGTGAACGCAAATGTAGATACTTATATTTATATAACGTGTGTATTAGTGTAATAGCAGCAAAAGGATTATGTTGGGAGGAGCCATTTGGGTGACAGAGGTGGTGTCGTCTGCATGACTTGTTAGCTGTGTAGAGGGTAGCCACTATGCTCTTTGGGTACCCTACCAGCTAAGTTGTACAGTTATTGTGAATAAAACATGTAGATACTTATATATAATATGTGTATATAGTGTAATAACACCACAAACAGTATTGTGGGGAGAAATTTTAGTGCATCTGGCCTTGAACCAGTGAGGGAGGCAGCCGCCAGCTGACTGTGTATGTAGCGACGTCTCTTATTGCCTGAACTCACCATACCAGAACCACACCTAAAGAAGAAGGAAGACAAAATGCAGACAGAACCATGGGAGAAAACCAACACCTCTAACCCTAAGATCATAACACCAATGGGGCAGCTCCAGGAATTCCACCCAGGTACACAAATCCAGACTGCTGCAACCTGGAAAACCTAATATGCAAGTGGTCCTTACCTGAAGACTCCACCTAAGGGCCAGAAACGAGAGCAACACGACAGGCTCACATCCCATATGACTCAGGGTCGAAGATGTCACAGGCAGACAGATCAGTCACCACATGGCACGGACGACGAACAACCCTCAATTTCCAACAGGAAATTTGGTTCCAAGTTCCACATAAATGACTTCTAAACACCTATTAGGAATGCCTCCCATTTGTAAGTTGGGAACTGCCTGAATAACACACAGAAATATTACTTAACATACCTGAGTAAGAGTGTCATAGTACTGCTCTCCAGTTTGAGCTGTTTGATAGGTAGAGCTACAGGATCTCCTCGCGCTTGAGCCTCTGCAAGCAGCTCTCTAATTTGTCTCCAGTCTATTTGATTGGCCACAGCACTTCGGACTACCAGAATTGCTGCATCAACTAAATCTTTGTTAAGTTCTGAAAAAACATGAAGAAAATTGCAAATGAATTAAAATTAATGCCAAAAGCATGCAGTGTTGAAATCAGATGCAACACGTACGTCAAGACAGTACAGTAATGTAAATTACATATATTTAACAGTTTATGAGTAAATAGTCTGATCACATAAATGTGTTTGTACATAAAACAGACATATTGTACAACATGTGTAACTAATTTCATATCCAGATACAGTTTGACTGTATGAAGATGTTAAAGAAAAGTATCCCCAGTCACCTATAGCAACATGTTTCTTAATACAAACAATATTTGAAAACTGTTTTTTAGAAGGTCCATCAACAGAGTTGTAGACAGATAGAACAAGTGGTGAAGGCCAAAACCATCAGTGCAGTACTATAGTTTAAAGTGTCATACAACAGAATACTAGTATTACACCACAGGGGTAGCTCTCATCCTGTAACTACACTTAGTAATTACTCATCTCATTTAGGCCTTTTGTTTTCTTTTCCTCCCCACTAGTTTGCCAAGAAAATTCATATCACGAGTCATCACACTTACCTAAAGTCTATTACAGTACTGTATAACCAAAAACAAAAAACTAAACAGGTTTCGACAGCTGATCAGGAGAGGTACTAGGACTAGCTGAACTTTCCCCAGTTCTTAAGAACATTAACCCCTTAACTGCGCGGCCTCCAAATATGACACCTCCCCAGTGCGCAGGAAATAAAATCTCTGGAAAAAATTCTTTTCTGTTTTTTTAAGTGTCAAAAATCCTTCCCTGAGTAAGGGAAGTATGTTTAGTAACAGAAGGTCGAAATTGTAAGTATATTAGCTGCTATGGGGTCCGTAAGTTCGGGCATGACGTCATTATTCCCTGGTCGCCCGTGGCATACGCCCCTGGGGCCGGTAGGGCACTCGGGGCAGGATGCACGAGTTGCCGCCAATATATTTTTGTTCATTTTCTGCGCACAATTCCAAATACATTTTATATGCTTTTATGTGCCAATCCTATGAATAATGAACAAGTACACTATATTATGGCAGTAGAACATGCGTACTGTCCGAAGACACTGTTACGCGCATGACACATGTGTACGCATATCCGGCACATATTTCCATTGTATTATGCTAATTTATGTATATACAGTCTATTTACATACTATACACTATCACACACTCTATACACATTCACCATGAACACACTCAGAACTCCGCGAGTGTCAGCTGCCACACCCTCACTCCTCCAACATCCAGTCTCTCCCTCACTCCTCCAACATCTTACTCGCCAACATTGCTCCTCCCACCATAATGTTATTGTTTGTATTACACTATTTACACATGTTATGTATACCTATCTACATGTTTCATTCACCAGAACTATGCAAGTAAGCCAGTATTGTGTCCAAACTTTACAATGGCCACCATACACTGCATGAGAAATCACACATCAGCCAGCAGACGACGCTACAATTACGTCACCTCCCTCACCAAAATAGCTCCTCCCAACATACTCCTGTTGCTGTTACTACACTATATACACACACATTGTATACTGTATACCCATTTACAAATGTTTTCACCATAGCGAACCTCTAAGCTAGTACGATGAGCAAAACAAGAGTGGCTGCCACACAGTGAGGCTACGTCAATTCTCTCCCTCGCTCCCTCACCACAATTCCTCCTCCCACAATACTATGCACAGTGCTTATATCACCACAATCCTGCTGTTATTACAATACTGGTCACAAAATCCTGTAAATACATAATTGACCACAAGTTTATTTTGTAAAGGAACCTAAGAAGTCGTTTGAAGATTCCTAGATGAACGAAATAATGCTGTGGTGTTGTGGCTAGCGCTGTGAACATCGTGAACAGCATTGAATCACTAATATTTGAACATTGTACACAGTCATTATCACACTCAGGCTCTTCTGTTTGATACCTGCATGATGGGGTTCTGGGAATTCTTCTACTCTTCAAGCCTAGCCCAAGGCCAGGCTTGACTTGTGAGAGTTTGGTCCACTAGTATTGTATCTGTAATACTATCATGGCTAAATAATGTAAGTTATATATATATTTTGATATTATTAGGCGATGCTGTGGTCACAAGCTGACCAGCAGTGCTTTGAGCTCATACTGTGTGTGCCAGCCTTGGTTGCTCACTCACTACTGAGGCTCTCACACCTGCGAATGTGGACCACGATTTTTTTTAAAGATGGCGTCTGTTTACAAGAGCCCTGAGGAAGCTGATGTGAACCCCATGTAGCCGCGGGAGTTTTGAATGGAACATGAAAAATACAAATACCCGGAGGCACGTAGCGCACCCCTAGACATGGGCCTGCAAGTGCGTTGCGCAGTTAAAGGGTTAGTATCAATGTGGTGCTCATTCAAAAATAATAATATGCTTAAATCCAATTTAATCAACAACTCACTCCTGTCTGCAGCAGGGTGTGTGTATTCAGTTCCCTGCAATCATTATGAGTTTGTGGACCTTGGACAAACTGCAAAATCTTTGAGTTTGCATTTATTCCAACATCCATATGCGATTAGAGCTATCCAACATGGTAGTGCATTATATTTACATTCTAGTTTATGTATTATACTATTAATTGGAAAGGTGAAAAAAGTTTTGCTAGTTGTGGTAGTTTTGCAATAGGGACCAATGCTAAGTTGGGACGTTTCCCATCCCTATACCTTATACAGTGGCACCTTGACTTAAGATTGCCCCGACTTACTATAATTTCAAGTTACGATATAAATTTGATCGGAAAATGCGACTCAAATTATGATAGTGTCGTCGACTGGGTCGACCGAGCGCATGGTTCCCGGTCGCGCGGGCTGACCTGCCTCAGTTTACTAGAGCTGCCCACTTAATGACGATCACGCTTAAAAGAAATTTCATTTTTTTTTTTTTTTTTGCTTTTTGAACATAAAACTGATTATTATACGTATACCATGCCATGGGTCCCAAGAAAGTCAGTGGTAAGGTTCAACATATAAAAATACATGTGAGGATGATCATAGAGGCAGCTAAGTAAATTTCTTCAGGGAAGGAGGAGGCAGTACATAATGTCCCTTCCTCAACAATTAGGAATTGGTGTAGACTGTGGGAAGAAATGCAAACTTTTGTTGAAATGACTCGCCCAGAGCACACTGTAGTAGGCCGTTGCCTTAACCTTTTCAATGACACTGTGAGGCATCACTACAGACAAATGTTAAAACGAAGAGAAAAACAAGTGTCACTAGACAAATTTTTAGTGCGACAAACAAGCAGTGAACCACAACCAGGTCCTAGTGGTATGCAGGCAAAACGTAGGAGAGAGTGTACCCCAGAGAAATCATCACTGCCTGATGTTATAATGGAAGGAGACTCTCCTTCCAAACAGTAACACCTCTCCTCCTCCCCCTCATCACCATCTTCCATACGCCATCAAGAGTCCTCCATAAAGGTAAGATAAACATATGTACTGTATTGTAGTTAGAGAAAACAATTGTATTCAGTATAAAATGTATTTTTAAGTTAATATTTTTGGGGGTGTGGAACGGATTAATTCAATTACCTTTATTTCTTATGGGAAAAATCGCTTCAACTTACGATATTTCGACTTACAATATGTCTCTGAGAACAGATTACCATTGTAAATCAAGACCCCAGTGTATTTTATTAGCATTTTAGAGTAAGTTCTGCAGACCTGAATATTGGTGGCTCTTGTTGATAGGACTTCAATAACACATTTTGTAAATTAAGATTTCATAGGTTTTGGTTGCCAGTTACAGTATTTGATTATGTCATTTTCCGCAGTCATGAATACTGGCGGCTCGTGATGATTCTCCTTTAGTATATCATAGGATCAAGTTGTACATTTTCTATGGATGTCTAATAATGGTTCTTGTTTGTATTATGATCCAGAAAGTTTAGTTTTTCTCCCTACACGATTTGTTGCTAAACAATTCATCCGGAATTTCATTTAAATTAAAAAACAAGAGAATGAAAACACAAATGGTTATTTTTATCAATAGTTCATGTCACTTTAAACTCCCCTTATGCCCTGTTCTGCCCATTAGATGGATATTACTGGTATGTATGTTTTTAGGCTTTTTGGAATAGTTTCTCTTTCGTTATATTTTGATATTTATGACGTTTATTTAATTCTATAATTTTCTGCAGCCCTGAATACTAGGTACTTTAGTATTCAGGGCCGATTATCCTATTGGTGTTTGCACCGATAGGATAATATCCTATCATATTATCCTCATGATAGGATAATAATTTTTTCTCCACTTGCCACGAATTACTATTCTCCTTGGTATTTCTTAGGTTCTATTTGTCTGTTTTCTATGGATGATTAATAATCATACCCAATTTGCCCTAGAATACCAAAATTTTAGCTTTTCTCCCGACATGATGCAGTGCTCAACAATTCATCCAGGATTTCATTCAAATTAAATAAATGAGAGAATGGAAAAACAGGTGGTCATTTTGATCAATACCCGCCAAACACACACCGAAACTACGACGTTGGTACAACGTTCGAACAAGTTTTAACACCTCCTAACCAGTTATAGCAACCAATATAGCACGTTTTAACAACGTTCTAATACGTCATAAATACGTTAAGCCAAGATTTAACAAATTTATTACAAGTTGTAACAAGCGGAAAATAAAGACAGTTTTGGTTTGTGTTTCCAGGGTAGTTCACATCTTAAATATTACATCTAGATTGTTTTCATTCACTTTAAACTATTCTTATGCCTTGTTCCACCAATCAGTTTGATATTATGTATTTTTGGATGCTTTTTGATCTAGTATTTCTTTCATTATAAATTTAGAATTATCCCCCCCTACCTCTTCTTTCTGAATTGTTTTCTCATTCTATCCAACACTACTCCCTTTCCCATTGTTGTGGTGACCAGTTTCCTCTTTGGATTTGGCCGCCTAGTGGTCAGGTCATGAATGTGGCTCTGCTCCTCCAGTCAAGTCTAGCTACTGATGAAGACTTGAACAGTCAGAAACATTTTAGCTCCTTTCCTATTTCTCTCTTATAGATATGGATGTTTTCAAATACCAAACAAATGATTTGTGAATGGTTTTACAGACACAATGTTATTTAAAGTTAGGGACACCCTGTACTGAGATATTCAGTTTTGTGACACTAGTTATAAGAAATGCCTAAAAATCAACAGTAGTATACCTATCATATGGCCATGCAATTCATTTGTCTTCTGTGTGTCACTGAGGTCTTGAAGTCGCCGTTCATGGTCACGTTTCACATTTTCTAGTTTTCTAAGTGCCTCCTTCTCCTTCTGCACTGCTTTGTGGTCAATCTTACCAGCCTCCATTTTTGAGAAGTATTCATCACAGGCTGTGCAGAAAGGAGATAACACTAATGATTATAAAATCTTTTTATCCCCACTTCCATGTTCACAATTTTGTTACATCTGTCACCAAAAGAGACTATTTATTATTTCACTCTTTATATTTGTTACCATTCTTATACAAAAAAAACAGCATTGAATGTAATGAAACGCCATTTTCTGGGTGCAACTCGGAGGCTCCACGGAGGTATCCAGGCTGATATGGATACATTAGACTTTGATATTAGTCAATGTGAATGGAGTTCTAGGGCCTACTGGAGACTACAAGACAGACCCTGGTCCCCCTCAGAGAGGCACGAGGAGCAATGGTCTATGGAAACCCCTATGTGGTTGAAAGCATTCTATGTCTCATCCACCAGGTCAGACACCCAGAAAGTAAACACCCCAAAACAAACCCCAATTCTGATGAAGACATTGTTACTGAAACCGAACCAGTAGACAGAACTCCTCAAACGAAAACGAGCTAACGAGCATGACGTCACCACGCCGCTGTCTGCGTCCTTTCAATGCTGGTTTTCTGGGGGAGCCCCTACGGCTCCCCGGAGCTACTTACCCAAAGACAAAAACAAGAGGGACGTACTTGGGAGGTGGCTCCCCAATTGAAAAGCGAGCAAACTTATGAATGGCATGGACACAAGGATAGACCGAAGGATGGCTGGACCAAGGTTCCCACCGGACAACCCGGGAAACCTGATCTCTGGAACAGAAAAGAAGGGAAACCAGGTCACCCCAAAACGAGTCCCTGGCCACCGAGGCTGTGGCGCACAGGGAACGGCGGAGAGCCACAACCGGACAACACAAGATGCACCCCCGGCCAAACCAACCAAGCATCAACAACTCAAGTACCCCTCCGGTAAGCAGCAGTCTCATTCTTCGCCAGAAAAGAAGGAGACGGCTGCAAATGAACAAACCTACCACCAGGACCAAACGAGCAGAATGCCAACAAGAAAAGAGCCGGGGAAAAACAAACCAGAACCAAAGGGGCCAACACAAACTGAGGCGAAGAGAGAAAATAGAGCACCCGGCCCAATGGCCAGGATGGCTCAGGCGGTGCATGAGCAGGCCAGAGGTGAAAGAACGCACGAGACAGCTTGTGAAACAGTGGAGAAGTAACATTAATGCCGAATGCAAGCTGCAGCGGCTCTGCCAGCGCCACACAATACGAGGCGACGGTATTCGGCATAAAATGACAGTCCTGAAACAACCACAAGAGAAAGAACAAGACAACCCTATCGGAAACCGAAGGCAATTGATGAAGGGACAAAAAGAAAGAGAAGAACTGCCAGGAAACTTCATACTGCCGCCGAGACGAAGCACGCAGGTGGGACACCAATGAAGCCACCTGCTCACCATACAAATGGTGATAGACTCGAGTCATAAAACCCAGACGCGACGACTCGAGGAGAAGATCAAACCAGCCACATAACGGACCAGTCCAAGCTGCTGAAAGAGGCAGAGCCGCGGGAAGACCCCCGGGTTCGGACATCAAGCAAGCTGTGCCTGAAACCAAGGCTGGGCCGGCCACCAAGAAGTCAAGAGAACTACTCTTCCCTGGGAAGTTTCCAAGTAAGCTAGGACCTGGAGCAGCAGCTGAACCAGGGGAAAGAGGTACAGGGAACCCCACCTCGACCAGTCCTGCCACAAAGCAATGACCCCGACGGCTTCGCAGTCGAGGAAGGGCGCCACATACAACGGGAGATGCCTCGACCACGCCAACGTGAAGAGGTCCACCTCCGGGAGCCCGTATGTCCAGCAGAGCTAACTGAATGAGTCAGCATTGACCATCCATTCTGTGGACAGGTAATGAACCATGACAGGCTGTCCGCCAGGACGTTAAACAACCCCCCCCCCCCCCCGCTCCCAGAACATGAACGGTCAGGAAAGCGAACTCAACAGACGAGACACCCTAAGCGACCAGCCCCAAGTGCCAAGGACCACATCAAACTTTCCCTCCCATCAGGCAATGAACCACCAGGAAGCAGTCCAAATGGAGCCGGACGGCAACCCTGAAAAACCCGATGAGGAAGCCAGTGACGCAGCAGTCGATGCAAGGCACCTGGAGGCCAAACCCAGCAATCACAAGAGAGGAGGAAGGGACGTTCCTGAAGGAACCAGAACAGCCGACAAAGCCAAACCAGACCCAGCGGGTAGACTAGCACAGCAAAGTTCAGGCTCCCGCACAAACCCTCGAGCAACCCCCAGGTAACCCGGAGCCCCCAGAAACAGGTGAAGGTGGGACTGCAGCCGAAGCAGACTCCGAGGGAGGGACAGAGACAGAAAGCAGTCCGAGAGTCCCACACAATTCCAGAGAACAACAGAGCACATAGAGGTGTCTAGAGACGAAGTGGAAAAAATGCTCAAGGAACTAAGTAAGAACAAAGCAGTGGTCAAGACAGAGTTTAACCATGGGTTCTGAGAGAATGTGCACCTGAGCTCAGTATTCCACTTCAACTGATTTTTCAGGCATCCCTGTGTACAGGAATCGTAGCAAATATCTGGAAAATGGCTAACATAGTTCCAATCTACAAAAGTGGCAGCAGGGAAGACCCCTCAATTATAGACCTGTATCATTGACAAGTGTAATAGTCAAAATATTGACAAAATAATTGGGCAGAAAAATAGTAAATGGGCAGAAAACTGGAGAAAAACGACATATCAGACAGACTGTATGGTTTTCGCTCTGGAAGATCCTGTATAACGAATTTACTCGGTTTCTATGATCGAGCCACAGAGATTTTACAGGAAAGAGATGTTTGGGTTGACTGCATCTGGACCTAAAAAAAGCTTTTGATAGAGTTCCACATAAGAGGTTGTTCTGGAAACTGGAACATATAGGAGGGGTGACAGGTAAGCTTCTATCATGGATGAAAATTTTCCCATAGAAAAATGATGACAGTAATCAGAGGCAATGTATCAGACCAGAGAAATGTCACAAGTGGAGTACCACAGGGTTCAGTTCTTGCACCGGTAATGTTTATTATCTATATAAACGATCTACCAGACGGAATACAGAATTATATGACCATGTTTGCTGATGATGCTAAGATAATAGGGAAGATAAGAAACTTAGATGATTGCCATGCCCTCCAAGAAGACCTCGACAAAATAAGTATATGGAGCTCCACTTGGCAAATGGAATTCAATGTGAATAAATGCCATTGTGGAATAGGAGAACATAGAAACCTATAAATTATGTGAGAAATCTTTAAAGAATTTTGATAAAGAGAGAGATCTAAGGTGTTCTAGATAAAAGAAACTGCCACCTGAGGACCACATTAACACTATCGCACGCCGTTCGTGCCACTGCGCCATTCGGTGCGGGTGAGCGTGCGGCGGCACCGAAGAGTGTATACTGTACTCGTTTAAGTTTTCTCACCTTAATTCTCGTACTACGTCGTTCGTTTTGGTATCATTGTGTTCGCAATAGAATTCTCTACAGGGGTATATGCATATAAGGTCTAAATGCCCAGCGTGGCTCCCCACAGCAGAGCCTAAAGGCGGCTAAGTTACCCATGAACGAGCACCAATTGGCACACCTACAGACTAATGTATATACTCGTTCAGTTTGATAACAAATTTCTGTGTTACGTGTTTCATTTTGGTATCAAATTGTTTGCAAAATAAAGGCGCGTATTTTAAAACTAGTCCCATAATAATAGAACAATAAATGGAATTTTAACCATTATTTTAGCTTTTGTATGCTCTATCACCACAAAATTATTTATATATTTCCAGTGTTCTTACACCAATTTTTGTGTTAAAACTAGTTCCATAGTAATAGAACAATAAAAGGAATTTTAGCAAATATTTTAAAATTTGGACCACAAAACCATCTTTCTGACATCAATTTTCGTGTCATGTCCCCTTCACTTTGGTATCAAATTGTTCGCAATATAAAGGCGCGTATTTTAAAACTAGTCCCATAATAATACAACAATAAATGGAATTTTAACAAATATTTTAACCTTTGGACACTTTTTGACATTCATCACCACAAAATTATTTATATCTTTCCAGTGTTCTGACATCAATTTTCGTGTTACGTCTTTCATTTTGGTGTCAAATTGTGCGCAATCTAAAGGTGCTCATTTTGAAACCACCCAGAAGTTGATTGGATAAAAATCGAATGATTTTACAAATATTTTAATAAATGATGCGAGCCATAATCACTCGCTCAGAATCTGGAGAAAAATGAGCGACGCCAGATGGCAGCAACGGCGCGCAATAGTGTTAAGAACATTGTGTGAGGAGCCTATGCTACACTTTCTACCTTCAGAATTGCTTTTAAATACATGGATGGATACACTAAAGAAATTGTTCACGACTTTTGTTAGACCAAAGCTGGAATATGCAGCGGTTGTATGGTGTCCATATCTTAAGCACATCAACAAACTGGAAAAGGTGAAATGACATGCCACTAAGTGGCTCCCAGAACTGAAGAATAAGTACTATGAGGAGAGGTTAGAGGCATTAAATATGCAAAAACTAGAAGATAGAAGAAAAAGAGGCGATATGATCACTGCGTACAAAATAGTAACAGGAATCGATAAAATTGATAGGGAAGAATTCCTGAGACCTGAAACTTCCTGAACAAGAGGTCATAGATTTAAACTAATGAAACAAAGCTGCTGGAGAAATATAAGAAAAATCACTTTTGTAAACAGAGTGGTAGACAGTTGGAGTAAGTTAGGTGAGAGGGTTTTTTTTTTTTTTCTACCACACACGTGGCCACACATTTACAATGCTAATCAGCATATATACATTTCTTCTGTCCCCCATGGACAGGGTTAGAGATGTGTTAACATATATTTCAATAGTTTATTGAACAATCAACCATTGAAGGTGAGTCGGTGCTTTAAAATGCTAAGCTAACCTATATACGTAAATACATAGATACACAGATTTACGTATGCCTTACATAAAGTGTTCGATGTGTCTTACACAGTGTCATTAATGTACATTTACAAAGGTGAAATGTAATTCTGATCAGCTTCCATATATACTTTATACCCATACATATACATACACACACACATATACATATATACACACATGCATTCACAGACATTTATCTCATTCACTCTGACAGGGTGAGATAGCTGATAAACTATGTGCAATTAAGCACTTAATCACTGAAGGTGATTAAGGTGCTTAAGCTCAGGTTATATAGTTACATCATATACATTGTATAATTAATCTATTACATG
>WNGS01167840.1:18922138-18966645 GCA_020271785.1 Procambarus virginalis | reverse complement strand
ATCATATGCTATTCTGAGAGCATAATAACTCCAATGAACAGTTGGTGATATTTTTATATTTTTGAAGCTTATTTCAAAATCGAAGTTTTCAATATTCAATCTTATAATTATTTTTTATTTTCTTGTTTTCAAGTTACACTGGTATCATTTAGACAAAGTTGGCATTTACCTAGTAGATTATGCACAAAACATTTGAAAGAATTTCAGAAAATTTAAAAAACTGAGTTCAATGTCACACATCATATGACATTTTGCGCAGCTTAAGGGGTTAACCCAAGTTAACTACAGTATATCTTAAATGTAAATAGTATATTTGAAACTCTGCAGGGGGGGAGGGGTCCAATTTTAAAGCACATTCATATGGTTTTATTCAAAGCTTACAACCCATCATGATGGGAATGAAAGACACCACAAGCCAGGAAGTTAATACAGTGGCACCTCAACTTACGATTGCCCCTACTTACGATAATTTCGAGTTACGATGTAAATTTAATCGAAAAATGCGACTCGACATCCGATCGTGTCGTCGACTTCCAATATTTGTTGGTACATATTCGGGGCGACCGAGCGCGTGGTTCCCGGTCACGCGATCCGACCTGCCTCAGTTTACTACAGCTACCCGCTTAGTGACGATCGCTAAAATAAGAAATTCCGCGTTTGTGGTGATTTTTTGCATTTTGAACTTTAAAGTAATTATTATATATCATGCCACGAGTCCCAGGAAAGTCATTGGTAAGCCTCAACATATGAAAACCCATGTAAGGATGACCACAGAGCAGAAACAAGAGTACAGAATGTCTCTTCCTCAACAATTAAGAAAATGTGTGCAGCATGGGAAGAATTGCAAACCTTTGCTGAAACGACTCACCCAAATCAAGCTGCAGTAGGCCGTTGCCTTAATCTATTCAATGACACTGTGATGCATCATTACAGACAAATGTTAAAATGAAGGGAAAAAACAAATGTCTCTTGACAAATTTGTAGTGAGACAAACAAGCACTGAACCACAACCAGGTCCTAGTGGTATTCAAGCAAAACGTAGGAGAGAGAGTACCACCAGAGAAAACATCACTGCCTGATGTAATAATGGAAGGGGACTTCCGCTTCCAAACAGTAACAACTCTCCTCCTCCCCCCTCATCACCATCTTCCATACACCATCAAGAGCCCTCCATAAAGGTAAGACAAACTTAGGTACTGTATTGTAGTTAGAAAAAAACATTGTATTCAGTATAAAATTTATTTGTATGTTAATATTTTGGTGGATGGGGAACGGATTAATTCAATTCCCTTTATTCCTTATGGGAAAAATCGCTTCGACTTACGATTTTTCGACTTACGATCCGTCTCTGGGAACGGATTAGCATCGTAAGTCGAGGCCCCATTGTATAGCTATAGATTTCTTTGTGTTACTAAGAAGTAATCATGGCTGTGAAGGCCACTCAACACATGTTCATTTTGTGGGTGTTGCAGGAATAGTGATGCTATGATCATTATTATTAATTGATTATGTCAACATTTGCATAATCATGAGACCACAACCATAGAAATCCTCCCAACTTCAAGCTTTCCCTGCCAACACTCATCCTAAGCCCTTCCTCCCCCCCATCCCCCCAATGTAAGCCTAGGAAGCATCTAAGCCCCCATTCCCGCACCCCAAATAAGGTAATCAACCTTACAAAATCATTTGCCACTGAGCTACACCTGCCCAGCAATAAAATAAATTTATTTTATGATCACACTTAAGTGTTGTAGTTTTCAAGTCCATACATCCTTCAGGATGTGAAGGAAGAAAAATTAGGTACAATGATAAATTTTGCTCTGACAATAATAACCGTGCTTTTTATCTCAACTTAAAAGTCTCAAGTTCATACACCGAGATGTTCTCGAGATATCAAGTAAAAAAAAAAAAATTGAGAAAAACAAAATTAAGGCATCCCCATCATATGGTACGTAGAAAACGTCGAAACTTCAAGGTGATGCTTATTATTTACATTACTTTTTATACTGATTAGACATTCTTGAAATTTTCAACCTAACTTACACACAAGGCAGGGGTACAAATATATATATATATATATATATACATGTTGAAAGACAGCAGTTGTTTGCTGGGTCCTAACTGCAGTAAATTCATTTTAACAGAAGAGAATAACTACACAATTACTTACTCTCTTTTAAAGTGGTTTCAGTCTTCTCTGCTTTCTTGTCTTTGCTTGTATCATCCTTTTTTGTCGAATCTTTATCTTTTACCTCATCCTCATCTTTTTCATCTGCACTTTCATCTTTACTCTCTTCTTTATCTTCCTCAACTTCTTTTATCTCTTTAACATCTTTGACATCTTTAACATCTTCAACATCTTTGACATCTTTGACATCCTTAGCATCTTTAACATCTTTGACATCTTTAGCATCTTTGACATCTTTGACATTTTTGACAGTTTTGACATCTTTTACATCAACATCTTTTGCCTTAACATCTTTTGCCTTAACATCTTTTGTTTTAACATCTTTTGTTTTAATTTCCTTTGTTTTAACTTCCTTTGTTTTAACTTCCTTTGTCTTAACATCTTTTGCTTTAACTACCTTTATTTCTTCAACTTCTTTTATTACTTCAACTTCTTTTATTTCTTCAACTTCTCTCATTTCTTCATCTTCCACTACCTCTGGCTCCTCCTCATCTTTTACCTCCGCCTCATCATCTACATTTAAATTTGATTCTTGTTTTTTTTAACAGGCCAAGCATTCTGTCTAATTCTCTAAACTTGACATCTGTCAGTTCTGGTGGCATTACTTCAGGCATATCTGAAAATAACAAAATCTTATGGAAACTCTACTACGAAAGCATTTGCATTATGTGTAGTATATTTATCAGAATAAAAGCAAAGGTTCTCTCAATTTAAGCTGTCATTAACTGCTAATCCATTACAATTACAATACAGCATCAAAAACTGACAAAAATATTAAAATTTCTGCTAAAATTGCAGTAGTCTTAACTTTTAGATGTGTGCATGAGAAATTTGACTGAGATGATGTTGAAGCTGAAAATAATGTTTATATTTTTATTATATTTATAATATAATACTATTACAATTTATTAAAACTAAAAGTTTAGATGGTGAAAGAAAATATTTGTTTTTAATTTTTAGTATACACAGTACAGTTCACTAATATTCTTTTTTGGAGGGAGCCCCTTGTGGCTCCCTGAAGCTATCTTCCTGAGATTGCTTCATACTAAATTGTCACATCAGCCATGGCCACTTCTGTTAGGCCTACCAAGGACCAAAGCCAGAACCTGCTCCCTCCTTCCCCCACAAAATCGCAGAGCAAGTAACAATCTGCCGTGTCACCCAAAAAAAAGCCTCCAGAAAGTCAGCACAACTTTACAAACAGGAGGGTTCACAGAAAATGAGGCCTCAAAAACTGCCAAACAACTATTACAATCAAATCACACGGAACAAGGAATTCACTCAGATGAGTGTGAGAGTGGTCAGTACCGATTACCACTACCGTGAGGCTCGGCCCCGGCTCCCAGTTGGCTCGACAAGCCAGTTGGTGTTGGTGTCCTGATGTTGATGTTGTCCAGACCTGATGTTGGTGTCACTGCCAACTTTTAGTGCTTTAAGTCATGCCAGTTTGTAGATGAGTCCCAAAGCTTCCCACTAAGTTCCAGCCATCCTTGAACTTCCTTACACGGCCAGTTACATTCTCTGGTGTGTTCAGGGTTCGTCTCTTGAAAGCCAGCCCACCTCTGTAGAGGGTGGCTGGTTTGGGTAGGGGAACACCTTAAGCTATCCAGGGATCTTCATTCGTCGGGCCCTTTGTTATAGACATTCATTGTTTGTATTGGGACAGACTGGGGGGGTGGGGGTTTCAGGTGTTTGTTTACAAGGCATGTCAAGGGTGCCATTCTGCACAACAGGTAGTGGCATGTGGTTCTCATTTTCTTTGGCAAGTGTGTAAGTGCCTGGGGTACCCACAGTGTTTTCCTTTTGGCACTAAGAATCCCCTTTGGTCTCTGTCGTGGTCCTTATTTAGCAAACTGGTGAGTCTGGTCTCACTTTTTGCGAGTTTGAGGGGCATTCATCATCTTTGCTACCTAACAATGATCATTCTGTCCCATATGCTGCCTGTTAGGTCAGTAATGCTTAGACCCTAAGTCCTGTGAGTTGTGCTCTCACCGAGTCTCTGCCTTGACAGATTCTGCCTCCCAGTTGAAAGCTTTCCAGGTAACTGCCACTTTACAGACTAGGTTTGCCCATGTGAGCATTCGTGGTTTGGCACCAACCAACTCACCAACACCTCCAGAATTGGAGGTGTTGGTGATCTCCACCTGGACATGGTCCACACTGCCTCTTTGTAACACAGAAAACCTTCATTCGTAAAGCGGTCACTGCCTGAAAACCCTGGACATCAGTAGGAGGGTTTGTAAGAAGAGCAACAAGCAGAGAACAAGTCCCACAAGACTCAGGGTCGAAGGTGTCACCGACCCAGCAAGCAGCATGACAGAGGCACAAGGAATGAACATTACCATGTGGCACAGACGACGAGCAATTTGCAATACCTGCTTGATGGGGTTCTGGGAGTTCTTCTACTCCCCAAGCCCAGCCCGGGGCCAAGCTTGACTTGGAGTGGGCCACAGGCCCACGTATCCACCACAGCCCGGTTGGTCCAGCACTCCTCTCACATAGGTAAGGGTGGGCTCAGAAGGTGTATCCATGGTACCAATGAACCCACAGGGGTTTTCCAGGGCCTGCAGGGTTATTGTCCCTCGGCAGGTATGGCCAGGCAACTGGGAATGCCATGTTGGTAACTCCTATATATACTCGACGCCAGTAGAATGGGCAAGAGAGGTCAAAAGGTGATTCAAATCAAGACACCAGGTGAAACCTAATAAATGGCAATGAATGGTACAACTAAGCCCCCACAGTGGCAAATGGGTACAAAGAAAAACAAAGAGCCACTGAAAAGGCCGAAAATAAAAATCATATCACTATCTCTCAGGACACCCGACTGAGGAGGATGAGTAAGCAAGGGAGAATAGAAGACCAAGACAGCTATATAAGACTAGTGTAGTGTAAGACTGGAAGGACAACCTCAGCACGCAGGTAAGTTCGCATGAACTACAGTGCGCCCAACAAGCCAAAATCACTCCTGACCCCAGGAAAGGCAGATAGGAAAAGACAACTGGCTTACCTGAAGGGTGAGGGTCACCACAAGCAAGGAGACCCCCCCAAGAGAGCGATCCCCCGAACACTACAACGAAGAATACCATGACAGTGCATGGCCAGTAGTTAAGGAATGCACAGGAAAGGGAACCCTGAGCACATGTGGCTGAAACACTAAACTCCTGACTCATGGTGCACAACCATGCACAAGAACAGCTTCAAAGCCAAAACACCACTCAGCTAATGACAGGAGACCAGAGCCAGAACAACTAAGAAGGCAGCCAGACACAGGCTACATCAGGAAAGATCTGTGGGTGGAGCAGCTGGTTAACCCAAGCTGCCTCCCTCCTCTCCCAAATGAGGGAGGGAGGGAGGTGGGGCAAACGAGCTCTCCCTAGTTTTGTGAATTCCCAAATAAAGTAGCCCCTCCCCCACCCCAAGAAAGTGAAGAATCAGTTAGTGATAATGGCAATGAATAACAAGACATTTTTATATACAACTACAAAAAAAAAAAGTAAAAAATACCAACCAGGAATTTCTTCTGGCTCATCTGGGATGTCCTGGTCAGTAATACGAATCATTTCTCCATTTCCATCAACTTCATTAACCTGGAAATCTGAGTATCTGAAAAAAATTATCACATTAGTTTACAATATATCCCTATATATTGCATTTACACAAATGTAAGCCACACCTTTTTTCAAAAATAAAAAAACTGACCAAAGTTGAGGGGGTGAGTGGGTGGTGCTTACAACAAAATGCAGAACTCAAACAAAATTATTTGGGTTTTCCTACCATCTCTAGATACTGGTGTTATCCCTTACATACTAAAAACAACACAGAAAACACCACTCCACAAAAGAGGGAATAATGCAGAGGAAAAAAGTTACAGACCGATAACACTAACATCAGATCCTAAAAATCTCAAAATTTTAAGTGAAAAAAAATAATTAAGTGTTAAGATCACAAAACACATGGAATCACAGTACTTCTGCATAACCCTGGACAACGTGGATTTAGAACAGTATGCTCTTGCCTCTCACAGCTGCAAGACCACTACAACATGATCTTAGATGCCATGGAAGACAAGCAAAACACTGTTGTAATATTCACAGAATATATGTTGAAGGCTTTTTGCAAAAGCCTTCAACAAATGTGACCATGGTGTTATTGTACACAAAATGCGTATAAAAGGAATTACTGAAAAAAAAACAGCTTTGAATGTAATGAAACGCCATTTTCTGGGTGAGTCCCAGAGGCTCCCCGGATCTTACCAGACTGATATGCTAATGTCAGACTTTGACAACAGTCATGTGTACAGAGTTCATGTGTACAGAGTCATGTGTACAGAGTGTGCCTACCGGGGACCACGAGTCAGAACCTGGCCCCCCTCAGAGAGGCAAGGGGAGCAATGGCCTATAGAAACCCTGTGTGGTTGGAAGCATTCTATGTCTGCCATTGACCGGGTTAGGAACCCAGAAAGGTAGGCGTCCCAAAACAAACCCCTATTCTGGTGAAAATTGCAACCAACGTTACCTTGAGGTGCTTCCGGGGCTTAGCGTCCCCGCGGCCCGGTCGTCGACCAAAGGCTGAACGAGTGGATAGAACTCCCCAAACAAAAACAAGGAAACTAGTATGACGTTATTCGTCGTCATGCTGCTGTCTGCGCAGCCCCCCCCCCATCCCCAGGACGGGGAAGGGGGGAGCCCCAGACCTACCGCGCCGGCGATCCACACCCCAGTTCTGAGGCTGGATGTCAAAACCCGCGAAAAAAAATGCCGACCGAAGGGAGGGAGGGATGCCGGGGAGCCTCCGGACTAATCCAGAAAATGGCATTTCATTACATTCAACGTTGGTTTTCTGGGGGCAACGCACAGCACAGCAACGCAACCACCTTTCCTAATTTTTCTGTCCCGTCTCCAGAAAGAGTAGCCTCTTGGGAAAATGACCTCATATTCCTAATGAGTATGAACTACAGTGAAAATGAAATATTATCTTCGAGTTTTGTCTCTGAGTGCAACAATGTCTGGTGTCTGCAGCTGTATTACATCACTTAACTCCAGTATCTTTGATCTCACTCCATCTATGTTGGTGTATGCAATTTTCAGGAACTTGTTCCCCCTCTCCTTATTCTTCACTCCCCCTCTCTCTATTCCTTTTGTTGGTTTGCCTTTATGTACCTCTTTACTGGTTTGCCTACTCCTATCACTTTGTAGAAAAAAGAATTGATTTCTTCTTCATTCCTGCTCTCATTTAAACGTTTTGCCTCGGCGAGGTTCAGTTTCAGCTTCTCTGTCTTCTTTTGAAAGATCTCGTCTTAACGACCATACTTTCCCTACCTCATCACTTTGTAATTTTCTAGCATTCCTTAGTACTTCTTCCATCTGTTTGGCACCGTTTAGGGTGATCCTCAAAGGTCGATCTTTCCCTTTTACCTACTTTCCAATCCTCCTGTAGTCGCAGATATTCTCGATGGTAGTAAGACCTTCCACGAGGCCAACAATTTTATCTACTACTTTCTCTTCTTCTATAGCTCTTTCTGACCTGGATGTTATCTCCTTTTCTTTGCAACCAAACATTATCAGATTTACTTCAATCTACTGTGTTTTGCACCAATTTAGGATTTGATGCCAGTTCCTTTCTGACTTCCAGCCTGATGTTTGTTTTATCCTGGTTACTGCCACTCCTGGTGTGGTGGCCACACCTCGTTGCTTTTTGACTCACCATACCAACTTAATGGTTCGTTATGGTGAACAAAACACGCAGACACCTATATATAACCTATGTGTAAATAGTGTAATAACAGCAAAACTATTTGTTTATTGTTCTTTGAACATAATAATTGAATCACTAATATGCACACCATAATTTTGAGTATAGCGATGGTTCACACATTTTATTATATACAGTATATAAATATATCGCACTACACACAAAAATCACAATAGTGTGATACATCAAAAGAACAAATCCACAAGGGCCGTGATGAGGGTTCGAACCTACGTCCGGGAGGAACATAGGTTCGAACCCTCATCACGGCCCTTGTGGATTTGTTCATATCACACTACACACTACTGAATAATATTACCGTAAAAAACTAAGAAAAAATAAATCACACTGAAATAATTAGATATTAATATCTTTGTGGCAACTCCCGTCTGACAACTTGGTGAAGCAGACCTCCTCCAACGCTTGCTTTGTCAATGCCTCTTTTCTGCCAGAATTCCCTGCTCAATTACAGCCAAAATATGCCACCTATGACTTTATTATTATTTTTCCCATGATCAGGGACACACACGAACAGTTTTATAAGAAGAAATATTTTATTTTATTTTTTATTTCTTGTGCCTGGATGTGTTGCAGACATATTTGCAAGAGCAGCCCAGGAGTTAAAAGGAGCCTTGCCTCTGCCCAGTGTCCAGCAGAGAGAGCCCCACAATCTATTGAACCGTAACCCAGTTAGCTTTGCTGGTCGACCAAATAGAATCACACTGCACCCTTGGAAAAATCGACAGTTGGCATGGGACTATTCTTGCGTATCCACCCTGGTAAACACATACATCAACCTTTCTGTCGGCCAAGCAGGAGCTGCGGTGACACAGAGAAAGACAAGTCAACCAAGTACAGGGAAATAGATCAACGGTACAACTTCGTTCCAATAGGATCTGAGACCCTTGGTCCAAGGGGAGAGAGCACAAGAAGGTTCTTAAGATTTTGATTCCATTCTCACTGAAACTACAAGAGACCCTAGAGCTGCAAGTTTTCTATTCCAGTGCCTCAGTATGGCGATCCAGAGGGGAAATGCCGGCTGCATCCTTGGATCCTGCCCGGTGTTGGAGGAGTTTGAAGAAATCTTCAGCCTCTAGGAAACAAACTTACCTTTATTTACTCTTAACGTTCACTTTTTGTAACCAATCAAATATGTAACTGTATAACCCTGTATAATAAAGTATACAACATAAAAAAGGGTGGAATATATAGTTTATATTTTCAATTAATTGAAAAAAACAAGAGTGTGGAAACTGTTCCCAGAAGGCACAGAATAGTGGTAATGTGCAAGAGAATAGTACAATGTTGCATTTATATATCATTGAAAACAACTAATGAAGTGAGTATCAAGTGCAGGAATTATGGAGACCTTAGCTCACTAATTGTAATGGGCAAAATGTACAGTATAGCATAATGGCAAAGAGAGTTGAGGAGACTAAAACCAAACCAAGAATATAATTCTTACCTTTGCTTTATGATGCCAAAGAAGCCAGAATGTTCTCCAGCATAGGCAGTGATACCAATGTCCTCCTCTATTGATGGCAACTTTTTCTTTTTTTCATCTTTGCCTTCCCTGTCCTTAGATCCTTCCTTGTCACTATCAGCATTCTTTTTATCACCTTTCTTTGAAGGTTTATCATCTCCAGATTCCTTATCATCTAAATTTATGACCTCTTCGGCAAATTCAACATCTTTGGTGTCGGCATTATCAGAATTTAGCTCCACCACGTCATCTACGTCATCTTCATGGTCATTTGCTTTTTTTCCTTTTCCATTCTCCATAACGTCAGTGCTACAATCAACTGAAACTTCATCCTCCATCTACAAAGATTGACAAACATTATGAATTAATGCTAAACATAGACATTTACTATTACTTCGTTAAGTTAATAATTGTATGTCCTCTACTTTCAAAATTAATCTATTAATGCTGTTAGTATTACAGTATTAATTATAAATGAAAATTATAAATGAACAACTATTTATGAATATAGTAAAGATATGAAATTGAATCTAGACACTATCAAAAACATTTTGTTTTAATATTGCATACAGTAAAATAGTCTACCGATTTCAATGAGGAATGCATTTTTAGAAATCCAATGCTGAGCAAATGAGTAAATCAAACTTAGGATTATATGTGAAAAATAGGTTATTTTACATACACGCATACACATACAGTATATATATATATATATATATATATATATATATATATATATATATATATATATATATATATATATATATATATACACACACACACACACACACATATATACATATATATACACGTATATGACAGTGTCACATTTTTAATCACGTGTTTATTTTCGTGATATACACACACATATATATTTTTTTAATATATATTTTTTTAACAAAACACACACCTTATTACAAAACTAAAATAAACCCTTCACCTCACTAGCACAACATTTTGATTAACATGGTGGTGGTGCTGGCTTGTAGCAGTGGTGGTGGTGCTGGTATGTAACAGTGGTGGTGGTGCTGGTATGTAACAGTGGTGGTGGTGCTGGTATGCAGCAGTGGTGGTGGTGCTGGCATGTAGCAGTGGTGGTGGTGCTGGTATGTAACAGTGGTGGTGGTGCTGGTATGTAACAGTGGTGGTGGTGCTGGTATGTAACAGTGGTGGTGGTGCTGGTATGTAACAGTGGTGGTGGTGCTGGTATGTAACAGTGGTGGTGGTGCTGGTATGTAACAGTGGTGGTGGTGCTGGTATGTAACAGTGGTGGTGGTGCTGGTATGCAGCAGTGGTGGTGGTGCTGGTATGTAACAGTGGTGGTGGTGCTGGTATGTAGCAGTGGTGGTGGTGCTGGTATGTAGCAGTGATGGTGGTGCTGGTATGTAGCAGTGGTGGTGCTGATATGTAACAGTGGTGGTGGTGCTAGTATGTAGCAGTGGTGGTGGTGCTGGCATGTAGCAGTGGTGGTGGTGCTGGTATGTAACAGTGGTGGTGGTGCTGGTATGTAGCAGTGGTGGTGGTGCTGGTATGTAACAGTGGTGGTGGTGCTGGTATGTAACAGTGGTGGTGGTGCTGGTATGTAACAGTGGTGGTGGTGCTGGTATGTAACAGTGGTGGTGGTGCTGGCATGTAACAGTGGTGGTGGTGCTGGTATGTAGCAGTGGTGGTGGTGCTGGTATGTAACAGTGGTGGTGGTGCTGGTATGTAACAGTGGTGGTGGTGCTGGTATGTAACAGTGGTGGTGGTGCTGGTATGTAACAGTGGTGGTGGTGCTGGTATGCAGCAGTGGTGGTGGTGCTGGTATGTAACAGTGGTGGTGGTGCTGGTATGCAGCAGTGGTGGTGGTGCTGGCATGTAGCAGTGGTGGTGGTGCTGGTATGTAACAGTGGTGG
The DNA here is from genome assembly GCA_020271785.1 of Procambarus virginalis. NCBI lineage: Eukaryota > Metazoa > Arthropoda > Malacostraca > Decapoda > Cambaridae > Procambarus > Procambarus virginalis. Next base: position 18,955,331 of record WNGS01167840.1, on the reverse strand, counting down.
TGGTGCTGGTATGCAGCAGTGGTGGTGGTGCTGGTATGTAGCAGTGGTGGTGGTGCTGGTATGTAGCAGTGGTGGTAGTGCTGGTATGTAGCAGTGGTGGTGGTGCTGGTATGTAGCAGTGATGGTGGTGCTGGTATGTAGCAGTGGTGGTGGTGCTGGCATGTAGCAGTGGTGGTGGTGCTGGTATGTAACAGTGGTGGTGGTGCTGGTATGTAACAGTGGTGGTGGTGCTGGCATGTAACAGTGGTGGTGGTGCTGGTATGTAACAGTGGTGGTGGTGCTGGTATGTAACAGTGGTGGTGGTGCTGGTATGTAACAGTGGTGGTGGTGCTGGCATGTAGCAGTGGTGGTGGTGCTGGCATGTAACAGTGGTGGTGGTGCTGGTATGTAGCAGTGGTGGTGGTGCTGGTATGTAGCAGTGGTGGTGGTGCTGGTATGTAGCAGTGGTGGTGGTGTTGGCATGTAACAGTGGTGGTGGTGTTGGCTTGTAACAGTGGTGGTGGTGCTGGTATGTAACAGTGGTGGTGGTGCTGGTATGTAGCAGTGGTGGTGGTGTTGGCATGTAGCAGTGGTGGTGGTGCTGGTATGTAGCAGTGGTGGTGGTGCTGGCATGTAACAGTGGTGGTGGTGCTGGTATGTAACAGTGGTGGTGGTGTTGGCATGTAGCAGTGGTGGTGGTGCTGGTATGTAACAGTGGTGGTGGTGTTGGCATGTAGCAGTGGTGGTGGTGCTGGCATGTAACAGTGGTGGTGGTGCTGGTATGCAGCAGTGGTGGTGGTGCTGGTATGTAGCAGTGGTGGTGGTGTTGGCATGTAGCAGTGGTGGTGGTGCTGGTATGTAACAGTGGTGGTGGTGCTGGTATGCAGCAGTGGTGGTGGTGCTGGTATGTAACAGTGGTGGTGGTGCTGGTATGTAACAGTGGTGGTGGTGCTGGCATGTAACAGTGGTGGTGGTGCTGGTATGTAACAGTGGTGGTGGTGCTGGTATGTAACAGTGGTGGTGGTGCTGGTATGTAACAGTGGTGGTGGTGCTGGTATGTAGCAGTGGTGGTGGTGCTGGCATGTAACAGTGGTGGTGGTGTTGGCATGTAGCAGTGGTGGTGGTGCTGGTATGTAGCAGTGGTGGTGGTGCTGGTATGTAACAGTGGTGGTGGTGCTGGTATGTAACAGTGGTGGTGGTGCTGGTATGTAACAGTGGTGGTGGTGCTGGCATGTAGCAGTGGTGGTGGTGCTGGTATGTAGCAGTGGTGGTGGTGCTGGTATGTAGCAGTGGTGGTGGTGCTGGTATGTAGCAGTGGTGGTGGTGCTGGTATGTAGCAGTGGTGGTGGTGCTGGTATGTAACAGTGGTGGTGGTGCTGGCATGTAGCAGTGGTGGTGGTGCTGGTATGTAACAGTGGTGGTGGTGCTGGTATGTAACAGTGGTGGTGGTGCTGGTGGTGGTATGTAGCAGTGGTGGTGCTGGTATTATTACCTAAGTGTTATTACCTAAATGTAGTTACAGGATGAGAGCTACGCTCGTGGTGTCCCGTCTTCCCAGCACTCTTTGTCATATAACGCTTTGAAACTACTGACGGTCTTGGCCTCCACCACCTTCTCCCTAACTTGTTCCAACCGTCTACCACTCTGTTTGCGAAAGTGAATTTTCTTATATTTCTTCGGCATCTGTGTTTAGCTAGTTTATATCTATGACCTCTTGTTCTTAAAGTTCCAGGTCTCAGGAAATCTTCCCTATCGATTTTATCAATTCCTGTTACTATTTTGTATGTAGTGATCATATCACCTCTTTTTCTTCTGTCTTCTAGTTTTGGCATATTTAATGCCTCTAACCTCTCCTCGTAGCTCTTGCCCTTCAGTTCTGGGAGCCACTTAGTAGCATGTCTTTGCACCTTTTCCAGTTTGTTGATGTGCTTCTTAACACTTTGACGCACCGTGCGCGGGACCTCCCCACTACCCCAGGATGCACTTCGCGTTCCGCGGGAGCGCAAGGGAGAGCGCGGTAAATTCTGAAAAGTGTATAATCTTTTCCACTTTGTCAGCTTAATTCTCGTCCTAAGATATTCAATTTGGTATCAATGTGTTCGCAATAGAATTGTCTACAGGACTAAATGCATATGAACTCCAAAAGCCCGGCATACCATCCGCAACTAACAGAGAAAGTGAGAGAAAGTTACCCGGGAGCGCGCAAGAGTGATAAAATGTTTACACTCTTTTCAGTTTTGTCAACTCAATTCTCGTCCTAGGTCTTTCATTTTGGTATCAATGTGTTCGCAATAGAATTCCCAACAGGCCTATATGCATATAATATCAAAAACAGCAGCGATCTCCACCCGCCGACATGATGAAAACAGGTCGCGGTTACAAGAAAGAGAGCGCTGCGCCATCCCAAGGCGCTTCTCATTCTGAAAAGTATATATTCTTTTGAACTTTGTCATCTCAATTCTCATCCTAGGTTTTTCAATTTGGTATCAATGTGTTCGCAATAGAATTCTCTACAGGACTAAATGCATATAAACTCCAAAAGCCCGGCTTACCATCCGCAACTAACAGAGAAAGTGAGAGAAAGTTACCCGGGAGCGCACAAGAGCAATAAAATGTGTACACTCTTCACTTTGGACATCTCAATTCTCGTCTTAAGTCTTTCATTTTGGTATCATTGTGTTCGCAATAGAATTCCCTACAGGAGCATGCAAATATAAAGCCCAAAAGCCCTGCGTACCATCCACAACAAGCACGGAAAGTGACAGTTACCCGCCTTGAGCGCTAATAAAGACCAATAAAATGGGTAATCTGGTTTCAACTTTGTTACCTCAATTCTGGTCCTAGGACTTTCATTTGGGTATCAATGTATTCGCAATGAAATTCCCTACAAGTGTATATGCATAGAATGTCCAAAACCACAGCAAGACCGTCCCGAAAGCGCCACTAAAGTTGCCGCACGGAGGACTCAATGCTGAGTCCTCGGCGGACTTGCCCCTGTTTTACGGACTCAATGCTGAGCCCTCGGTACCTGAAAGTGTTAAGATATGGGCACCACACAACCGCTGCATATTCTAGCTTTGGCCTAACAAAAGTCGTGAACAATTTCTTTAGTATATCGCCATCCATGTATTTAAACGCAATTCTGAAGTTGGAAAGCGTGGCATAGGCTCCTCGCACAATATTCTTTATGTGGTCCTCAGGTGATAGTTTTCTATCTAGAACCACCCCTAGATCTCTTTCTTTATCAGAATTCTTTAAAGATTTCTCACATAATATATAGGTTGTGTGGGGTCTATGTTCTCCTATTCCACATTCCATAACATGGCATTTATTAACATTGAATTCCATTTGCCAAGTGGCGCTCCATGTACTTATTTTGTCCAGGTCATCTTGGTATGTAGCAGTGGTGGTGCTGGTATGTAGCAGTGGTGGTGCTGGTATGTAGCAGTGGTGGTGCTTGTATGTAGCAGTGGTGGAACTGATATATTGCAGTAGTGGTGTTGGTATGTTGCAATGGTGGTGCTGGTATGTTGCAGTGGCTGTGCTACTTATCTATTAGTACCTACATGTTTAGGATCCATGGTGTATAAAGCTCAACTTTTTAATGCCTAGCTTTTATTATATTCCTCTTGTTGACCACCCATGCTGAGTATAAAAAACACACATGACTTAATGTGTTTAAAATTTCCACCAATGTCCTCTTGTCCAATTTTCTCTCAGTTTAATTATTTTGATGTGCAGGCCACTCTCAGGGCCTCCCTGAGAATGGTTAATGGAGAACACTAGCCACTCTGGTTCAACATCTGGATACAGTATTTATCTAGATTATCTGTGAAGGTTTGAAAGCATATTAAAGTTCCATTAACCCTTAAACTGCGCATGGGATATGTATATGCCATGAGTAACATGTCCCACCGTGCGCATGGTGTATATATACGCCACAGGGTGCCAAGCGCGATTCAAATGTCCAGCGGTGTAAAGAGGTCACCCGTATCGTAGCCAGGGGCGATTGTAAACAGACGCCATCTTGAAAAAAATCTAGTGCAGGCCTCATTTGTCTCCCAGGCCTTAGTTACTGACCAGACACCATGGCGAGCGCGTCACGACCCAGCGTCTGACCTCGCTCAGTGCACCGCACCTCGCAGTCATTGACCGAAGACGAAATTGCTAATGAATTGTTCAAAGTTCAAAGATTGTTCAAAGATTGGAAAGTTCAGAGATTAATATGTACCAGCTCAGAAGCTGGTTATTGATGAATCCCTTGTGCTTTTCAAAGGCCGTGCTGCCTTCAAGCAGTATATTCCCTCAAAACGACACCGATTTGGATTTAAATTCTTTGTGCTCTGTGACTGTGAATCAGGAATGGTGTTACACATGATACTGTATTCTGCTACAAATGTAGACATTCCTGCTAATGACCAACATGGCTTCTCAAGTAGTGTGGTGAAGGCACTGCTTGCACTATATCTGAACAAGGGCCACATATAGTACACAGATAACTATTATACCAGTCTCTTACTAACCAGGTTCTTGCTTGATAATAGAACTGGAGTGTGTAGCACAGTAAAGCCAAAATGAAGGGAAATGCCTGTGTTTAACACTGCTATGCAAGTAGGTGATTACGAGGTAAGAAAAAGTGGTGCAATTCTTTCGGTCCGGTGGAAAGACAGACATGAAGTGAACATGTTGACCACCATTCACCCTTGTACAATCGTGGACAGTGGCAAGGTGAGCAGAACAAAACAAATAATATATAAGCCAACTTGTGTGATGGACTACAACATCAACATGCGTTTAGTCGATAAATGTGACATGATGGTGGGTGCTGTAGTGTGTGTACAGAAAACAGTGAAATGAACAAAGATGATGACTTTCCACCTTATTGATGTAACAATGCTGAACAATTACAACATGTATCTTGTGAAAACAGGTAGAAATTCATATTTCCGTTCGTTTAGTTTTCAAATTGTGAAACAATTATTAGGTAAGTTTGGCAAAGACACCCCTGGCATACAAAGACCCATTCGGGACCCAATATTGGACCATGCTCCTGCACCCAGGCTCGCTTACAGGGAGGCCTTTCTGGTACACCAAATCAAGAAATTACCACCAACTGAAGTGCGCGCAGCAGGTCAGCGTAAGTGCACTGGCCTGCTGCACGCAGGCCAGCACAGCACAAAAATGAGGCCACAGAAACGTAAATTGGTGTTGACAGGGTGCGAAGCGTGTGCAGTCCCTCTGTGCCATGTCGACTGTTTTGCACAGTATCAGTCTCCAGGACTACTAAATATCTAATACATTTGCAAATACATGTATATATCAAGTGAATTTTAGTGTAGATATTGAAAAAAAATACATTGTATATATCCTGTAAAATATATCATTTTGGTGAGCATACTAGTGACAATAATACGTGAGCACGTAGTGAATTTAGACCAGTTGTGTTATAATACAACGTCAAGTCACAATAATTGGAACAATACTAGCGAAAAAATTATTGTAAAATGTGCCATAAATACTGTAAATAATGCAGCGGAAATAAATTTGCAGCAACTTGGGCCTCCTGAGCCACCGCTCGCAACGGTTCCCTGACGCAGCACCCTTGAACACTCGTTATCAGTGACGTCATCGCCGAACTTGTCAGCTCAATAATGTCATTGGTTAGTACAATAGAATTTTTTTTATTATTTTTCCTGTACTCAGGCAACATAAATCAACATTTTTAGTAGACGAAAAAAATTGTAGAATTTTTTTTCTTGCGCATAGGGGTGTAAATCTCCTCAGGAACCCTTAGCAGCTAAGGGTTAAGTCTACTTTTAAACTGGCAAGTGAACCTTTGCCCTAAACAGAGAAATTCTCAAGTTTAACTTAACTATTATAAATCATTGTTTTAGTATAAAAAGTCCATGCTAACTTTTTCTTTTAAATGTCTGAAGAATGAGATTTCTGAAAATGAAATTATAGATACTCAAAATAGTTTTCAAATTCCATATTACATGTTTGAGAATAACACTACTGTATTAACATAACCAAACCCAATGATACTTATTCTTAACATTAGCCTAACCTAACCATAAATAGGGAGTAGATAATAGCACTAATTACATAGTAGTTTGAAGTGATTCCCCCCCCCCAGGGTACCTCCTCCCTGAGGACAAGTTACTACGTGATAGGCAGAAGCATTCAACTGCAAAAATTGTTTGTTCATTTTGAATACTGTAGCAGATTTCATCCTGTACATAAAAAGTAACTTAAATTGTGTAATGCCCATCTAGACATGTGGCTCATAACAGGAGTTTGGATCTATTAGCCACTGCCACCTGACTGGTAAGACATGAAGCATCATCCCATAAAGATTTAGAGCTGCCAAGTTTACTTCCTACAATCCCCACATTTACACCTCATACTGAAGGTATGAGTTGTAAAGGTATAAAGTCGTTACTAAATAAGAGACCAGATGAAGAGGAATTATAAACATACTTTATGCCAGAATTATGCAATAAATTTTTGTTAAACTATGATATTCTTATTTACATTTATACAAAATAAGATTTTGAACATACAAAACACCTTGAACCTGATGATCCCTAAATCCCTATGGATGATTATCATCCCTAGGGATGATGATCAAAACTCTGATGATCCCTATATCACATGTTAAACAAACCACCAAGTCAATGTTACTTTGCTAGGCTTTCGTGACTATTTCCCAAACTTTGAAAGCTCTTTGCAAATGGTCTTACCAGGAAAATAAGTTTGTAAAGGAGACAAATAGAAAGTATAAATCATACTGTCACCAAAGGACCAGCCCACTATCACACAGCAGGAAGCAATGCTCGCAACACACCCTGCTAGCCATAAATAGCAACACAAAAATCACTAATTGGTATTTTGAAAATTACCAGTTGAAACTTATGCAACTCACTGCAACCACAAGATGGCAGCACCTTACCACTAAACAGGATAGGCAGGAGCCAACCCCCACACTTTAAGCTTAGGCTATCCAAGCAAATTCAGGAAAGAGGGGACTAAAAACACAGCCTAGTCTGGGACCAAGTTTACCTGGTGATTATCTGTTTGTTGCACACAGGCCCATATAGCATGGATGATCCAGAATTCCTGTCAAATTCCTACTAAAAAGACTCCGAGGTTAGGATGCATTTCTTACCTAGAGGCATCAATGTCTCGGAAGGAAGATGGCCATCCCACATTGACAATGAGGCAAGGTGCATTGGAAAAGTAACTGGCCTCAGTTATTAGTCTATCTCCAACATTCACAAACCCTTATGTCAGACAAATAGTTTATCAAAAATAAAGCATCGAGAATGGCATTGAGATCATGAACACAGGTGTTCACATAACTTAACCACTCAACAGGTAAACTAGCAACAGGACAGGAGTACTAGCACCACAGACCACTCAACAGGACAGGAGTGCCTCAGAATAAGGAACCATGAAACCAAGTGTTGAAAAATATAGCATAGATTGGTAGAGCCATAAAGCCAAAGAATAACAAGATCATAAAAATCTTCAACCTGCCAGCCACAAAAGGCTTAAGAACTAAAACTAATCACCTGAAAAGCTATTTAGATAAAGACTAAAACCCAGAAAACCCAATAAAACTTGTTGCACACCTAAAAGTGAAATCCATACAGGTACCCCATCAGTTAGAATGTCATGGATCACCCAGCACACCCACATATGGTGCATGCTGAATCTGAACCAAAGTGATTTCAATAATCATAGAGGAACTGCCAAAACTCAAAAAGAGAAAGGAGAAACAAGTCTCCTAGATACAACCAAATAGAAATCAATACTTGATATAAAGCAATTGAAAAAAAGTCAATGCACCCTGTAATGTCAATCTAAAAAGGTATAGAACAGACACAGAAGTAAAAAAAAAAAAAAAGAAACTCAGGGGTTAGACCCGTGGTTCCCAAAGAGTGCAATGTCACAGTGGTGTGGGGAGAAAGGATGGCAAAGGTGGCAGGAAATTTAAAAGACAATTGAAGACATATTGATGTGAACAAGGATTTTCAGCTATGATAAAAAAGCTGTCAAAAGCTTTTCAGCTATCAAAGACCATACAAGAGAAAGGCTTCTTTGTGTTGATTAGATGAGTTTGACTCAATTTAGGTATAATATAAATGTAATTACTTGACAAAAATAAGTTCAAACCTCTCAATGAGTTTGTATATTTAGTGTGGAGGGAGTCACATTCAAAATACCTGCCAGCATGAGTGCTCTCTCTCTCTCTCTCTCTCTCACAGGCTATACTGGGCCCCGATTGGTGGAGGATGACTCATCCGCAGGGGAAAGACACATGCATGAGGCAAGACTCCAGAGAAGAAAACCAGCACCTAGCTGAACAGAAACCCGTGACTTCACCTGCTAGTCTTCGCACATAGCTCCACCTATTGGCAGTACACCAGCACTTCACCAGTCTTCTGTTCCATCCCTCATCTACCTTTGAAGCCTAGGATAGCTTCTACCTCTCCCTCAGAAGGCTGCAGACGCAAGGTGAGCCTCTGCTAATTCCATAGCTCTTATAACCTTGTGGAGGAGCACCGACATCAACCAAGCTCCTTCACATTACAGTACTTAAAATTACAATTATAAAAGGCTTATCTATAAGTACCTGTAAATATGTTTTGGGAATGACTGTTTTAAGTTATTATTTTAAAAATTTCTGGATAACACATGATCATATTTAGTACAGTAGTGTTTTATGTTATGAATCATGCACTAAAGAGAATTTTATGTATTTATTAATACAGCTGTAATTAATTTGGTGTGGTCAATTTTTATTCCGAAAAAATAAGTTGTGACGCATGTTAAAGAGTTTGGAACGACTGGGATCACCACTTGAGACAGCAACTAGATGCCCTGCTGAGGCATACACACCACACGCTCACACTGACCTTATTGAAACTTGGCCACCAACTCTTACTATAATACATATCCTATAATGCATATGAATAGAAATTGTTCTGAACAGCACCTCATGTGAAAAACAAAAGGTTAACATCAGCAATGACAGACACCAGACACAGTTAAACAAAGTAACAACCAATTCTGAACTTGGTGGAAGTTCAACAAAGTGCACCAGAAAAGTTAGAGAAAACACTCCACAAAACACAGGAGAATATATTGCCACAAGCCTAACAAGGCAAAAAAACAAAAACCAGCACCCATGCTTTGCTAAACCTAATTAAACACTCTGAAACCTAATAGAGAATGATCCCCTTAAAATAAAAACATTTACCTTATATACATTATTAACCTAAAACCTAATGGTTCAGGTAAGAAGTTTACAATAGCCATTCAATACAGAGTGAAAAGGCACTACACATTGATCACTATAACCAAATTATTACAGCAAAGAAACAAGTTCAATGTATTATATAAGATGGTACTGAGCAATGTGTTCCCTACATTTCTCGTACATTACCCGAACATCTTAAGGAATCCTTTGTTATAATGAAACTGGTGCTGGGTTAAGATGCACATCCGCACTTCCTTGTCTTTCAACAAGCATTATGCATGGAGGCAGCGGTGAATGAGGGCGTAGAAGGCGGCCAGAGGCGGCGGCGGCATCAGCCCGGCCGCCCACAAGGCTCAATTATGCGGCGGCTTGGCCCGTCCACCGTGGCCTCTCCGTACACCTTCTCTTTTACTACTTAATTTACTGTTTTCCTTCTCATAATGATACATGCTCACCCATGAAGATTCAACAGCATTCCTGCATTATTTATAGTTATCGATACGCTGAATAAGGTACACATAAAGCGTAAAACCTGAGAGTGCTTCAATGTGGCTTACCCTTGCTTGATGTTTTGATGTGAGTAGACGCTGCCTAGAGGCCCCACGTGTAAACCAGCGTCAAGCCTTACTCCTTTCTCTCTAACATTTACTCTTGAATTTGCATAATTGCAATTCAAATCCGCAAAAAGACTTTTAACTAAATTTATTTATAGCCATTTATGATACTAAAGAGCTACCAGGTGTCACAGAATTATTGAAATTTTATAGTCACTCGCTCTCATCCTTGTCATGTACGATAATGTCTAAACTTGTGTACATGAGAATGAACGAAGGCGGCCTCTCATAAGCCGCACCTTAACGCCTCCTGCCCAAATGAAGCAGTTTTTCTAACACAATTGAGTAAATTATACAATATATATAAAATATTCTTTTGCGGAGTAAATTTCCCTAAGGGCAAGACATAAATCCTTAAGGTGGTCATCCGTTGTGATGCACGCGGCGAATGTTGCCAGTGCAGCGGCAACGTTCAACTCCAGCAAGGCCGCGTAATTTAAAGTAGTCTGATGTGTAGGGAGGAAACTAATTATATATGCAAATATCTTATGAATATTGATTTTTAAAAGACTGCTGAGTAAATCCTCTTTAACGTATATTTGCGTATACGTGTTTGGTTGATTAGACAAAGAGTTTAGTAGTTTCTTATATTAATTTAGTATAGTCTTAATACAACAGTCGGTTTGTTGGCAATGTATTGAAGGGTCGTAGTAGTTGAGACGAAGCCTGGAGCAAGGCAGAGAGTTCAGCGAGGCCAGGGATATAGAGCTCGGATGCGGGGAAGTGTGTAGTGTGGTGCTCTGAATGCAAACATAGTTTTAAGAGTTCGAGTGCGGGACGAGAGCTTTGATGCGGCCAAAGTCTGCCCTGTAGCGAGGCTGAAGCGTCTTGTAAGGAGAGGAACTGGGCTTGTTGAGTGTTACAATGTTGCTGGTGTTGAAGATGTGTGGTATCTCTCAAGCGGCTGTACTGAAACACTCTTTGGAGTTTAGACTGACTGACTGATTGATTGATTTATGAAGCTTAAGACACCCAAGAGGTGGCACGGGCATGAATAGCCCGTAAGTGGTAGATTTTTTGTTTAGTAATGTATACTGTGTAAGGTCCCTTTTAATCGTCAAGCTGGGGAGGATACTGCTTCACAGTGTTTATGAGGGTGTCCAGCTGCTGGACACCTTTTTGACCAGAAGAGTGGTTGTGTTGATGGCTTCAGGGTGGTTACTGCAGGATTCAGGGACTCTTAAAGCTCTTCTAAGGTCGTTGGTTGCTTGGCATTCCAGGAGAAAGTGTAGTAGTGGCTTTTCTGTGATTGTTTGGCAGAAGACGCATTCCGTCTGTCGGGGTTCACCAATCTCCCAGTTGCATCTGTAACCTAGACGTAGTCTATATAATCGAACTGCTATTTCCCTGTGGATTCCTTTTGGGTTATTTAACCTTTCTAACTTGGTGGCCTGAAGATACCATATTACAGAGGGCAAACCTTCAGCTACTCTCTGGTGTAGATGGGCTGTGTTGAGGTGTGAGAGTTTTTTGGTGATGGTGTTTTTATGTACCCTAGGCTTTCTTATCTTAAGATGATTTCGGGGCTTAGCGTCCCCGCGGCCCGGTCCTCGACCAGGCCTCCTTTTTTTTTACACACCCCCAGAAAGCAGCCCTACGCAGCTGACTAACTCCCAGGTACCTATTTACTGCTAGGTAACAGGGGCACTAGGTAACTAGGTAACAGGGAATTGGTCAGGATTGACATCAGAGCGAAATAAACTCTGCTCATTTGTTTCCGCCTCCACCGGAGGCGGAGGGAGCAGACAGAACACTGGGCGCGTGATCCTGTGGTCCCGGGTTCGATCCCAGGCGCCGGAGGCAAACAATGGGCAGAGTTTCTTTCACCCTGATGCCCCTGTTACCTAGCAGTAAATAGGTACCTGGGAGTTAGTCAGCTGTCACAGGCTGCTTCCTGGGGGAGGAGGCCTGGTCTAGGACCGAGCCGCGGGGACACTAAACACCGAAATCATCTCAAGATAACCGGAGATCGAACCCAGAAACTCAGGACTACGAATCCGAAGCGCTGTCCACTCAGCTGTTAGGCCCACTTAATTGGATTGGTTGGACTGGCTATTGATGATGTTATAGATTCAGCTACTAAGAACATAACATAAAAACAAAGATAACTGCAGAAGGTCTTTTGACCCATACGAGACAGCTCCTATTTATAACCACCCAATCCCACTCATATACATGTCCAACCCATGCTTGAAACAATCGAGGGACCCCACCTCCACCATGTTACGCGGTAATTGGTTCCACAAGTCAACAACCCTGTTACCGAGCCAGTATTTACCCAAGTCTTTCCTAAATCTAAACTTATCCAATTTATACCCATTGTTCCCTGTTCTGTCTTTTGTTGATACTCTTAATACCCTATTAATATCCCCTTTGTTATATCCCTTCATCCACTTGTAAACTTCTATCATGTCACCCCTAACTCTTCGCCTTTCCAGTGAATGCAAATTAAGCTTTGTTAATCTTTCCTCATAAGAAAGATTTCTAATTTGGGGATTTAACTTTGATCCAACTTTGTCTTAATGATACCAGTGTAACTTGAAAAACGAGAAAATAAAAAATAATTGTAAAATTGAATACTGTATTTGTTTGGGTGTAATAAAATTCCACTTTCACATTCATTTATAAACTTTTATTATCAGTATAGCACAAACTATTCCTTCACCTTTAATTACTACTAATATAATATTTCATACAATCAATAATTGCATAAAAATACACAAAATAATTTATTCCTGATATTTTATGTAAATATTACAGAATTTTTTAACTTTACAAGAAAAAACTATACACGTGTACGTACTTATTTGCCTATTCCTATTAGCATTACTGTATATTAAAGAAAAAACTATATATTATATATAAATTATATAATATAGATTATTTATTTATTTATTTATTTTTAAGATGCATAGGCTGAAAGAATACCTTTTGAAAATAAGTACAAGAAAAAACTAAATTTAGGTCTTAAGGAATTTGGCTATTTTCTTATTTTTGTAATATTTGGTGCAGACACTTTGACTTTTCCTGGTAGATTTCTTGCTAAGTCTTGATCTCGTACAGCTCGTAATAATTCCTTCTCCCGAGAGGTACCCGACTTGTTACTCAGAAAAACTGACAGTGCAGTTTTGCAAGCTTTTCCCTTTTTTCCAGGACCGGGGTGAGCTTAACTTTGTACCTGCAAGCATAATACCACTACATTAATATTACAGTATGTGGAATACATGTAAACCATCCATTCATTACCAGATATTAATAATGACAAATATCACACATCTTTTCCATTATAATATTCACACAATATAGCATCACCACACTCCAGCAGTCATCCACAGCAGCATTGCTTTGTAACTCCACATGTACAATAATCCTCATGTGGTGTCATATATATATTTAATACAAATACAGTGGTACCTCGGAATACGAGTGTCCCTGTAAATGAGTTTTTTCGCGTGGTGGCACGGCGATCGCCCCTCAGTTTACCAGTGCCTCACGCCGTGACTATCCCGCCTGAATTCTTTACCAGGATTTTTATTTTGTTGGATTTTTGGCCATTTGACTATAAAAGTTGTTATTATATATCTCATCATGGGTCCCAATAAAGCCAGTGGTAAGGATCAAGGCAAGAAAGCGCATGTGAGGATGACAATAGAGGAAAAATAAGAGATCATTCGGAAGCATGAAAATGGTACAAGTGTTGAACTTTGTAGGCAGTACAACAAAGCCACATCAACGACATGCACTATACTTAGCAAGAAAAAGGACATTATGAGTGCTAAAGTGGCAAAAGGCGTAAGGACAATCACGAAATAAAGACAACAAGGAATTAGCGGGTGATAGTGTTTTCAGAGGCCATCATTTGTGAGAAAGCCAGGGTATTGCACAAAGACCTTGTAAAGAAAACCCCTGGAACAAGTGCAGATACGATAGACTTTAAGGCAAGCAGGGGATGGTTTGAAAAATTTAGAAAATGAAGTGGTATCCATAGTGTTGCGAGGCATGGGGAGGCAGCCAGCTCAGACAAACCTAGCTGAAAGATTTATTGAAGAATTTAAAGAGTTGGCAGAGGCTGAGGGATACCTACTGCACCAAGTTTTTAATTGTCATGAAACAGGACTGTTCTGGAAAAGAATGCCTAAGAGGACATACATTACCAAGGGGGAAAGAATCATTGCCCGGACACAAGCCTATGAAAGATAGGTTTACGCTTGTGCTGTGGCAAATTCGAGTGGCAATTTGAAAATTAAACCCTTGCTTGTGTATCATTCTGAAAATCCAAGGGTTTTCAATCGGTATAAATTTCACAAAACCCAAATGTGTGCGATGTGGAGGGCTAATAAAAGGGCATGGGTGACTAGGATTTTTTTTTCGGAGTGGGTGAATGAAGTGCTGTGCCCTGTCATAGCAAAATATCTGCAGGAGAAACATTTGCCCCTCAAGGCCCTGCTTCTCCTGCTTCACTTTACTTTCAAATGTCTGTGTACGGAATTTTATTATGATCACAGCGATACCAAAATTAATGACGTAGAACAATTCTGGGGTTGACAAATATGAAAAGAGCATAAACATTTCATAGCTGTTTGGCGCTCACAGCTAACGATCGCCATAGTTTTATATTTGGTGCAGGTCTCACGTCGGCTTTGGTAAAATTTTATATATACTGTATATTCTTCTAGAGAATTCTCTTGTGAACAAATTGATACCAAATTTAAATACATACATGGAAAATTAAGGTGAGCAGACCGAATAGAGTATACACTTTTCAGTGTCGCTGCGCTGTCACCCGAAATGCTCGGCACACGAGGGGAAAGTTAAAGAGCTTTCTGCCGGGAGCGCGATAGTGTTAAAAGTGATTCAGAAGTTGGAAAGAGCAGCATATGCTCCTCGCACAATGTTGTTTGTGTGTTCCCCTGGTAACAGTCTACTATCCAGAACCACCCCTAAATCTCTTTTGTTTTTAAGAGGTCTTTAAGTCCTTTCTACATAATTTGTAGGTGTGCGGTCTATTTTCTCCTATTCCACATTCAATAACATGGCTTTTATTCACATTGAATTCCATTTGCCACTTGGCTGGTTGGTTGGTTTATTTAGCACACACAAATTGCAGTGTAAAATATACATACTTGAAGTTGGTCATAGCAGTATAGGGAGCACACACAGGAATAGTGTACAGAAGTTCATCTTCAACAACAGGTACTGCAGTCAAAGAATTTATAATATTCAGGTCATCTGCAATCTGTAAAAAAAAAATAACAGCGTTGAATGTAATGAAACACCATTTTCTGGGTGAGACCCAGAGGCTCCCTGGAGCCTACTAGGCTGATATGCTAATGTCAGACTTTGGCATCAGTCATGTGTATGGAGTTCTATGGGCCTACTGGGGACCACGAGCCAGAACCTGGCCCCCTCAGAAGAGGCAATGGGAGCAATGGCCTATAGAAACCCCCGTGTGGCTGGAAGCATTCTATGTCTGCCATCGACCGGGTCAGGCACCCAGAAAGGTAAGCATCCCAAAACAAACCCCTATTCAAGTGAAAATTTTACTACCATAAGTTATCTGAAATACGCAAATAGGGTAACTATTGCAAGCAGAAGTGCTCCAAAAAAGTAGAATATCACACTGCTTACAAATAATTTGTGCACATTTTAACCTGGGGTGAATGGCAAATCAAGTCAAGAGACGGTCAATAACCATGAGTATCGAGGACGACTTTTAGGGCAGTTCAGAGTGATAGCACAATTTTAACAGTTGGCATGACATAGTGCCATAGTGCATTTTGCTGCTTCTGTGTTATCAAGACCAGCTTGTGCTACAATACATAAGAGAGCAAATAATTTTGGGGGATTTTTTTAATGTATAATTATTACTTATAGCCACACAAAACCATTATTGGTATATTACTTTTGTGTTAAAACATGTATAAATATTTACTGCATCACTTCATATAACTGTTGGAATAGTGCTCAACGAAGTGGCGGATGACTTGGCCAAACGTGCCACATCAAAACCACAAGTTGACATTGAATGTGAATTCACAATGAGACAAATAAGAAGCAAAATCAGAAATATTCAGACACAGGCAGAAGTGGAGAGGAGAAGTATAATGTATGAGAGAAGTCAAACCATGCAACACTACATGTATGTGAGTCAAAACACCCATTTCACTTATGGTAAAAGGAGAAATGCTTGGAGTGACTCTGTGTACATGTGGCTCAGGCTTGGGTACAAATATTACTGGGAATATGGGATGATAATGATAATGACACGAAATGTAAACTATGTGGTATGTTAAGGTCTCACACCCTTGCCCATTATGTTCTTGATTGTCCGTTGATTAATGTATATAGAAACACTGAGATAAGGACTGTTCCTGAACAAATAGCCTGAATGTGTCACAACGGAAAGGTTGATGATATTCTTGAGAGATATAAGAATTTTGCACCAAGACTAAATTTTTGTTGAATTATCTGCATGTCTCTTGCAAATTGTCTATACAGTATACCTAGGTCATAAAAGTATTTGTGTACGTCTGGTACCATACTACTTGTGTAAAGGAGGAAATGTATATGTTTATTTCTCAGAATGTTTGGTAATATGTTTATTGTTTGTGATGTGTTTATATGTATGTATTAACACGATGTACTGAACGGGGTGAGAATAGCTTGAGCTACCTCATCCCTTTGTGTGTATTTTACCTCAATAAACTTATTTCAATTTCAATTTCACTTCATATAAGAAAAATCCAAACAATTTGGTGACAATTGCCCTAAACGAGTACTGTACTGATCTTTTGAAAACCTGACTTCCATGCAAATCAGGATTGGGTCTGGAAAAATATAATCTGGATTAAATGGGTGTGCCTATGCTGTACATATATGATAAGCATGTGTACAGGGTTAAATCTAAATTTTCTCATGGCATAACCTTTAACAACATCAAAAACTTGATTACTAAGCTCAACATGTATTCACTCACTTCTTTGAAAAGATTGTAGCTGCTAAAGCAGACTAAGATATGTTTGGCTTCTATAAGCCAATAATTCTTTGTGTAGGGGGGACAGGTTGCCAGTTTATACGTACAGTACATGTTAGGCTTATATATCCAGGATCCCCCCCCCCCTCTAGGACTGAACTACTGACCCTTCCCAGGATGCAACCCCACAACAACCTGACTAACTTCTGGATACCTATTTACTGCTAAGTGGACAGGGCCATTAGGTGATAGGAAACACACCCAACCATTTCTGTCCCATCATAATTCAAACTCAGAATTCTCAATTGAGAGTTGAGAATGAACCCCATCTATACTACCAGGACCCCTTATTTCTACTAAGACTCCAAATTTACCATTAATTTGCCACTATAAATTTATAATTATACTATTAACTAACACATCTAACATCCTTCCTAATTACAGGTCAGAAGAAATAATGAAGAGAGAACCTGTGATGCCTCCTCCTCATCCTCCTCCTCCTGATTATCTTGCTTTATGGGTTGGATGCCATCATTCTCCAAGTGATGCTGGTGTGTAATGGGTGTTTGACTCTCCTTGCCGGGCTGGCTACTTGCTTCAGCTTTATTGTTTAGTTTTGTTTCTTTTCCTTTTCCCTTAATTTCTTTACCACCTTTCTTGCCAGCTTTACTTTTATTTTTATCCTTGTTGTTGCCTGCCGACTAGAAAATAAGATAACTGGATTACAAAAAAATTGCACAACATGTTTCAGCCAAAACAATAATTAGGTTATATTAAGAAGACACTGAAATATAACTTAAAATTGTGCCATTATATCAACTTCTTGTGGGTTATCCATTATTAATTCTCTTACCTTCAAATGTTCTTTCATCAGCACAGCAATGCTTCCACCTTTTCCCATTTTTGTCATCTCAAAATTAAGTAGCCACCCCTGAATACTTCATTTAAAATATTATCTTAATGTTGCAAAAAACCAGCGTTGAATGTAATGAAACGCCATTTTCTGGGCGAGCCCCGGAGGCTCCCTGGAGCTTATCGGGCTAATGTATATTATGTTAGACCGGGAAATTAGCTATGGAGTTCAGACCTACCAGGGGATCAGCGCCAGAATCTGGCCCCATCAGAGAGGTTTCAGGGAGCAATGGCCCTGGAAAACCCCATATGGTTGGGGTTTTCCTTATCTGCCATCGACTGGTGTTAGGCACCCAGAAAGGTAGGCGTAACAAAACAAACCCCACATGGTAAGAAACTACAACAAAAACTGAACAGAGAGGTAGAAAACTCCCTACAATCCCAAGGAAACAATCCAACAATCAATTTACTGCTGTGCCGGTCGTCCACGCAGCCCTCCCCTCCCCGGGAGGGGTAGGGGAAGGGGGGGCCCGGACCTCATCACGCCGGCTGCCTTCAGTTCGGAAACTAGGCTTCAACCTACGCGAAAAATCCCGCCAACCGGATGGGAGGAAGGGTAGCCAGGGAGCCTCCGGGGCTCACCCAGAAAATGGCGTTTCATAACATTCAACGCTGGTTTTCTGTTGGGAGCCCCTACGGCTCCCTGGAGCTACATACCCAAAGAGAAGGAAAATAGGGACTTACCCGGGAGGCGGCGGCCAAAAACTCCTCAACACGAAGTCGAGATAACTGGCTGCAACCTGCGACCCAAAGCAACACAAGAACGCCGAGGAGCAGGTACGTTCACCAAATAACGGGCGGCCAGGACCCTGTTTGACTTCCAAAATCCACGCGCCTGAATATGTGCCCTAGACATATTACCAAACACGGCAGCCAAAGCTGCAAACTTCTGAACGTCATGGGCACGAGGATAGACCGCAGGCTGGCTAGACTTAACCCTGCGGACAACCTGGGAGACCCGAGCCCTGGAACAGGGAACGAGGGAAACCGGATCAACCCAAAGCGCATCTCCAGCCACCCCGGCTGATGCGCGCAGGTAACGGCGAAGTGCTGCAACCGGACACAACACATGATGCACCCCCGGCCGAACCAACCAAGCATCAATGACCCACGGACCCCTCCGGAAAGCAGCCGTCTCGTTCTTCGCCAGAAAAGATGGAGAAAGCTGCAAACAGACAAACCTACCCCCAGGACCAAATGAGCAGAAACCCCTGTGCCGGAGGAGAGCACGAAGCTCCCCTACCCGGTACCCAGAGGCTAATGCCAACAAAAACAAATCCTTGGAAAAACAATCCGGAACCGAGGGGCCACCACAAACCTAGGAGAGGAAAGATAGGAGAGCACCCTGTCCAAGGACCAGGAACGCTCAGGAGGCGCATGAACAGACCGGAGGTGAAACAGCATGGGAAAGCTTACGAAATGGGGCGGATGTGACGTCCACCCCGAAAGCTAGCTTGAGCGGCTCCGCCAGCGCCGCACGATACGAGGCGACAGTATTAGGCATCAAATAACTGTCCTGAAAAAGCCAAGAAAGAAAGGACAAGACAACCCTACCCGAAAGAAAAGACAACCTATGAAGAGCCAGAAAATGGCAAAAAGAACGCCAGGAAACTTCATACTGTCGCGGAGACGAAGCTCTCAGGTGGGACACCATCAACGAAGCCACCTGATCACCATAGAATTGGTGATACACCCGCGTCAAAAAGACCAGACGCGAAGAGCAGAGGAGAAGGTCGATCCAGCCCCATACCGGATCGGACCGACCTGCTGAAAGAGGCGGAGTCCCAGGAAACGTCCCGGGTTCGGGCACCGAGCCAATAGCACCGGAAACCAAGACTGGGCCGGCCACCAAGGGGCCACAAGGACTACTCTCCCTGGGAATGTCTCCAACTGAACTAGAACCAGAAGCAACAGCTGGACCGGGGGGAAAAGGTACAGGTAACCCCACCTTGACCAGTCCTGCCGAAAGGCATCCACTGCGAACGCTTCGCAGTTGGGGAAGGGCATCACATATATTGGGAGATGCCAAGACCACGCCGACGCGAAGAGGTCCACATCTGGAGACCGTACGTCTGGCAGATCCAACGAAATGAGTCGTCGTCGACCGTCCACTCCGTGGACAGGGGATGGAAGCGAGACAGACCGTTCGCCAGAACGTCGGACACTCCCTGGACACAGAGAGCTAAACCCTGAGAATCCCGTAGACAAACCACTCGAAGGGACCAACCCCAAAGAACCAAGGACCAAAGAGAACCCCCGCAGTTCAGGCAATGAACTACTGAAGAACAGTCCGAATGGAGGCGAATGGTCGATCCCCGAGCGACCCGAATCCTCCGAAGCGCGAACCAGACTGCCACGAACTCCCGAACCGTGCTGTGAGCCCGACGGAACGATGGACCCCACCGTCCCTGGCCTGCCTGGTGAGCACTGGTCACAAAGCCCCAGCCGAGAGACGACGCGTCCGTGAACACATCAAGCGAGGGCTCAAGAAGGTGCCAAGGTACCGAACCCCAAAAACCCCAAAGAGGAAGCCGGTGACGCAACAACCAACACAAGACCCCCGGAGGACGAACCCAACGATTGCGAGAGGCGCGGAAAGGATGTCCCTGAAGGAACCAAAACAGACGCCGAAGCCAAACCCTACCCGGCGGGTGACTAGCACAGCGAAATTCAGACTCCCTCACATCCACTCGAGCAACCGCCGAGTGACCCGGGACCCCCTCAGAAACAGCTGACGGCGGTCCCGCAGCCGCTGCAATGCCTCTGGAGGGAGAGACAAGGAAGCGATCCGAAAATCCCAAACAAGACCCAGCCAGGTCCGAACCTGGGACGGAACCAGATAGGACTCCCTCCAGCTCACCAGGAACCCGAACCTGGCGAGCTGGGAAAGAACCGTATCCCTGGCGAGCAAACAAGCTGACCGACTGGGAGCCCACACCAACCAGTCATCGAGGTAGGCCAAAACCCGAATCCCTAGAAGACGCAGAAGGGTCACCACAACCCGGGTCAGACACGTGAAAACGCGTGCCAGATTCGAGCCAAAACGTAGGCATCGAAAACGGTAAGCGTGATGCCCCACCACGAAACCTAACTAGTCCCTGAACCCCGGATGAATAGGAACGTGCCAGTAGGCGTCTTTGAGGTCCAGGGACACTATCCAGACACCCGGCTCCAACAGAAGCCGGACCTGAGACAGAGTAGTCATCCGAAAGGAGGGGCAAGGACTCCAGGGGTTCAGACGGGACAAGTCCAGAATGAACCTCAGATCCACACAGTCCCGTTCCGGCACTGGAAATAGATGGGAAACTCACCTAAAGGACGTAGTCGTTTCGACCACGCCCAAGCGCACCCACTCCAAGACGACTTGACGTAGCGCAGGAGAAGAAACCTGCCCGGTTAGCCCCGAACCCCCAAAGGAGGATGAGTCGCCTAATACCAACGCAGGCCGGATGACACGACCGAAAAGGCCCACAAATTGTGGGACCAAGCGTGGGCAAACAGAGCGAGCCTCCCCCCCATCGCCCCATCAACGGGGCAAACCGCGAAAGGGCTGACGCCCCTTACGAGAACCCAACCGTTGAACAGGGTGATCACTGCGCCGACTAGACGACACTGGCCCAGAAGGGAACGGTGGCTCAGAAACTGGCACCAATGGCCCACCTCGACCAGTGGAACCCAGAACCCTGGCACAACCCCTCCGAAACTGCAGAGAACGACCGCTTCAGAGAATCAACAAGTCCGCCATAGGACGACAACTAGACGAAGCAGCATGCAGAAACTGAGAGACCACAGTCTCTGCAAACAGCAATGGATAAAACGGAGACGAAAACCTAAGAGCCAGGGCCCAAGCGGATTCCAAAGAGAGGGCGAGCACCGCCTGACGGCATGCGAGGCGAGAAGCAGAAAACAGAGACACTGCTTCCTTCAGGATGGGCGCAACAGTGCAGCCAACGCCCTAGCTGCAGAAGTCAGCGCCCAGACGAAGGCCCTTCACTCAACGCTCCTACATCCTCCTCAAGCCAAGCAGAAGACAGCTCGAGAAGGGAAAAGAAACGCAAGACCGAAGCCAAATGCCCATGGGCGCGCGACTCCTCTGCAACCAACGAAGCCGAAAGCTAAGGAACCTGCACGTGAAGCTGGAAAAGGCCAACATCCCGAGAAAGCACGGGAGCGAACAAGCACGCATTAAAGTGCTCAAACTCGCCCTCCAGGTAAACCTGCATAAAAGTAGAAGTTTCCCGCCAATCAAGCGTGCGAGTCTGACAGAACCATGCCACGCACCCAATGAAAAGAAAGGGCAGTTTGCCAGCCAGGAAGACTCTGGAACCTCCAAACGCACCCAAAAATGGGAAGAAGAACGAAACTCAAACGAGGACGGATCCATTGCAGAGGCATAATCTGGGTCTCGCAAGAGGTATGCAGCAAGAGCTTCCCAAGCCACCTTCGCGGAGATATGGGAGGTAGAAAACCTCTGGAAAGACTGATCCGAGGTACCCAAAGGCGCCTAAATCATACTCATACAGGGAAGGGGGGGTAAGAAAATCCCTCCCCCTGCAACAATAAGCCCTGCAAGGAAGGCAAAAGCACCCATGCGGGGTCAAAGGGGGCCCAAGGCCCCCAGGTTGACTTCTCCCCAGCCCCAGTATCACCCACGTCGGGACCCGGGGCAGAGCTGTCCTCCGAACTCTCTACTCCTGAAGAAAAGACAGACAAGAAGGGGGTCTGCTGGTGGGACCCAGAAGCCTCGGCAGGAGGAACCGGCTCAATTGCCTCCGTCCCCGACCCGGATGGGGCAGCCCCCGAGGCAGCCCGAGTCTCATTACCAACTAAACCCTGTGCCGAGGCCGAAACCCTCGGACGTTTTGGAGCCGGACACAGGAGGGGGGGGGGGGGGAGGTGCAGGAAGAACCACGGGAAAGACCAGGGGGCGCGACAGGAGCCAAAGCCAGAGCGACTAACACCCCCCCAGGTCAGGGTCCCTAAAACCAAAACAGGGCAGCCTCGAGGCATCCGGGTGGGAAACCAACCTAGCGCGTTGCAATAACCTAAACCTAACATGCAACGCTGATGCTGCCTGTACCCTAACAGGAACATTTTCAGAGTAAAATTGGAGCACAAGCAGAGAACAAGACTCGCAAGACTCCGGGTCAAAGGTGTCATTGACCCAACAGGCAGCATGACGGAGGCAAAACAGGTGACTGTCACCCTGAGACAAGGGCACACTGCAACCTTCAAACCCGCACAAGGCAGGTTGGAACTCGGGAGACGCATCCATGGGTCCCCGAGCCCCGACAGGGGTTTCCAGGGCCCGTAGGTTAGCAACTACGGGAAGCCCGGGCAAGGTGTTGCTAACCGGTTAAGAAACCCAAACAAAACAAGGGGCAAATGATAATACTGAAAACCCCTGGGACGTGTACAAGCACAGGGGCCTAGCAGAGGGCCACCAAAACAATACCAGGGAAACTATAGACCCACGAGGCAGAACCTTCACCAGGCAAACAAAAACAAAAAAGAAAAACCACGCAAAAGTACACCGTCCCCAGAGGCAACAGGAACCGGTCACGCTTAGGTGGCAGGCCGCGCAACACCTTGACGCCCTAACCAGCACACTACAACTCCCTACCCAAGGCCAAACAAGGGCCCCAAGCCCCAGCTGGCCCCAAGGGCGAGGCAAATGCCGAGCAGCAAGAACCCCTATGGGAGCGGTTCCCGAACGCCCCAGAGAAGATAACCCTGACACGCAAGGGCAGTACTCACAGGGCGCCTAAGGAAGGAACCCCCTAAGCGCATGCAGCCCCGGCACTGATGAAGTACTCCTGGCCACCGCACAACACACAAAAACAGCAGAGAATGCCACACGAGGCAAACATTGCCCAGGAATTTGAGGCCAGAGAAGCGTCTATCCCGGTTGACACTAGCTTGCGAACTGAAGGCAGCCGGCGTGGTGAGGTCCGGGGCCCCCCCTCCCCCTCCTGGGGAGTGAGGGCTGCGCGGACAACCAGCGCAGCAGTAAATTGATTGTTTGATTGTTTCCTTGGGATTGTGGGGGGTTTTCTACCTCTGTTCGGTTTTTGTTGTAGTTTCTTACCATGTGGGGTTTGTTTTGTTATGCCTACCTTTCTGGGTGCCTAACGCCGGTCGATGGCAGATAAGGAAAACCCCAACCATATGGGGTTTTCCAGGGCCATTGCTCCCTGAAACCTCTCTGAAGGGGCCAGGTTCTGGTGCTGGTTGCTGATATGTCTGAACTCCATAGCTAATGTCCCGGTCTAACATAACATACATTAGCCCGATAAGCTCCAGGGAGAAGTAGGGGCTCCCCACAGAAAAAATCCTAGTCAGCCATGCCCTATTATTAGCCCCTCCACATCACACAAACATTTGGTTTTTCTGCACACCATACGTTTTGAAAACCCTTGGAATTTCAGAATGATACACAAGCAAGGGTTTAATTTTCAAATCGCCTCTCGCATTTCCACACAGTACAAGCATAAACCTATCTTTCATAGGCTTGTGTCTGGGCAATGATTTTTCCTCCTGGGTATGTATGTCCCCTTAGGCAATCTTTTCCAGAACAGTCCTGTTTCATCACAATTAAACAGTTGTTGCGGTAGGTATCCCTCAGCCTCTACAAACTCTTTTAAATTCTTCAATAAATCTTTCAGCTGCTGGTTTGTCTGACTTGGCAGCCTCCCCATGCCTCACACTATGAACACCACTTTTTTTTTTTTTTTTTAATTTGTCAAACCATCCTCTGCTTGCCTTAAAGTCTATTGTATCTGCACTTGTTCCAGGGGTTTTCTTTACAAGGTCTTTGTGCAATGCCCTGGCTTTCTCACAAACGATGGCCTCTGAAACACTATCACCCACTAATGCCTTGTTGTGTATCCAAATTAAATAACAACTTTTCCACATCCTCAAGTATTTGTGGTCTTTGTTTCGTGATTGTTGATACTCCTTTTGCCACTTTAGCACTCATAATGTCCTTTTTCTTGGCAAGTATAGTGCATATCGATGTGGATTTGTTGTACTGCCAACAAAGTTCCACACCACGTGCACCATTTTCATGCTTCCGAATAACCTCTTGTTTTTCTTCTATTGTCATCCTCGCATGCTATTTCTTACCTTGAACCTTACCACTGGCTTTCTTGGGACCCATTGTGAGATATATAATAACTTTTATGCTCAAATGGCCAAATATCCGACAAAACACTGTAAATCTTTGTGAAGAATTCAGGCGGGATAGTCACTGGGCACGAGGCATGGGTAAACTGAGGGGTGATCGCCGTACTACCACATGCTAGGTCAGCTCGTACATGTATCAACACACTCGTTACCTGATGCAACGCTCGTATCCCGATGCAAATTTTCTGACCAAATCCTGTTCGTTACCCGAAAAACTCCTAACCAGGGACGTTCGTAACCCGGGGTTCCATTGTATCTCGCTCCATCTACATTAGTACAGTACAGTATATATGATTTTTAAGAGCATTTTCCCTCTCCCTTTGTCTTTTACTCACACTTTGTCTAATGATTTTGTTGGTTTGCTTTTTTGTACCATTTCACAAGCTTCCCAATCCCTATCAACTTTGTACTCGCTTTACATCTGACGCAGGACTGCAAAAGATACTTGAAGACTAGTTGCTTTCACGCCGTAATAACATCTACAATGACTTACTTCCCCATACAAGCTTTTTGATTGACATATTGCAAAGTAATAAATATTTTACAAGTTCATAAATAAAAATTAGTACAACACACAACAATTATCATAGGATGCAATATTACACGTTAGATTAAACTGAAAACTTTTGTGAATATATTATCTGAAAGATAACCTGCATTACTATTCTTACACTGTATGCTCAATTTAATACTGAAGTGTCTCACCTGCAATATTAACATTCTCATTTTGCGTTCTTCTTCATCCTGATCACGGTATTTTTTCATCTTTTTTATCTTGCTTCTCTGCCCACGCTTGGGCACACCACTCTTGTTATCTATATCTTGTTCACATTTTTGCTCTTTTGCACTTTGGTGTTCAACTGGTCTATGTTCAACCCTGGAGTTTGATTTATTCTCTCTTACTTTACCTGTCAAATTAAAAGGATTAATTTCAGATAGTTATTGAATCTCAAATGAAAAGCATGAATGTGCTTAAAAAAATGATAATTTAATGTAGAAATACTTTTTGGGTGAGCACTTTGTGGCTCCCAGAAGCTACCGTGTTGTGATGGCTCACAACTACTAGGTCACATCAGCCGCAGAGTTCTGTTTGGCCTACTGGGAACCAGAGCCCGAATCTGTGCCCCTCACAGAGGCACACACAGCAGGTGACACTGCCATCCCACTGAAAAAAACAGCGTTGAATGTAATGAAACGTCATTTTTTGGGTGAGTCCCAGAGGCTCCCTGGAGCTATCCATGCTGATATGCTAATGTCAGACTTTGTCATCAATCATGTGCATGGAGTTCTGTGGGCCTACCGGGGACCACGAGCCAGAACCTGGCCTCCCTCACAGAGGCACGAGGAGCAATGGCCTATTGAAATCCCAGTGTGGTTGGAAGCACTCTATGTCTGCCATCGACTGGGTTAGGCACCCAGAAAGGTAAGTGTCCCAAAACAAACCCTGATTCTGGTGAAAATTGCTACAAAAAAATGAACAAGTGGATAGAACTCCCTAAACAGAAACGAGCAAATGAGTATGACGTCACACGTCGCCGCACCGCTGTCTGCACAGCTCCCCCCTACCTGGGGGGGGAAGGGGGTGCCCCAGACCCCTCACACCAGCTATCCACTCCTCAGTTCTGAGGCTGGATGTCAAAACACATGAAAAAACGCTGACCAGAGGGAGGGAGGGATGCCGGGGAGCCTCCAAGTCTCACCCAGAAAATGGCGTTTCATCTGGTTTTCTTGGGGGAGCTCCTTTGGCTCCCGGAACTAACTACCCACCGAGGAAAAGTATAATAGGGACTTACCCGGGAGGTGGTCGCTGCTCACTCCTCAACTCGAAGTCGAGACAACTGGCTGCAACCACCGACCCAAAGCAACACAGGCCCAACTGGGCCCCGGAACGTTACAGGCAGGAAGGTAACAGGCAGCAAGGACCCTGTTTGACTGCCAAAATCCCCACGCCCGATTGTCAGCCCAGGACATGTTGTCAAAGACGGCAGTAAGAGCAGTGAACTTACGAACGTCATGAGCATGGGGATAGACTGCAGGCTGGCTAGCTTTAAGAACTCTGTGGACGACCTGGAAAACCCGCACCCGCGAACAGGGAAGGGAAACCGGAGCAACCCAAAGCGCGTCCCCGGACACAAAGGCTGAGGCTCGCAAATAATGCCTGAGGGCCATAACTGGACACAAAAATGATGCACCCCTAGACTGACCAACCACGCATCCACAACCAAAGGACCCCTCCGGAAAGCAGCAGTCTTAATCACCTCCCGAAAAGAAGGAGACGGCTGCAGACAAACACCCTATCGCCATGACTGAAGGAGCAGAAAACCCCTACGCCGGAGGAGAGCATGAAGCCCACTGACTCGACCCCTAGAGGCCACCACCAACAGAAAAAAAAGAGCCTCCGAGAAACAATTCCGAACCAAAGGGACCACAACAGAATGTGGAGAAGAAAATAAAAAAAGAGCACACTGTCCAAAGACCAGGACAACTCCGGCGGGCACGAACAGGCCGGAGATGAACAACGCACGAGACAGCTTGTGAAACGGCACAGACGTAACACCAATACCTGGTTGATACCTGGTTGATGGGGTTCTGGGAGTTCTTCTACTCCCCAAGCCCGGCCCGAGGCCAGGCTTGACTTGTGAGAGTTTGGTCCACTAGGCTGTTGCTTGGAGCGGCCCGCAGGCCCACATACCCACCACAGCCCGGTTGGTCCGGCACTCCTTGGAGGAATAAATCTAGTTTCCTCTTGAAGATATCCACCGAAAGCAAAGCAATACTGAAAGCAAGCTGAAGCGGCTCCGCCAGCGTCACAGGATACGAGGTGATAGTATGGGGCAAGATGACGGCCCCCTAACCTCCACAAGAGAAGGGCAAGACCACACCAACCAACGCAGCTACCAAAGAAGGGACAGAAGGAAAAAGAAGGACCACCAAAAGAAAACCCACACTGCCGCCAAGAAAAAGAACGCAGGTAGGACACCTTGAACGAAACCACCAACAGAAGGCAAGAGACTTGAAGCAGAACCAAACCAGCTCCATCATGGGCCAATCGAGCCTAGGAAGAGGTGGAGCCGTGAGAAGATCTCGGGTGCGACCACGGAGTCAGCAGAGCCGGAAACCCAAGCCAGCAAAGGAGGAGATGGAACGCCTACTGTACAGAAAAACTTCCCAACACCAGTAAGCCCGCCAGGAGATTGGAGACAACGGCTCCGACGCAAGACTCCAGAGAAGGGACACCACAAGACTGTAAAACGTCAACAGGCAGGGAGGCCAGGAAGGCACAAACAAAACACACAACAATGTGTAGCAAATGGAATGAAAGGTGCAAAGGCATGCCACTAGAACAGTACCCGAACCAAGGAGTACGAGCGACGAGGACAAGATCACCACATTCCAGATTTGCAAAGGAATCGATATGGTAGAGAAAGACCAACTACGGGGGGATCCGAGGGGCACACGCACCAGGGGACACTGGTGGAAGGTGAGCCAAACGAGCCAGAGAAATGCTGGAAAGAAAGAAGCAATGGTAGAGTAGGAGACAAACAGAACGCATGAGGAAGCGATGTGGAGGAGGATGACACCACACACAGCTACCAGTGGAGACACGAGAGAGTCCAGCAGGCACAGGAACCCGCACATCAGCGAATGACAGGTGAGAAGTGGGACCAAAAAGCCAGAGCTCAACTCCCGCAAACACAACCAGGGAAGAACAACTAGGTAATTACCGTGCAGAGAATCCAATGTATATGGAAGGGCTAAGCCAGGCACTGCAAGACAGGCCAAACAAAACTCCAACACGCAACCACAGTAAGAAAACTGCAGCAAAGCATCACCTCATAACACCTTGACATAGTAATATAAACCCCATAACATACACCCCCCACCATCGTACCTCATAACCTGGTGGAGGTGGGACCCCATGCCGGACTCAAGCATGTGCTGTACATGCATAAGAGTGGGACTGGATGGGTACAAATAGGAGCCGCCTCATAAGGCCCAAGAGGCCTGCTGCAGTCACCTGTGTTCCGATGTTTGTATATTCGTAGCCAAACACCACGAACCAGCGCCCGGCTGAAAGAGATGCCAGACACAGAAACTCACCTACAGAACGTAGGCATGAACGTGTCCCCACTCTGAGGACTGAAAAACCCAGGCGGGGTCCAACGGGGCCCAAGGCCCCCAATTCAGCCCCTCCCCAGCCCCAGGATCCTTAGCATCCGGACCCGGGGCCGAGTCATCTCCCAAAGCACCGGTCTCAAAAGAAAAGGCTGGCGCAGCTGTAACAGCCGGACGGAAGGGGACCCACTGGTCAGACCCAGAGGCTTCGGCAGGGAGAGCAGACTCGAATGCCTCTGCCGCCATTCCGGAAGGGGTTCATCCCCCGAGACTGCCCAAGTCTCAAGACCATCTAAACCCAGCTCTGACTCGGAAACCCTTAGACGTTATGGAGCCTGTGGTGTGGGGGGGGGGGGGCAGACCAAACCACAGAAGGGGAAGGACAAGGGGGCGTGAACGAAACCAAGGCCGAAGTGACCATCACCCCCAGGTCCGGATCCCCAACCAATCCTCCGAATTGACAGTACGTTTTAATACTAAGTGTAATAAGTACATTTCCTTACTGTCATACATAGTACATAATTGCACTTATGGGGCTGTTACATTTACCTCCCCATTTATTCTCCTCATTTTCTGTTAAGACACTCAGAATTTTAGGATGAAGTTTTCAAGTTCAATTTGCTATACACAAGTTTTAAATATCAGGAATTTCTTTTTCAGTTTTATTAAACAATGTAGATTTTATACAAAATTTGAAAATATCCTGAGTTACTTTACAATTTGTTGATATATTTTAGTTTTGTTTTATCAGTTTTATAAAACTGTAATATCAATACTGCATAGCTATAGGTTAAGTACTAATTGTAATTAAGAAGGTTAATTGTAATTAAGAATTACCCCCATTTTTGGAGGACGGGCTGGGGTCCCTTATAAGCAAAACATGGCAGCCTCGGGCCATCCAGCGTAGCAACCAACCTAGCGCGTTGCAACAACCTAAACCTAACATGCAACGCTTGCATTGCCTGTACCCAAATAACGTCATTAATAGACTAGATAAACTGAGTCACCAGCAAGCAACAAAACTCGTAGGACTCCGGGTTGAAGGTATCGCTGACCCAGCAGGCAGCGTGATGGAGGCAAAAACAATGAGAGTCACCCTGAGACAAGGGGATAGAACAACCCTCGAACTCTCGCACAAAGCAAGGGGGGGGGGGACTCAGGAGTCACACCCATTGGACCCACATGTCCCCTAGGGGATTCCCAGGGTCCTGAGATGGAACTCATGCTCAGGAAAGCCCAGGCAGGGTACTGCTAACCGGCGCCCAATCTTGCAAACGACACACTAAGAGCTGAAACCCCCAGGACGTGTACTCTCACGGGGGACCTAGCTGGGGGTACCACTGGAAGAGAAGGTAGTACCCAGAAACTGCACTCAGGGGCAACCAAGGCAGGCCCCCACCAGGCAGGAAAACAAAAAGAAAAAGAAAACCCCGTAAGAGGACAGCGTACCCAGGCGGAACAGAGCCGGCTGCTTTGAATGGTGAAAACAAACAATGCAGTACCCTGCACCCCTACCAGTGCAAACTGTCCCTTACCCTAAGGTAAACAAAGGGAGACAAAACACCCCAGCACACAAAAAGTGGCCAAAAACTCAAGGAACTTGGGTTCTGCCAAGTTCCTTGGAACTTGGAGCCTGGCCTCGGGCCGGGCTTGGGGAGTAAAAGAACTCCCAGAACCCCATGAAGCAGGTAACAGGTTTTTATATAAATTTTAATGAACAAATCCAACAGGAGCCTTGATGAATGTTCGAACCTATGCACTGGGTGTTCCCAGGCATGCACTAGTCGACTGCACCACGACATGGTCAAAAGAATTGCATCCTGAAGTACAACTGCACCCACAAGGATCCCGAGGCTTCCACTGAAGCCTAACCAGGGTTTCACACAAGTCCTCCATATACTTGGGCTCTGTCAATCAGTAATTCTACCTCTTAACTTCAATACACAGAGAAATCACACTAACATGATAAATCAATGAACAAATCCAACAGGATCTTTGATAAGGGACAAATCCCACAAGCTTGAAGAGAGGTAGTGAGGGGTAGAATTTATTGGTTGACAGAGCGCGAGTGCATGGGGGAATTGTGTGAAACCCCAGTTAGGCTTCAGTGGAAGCCTTGGGACCCTTGTGGGTGCATTTGTTCTACAGGTTGCAATTCTTTTGACCATGTTGTGGTGCAGTCAACTAGAGTGAAGCTGGGAACACCCAGCGCATAGGTTCGAACCCTCATCAAGGCTCCTGTTGGATTTGTTCATTGATATATCACATTAATGTGATTTCTCTGTGTAATGAATTTTAATGTCCTTGTGCAATACAGTACTTATTTTCTCACCTTTATTGAATTTGTTAGTAGAATTATTTCCTTTATTAATGATAACAGGCTGGTCATCTCCAAGATACACAACTGCATTATCCTCCTCCCCTCCAGTTCCCCAGACTGCATGGATAAGTGTGATGTTGTAGAGACTGTTCGTGCACGGATGGAAACCTGGAAAAAAAAACAGCGTTGAATGTAATGAAACGCCATTTTCTGGGTGAGCCCCGGAGGCTCCCTGGAGCTTATTGGGCTAATGTATGTTATGTTAGACCGGGACATTAGCTATGGAGTTCAGACCTACCAGGGACCAGAACCGGCCCCTTCAGAGAGGTTTCAGGGAGCAATGGCCCTGGAAAACTCTATTGTGGTTGGGGTTTTCCTTATTTGCCATCGACGGGGTAGGCACCAGAAAGGTGGCATAACAAAACAAAACCCCACATGGTAAGAAACTAAAATAAAAAAAACAAACAGAGGTAGAAACTCCCTACAATCCCAAGGAAACAAGCAAACAAGCAATTATCACAATTTACTGCCGTGCCGGTCGTCCGCGCAGCCCTCCCCTCCCCAAGAGGGGAGGGGAGGGGGGCCCCGTACCTCACCACGCCCAGCTGCCTTCAGTTCGGAAACTAGGCTTCAACCAACGCGAAAAAAACCGCCGACCAGATAGGAGGGAGGGTAGCCAGGAAGCCATCGGGGCTCACCCAGAAAATGGTGTTTCATTACATTCAACACTGGTTTCTGTAGGGAACCCCTACGGCTCTCTGGAGCTACATACCCAAAAAGAAGAAAAAAAGGGACTTACCCGGAGGCGAGCAGCCACAAACTCCTCAACGCGAAGTCGAGACATCTGGCTGCAACCTGCGACCAAAGCAACACAAAAACCCCAGGAGCAGGTACGATCACCAAATAACGGGGGGCCCAGGACCCTGTCCGACCTCAAAATCCACGTGCTCGAATTAGCTCCAAGACATGTACCAAACATGGCAGCCAAAGATGCAAACTTCCAAACGTCATGGGCATGAGGATAGAAGCAGGCTGGCTAGCTAGACTAATAACCCTGCGAACAACTGGGAGACCCGAGCCCTGGAACAGGGAACGAGGGAAACCGTATCAACCCAAAGAGCATCCCAGTCACACGCCAGCTGAAGCGCACAGGTAACGGCGAAGAGCCGCAACCGGACACAACACATAATGCACCCCTGGCCGAACCACCAAGCATCAATGACCCCACGAACCCCTCCGGAAAGCAGCCGTCTCGTTCTTCGCCAGAAAAGGAGAAGGCTGCAAACGGACAACCTACCCAGGACCAAAAGAGCAGAACCCCTGCACCGGAGGAGAGCCAGAAGCCCTTTACCCGGCCCCCAGAGGCCAATGCCAACAAAAACAAAGCCTTGGAAAAACAATCTGGAACTGAAGGGGCTACCACAAGACCTGAGGAGAGGAGATAGGAGAGCACCCCTGTCCAAGGACAGGACGGCTCAGCGGCGCATGAGCAGCCTGAGGTGAAACATAGCATGAGAAAGTCTTACGGAACGGGGCGAGATGTGACGTCCACACCAACGCTAGCTGCGCGGCTCAGCCAGCGCCGCACGATAACGAGGCGACAGTATTAACGCATCAAATGATGGTCCTGAAAAGCCGAAGAAAGGACAAGAGAACACAATCCGAAAGATAAGACAACCTACGGAGAACAAGAAAATTGGCAAAAAGAGCGCCAGGGAACTTCATACTGTCGCCGACGACGAAACTCTCAGGTGGAACACCATCAACATAGCCACCTGATCGCCATAGAAATGGTGATACACCCCGCGTCAGAAAGACCAGACGTGAAG
>WNGS01167840.1:18888235-18918523 GCA_020271785.1 Procambarus virginalis | reverse complement strand
CACAAAACTTGATGTCAGAACACTTGAAAGATTATAAATACGTTTTTGGGTCTAAATTTCAAAATGTTTGTTAAAATTCTATTTATTGTGCTATTATTATGGGACTAGTTTTAAAATGCGTGCCTTTATATTGCGAGCAATTTGATACCAAAACGAGCGATATAACATGAAAATTGATGTTATCAAAATGAACGAGTATACACATTAGGTTGTGGTGTGCAAATTGGTGCTCGTTCACGAGTAACTTTAGGCTTTGCTGCAGAGAGTCTCGCCAGGCTTTTGGACATTTTATGCATATACATCTGCAGGGAATTTAATTGCGAACACATTGATACCAAAACAAACGACGTAGCACAAGAATTAAGGTGAGAAAACTGAAACGAGTACACACATTTAGGCGTCGCCGCCCGCACCATTGGCCACATGACTTCAAAGTCTGTGGTGCGCACGTGGCGCCGGCGATAATGTTAAGGAGGCAAATATTTTTTGTTTAGAGCCAGATGAAAGCAGTTTCAAAACGTGGAACAGAGGTAATGCATGATACTGGAACCAGCAAAGCAAATCATACACATGCCAAAGTCACAGCTACCAGTACAGACCCAAACAAAGTTACAAATATGACAGACTACAACAATGCAACAATGTCAAAATACATTAAATAGAGTAACCTCATTTATCCTTGCCAACATACAGGGACTAAAAATGCTTTGACAAAGTACCACATGAAAGACTAGCAAGGAAATTACAGGCTCATGGAATAAATGGTAGAATACTAACTGCCAAGGTTACTCAGGTTTACTAACTGCCTTCAAGAAACTGACTAATTGTGTATTTTTAATTTCTGGTGGAGTTTTTCTTGGTTTTTAGTTGATCTCTGATCCTCAAGCTCCATTCACCTCAGAGATATCCATATTCTAGCACTGACTCCTGATAGGAATGAATGGGTCTCAAAGGCATGGTAGCCCCCTGTGCTAGCTCGGGGAACTACAGTAGGGAAGCTGCCCTCCCAGAAGAGCTGAGCATGACAAAAATCATAAAGCACATGTAATGATTACACAACTTTCACTATTTAGTAAATGTCTAAATATCTGGCAAATTAAAAATAATAATACTAACCCTATAAATATATCTAATAGAAAATCTACATACAAATAAATGAATATAATTCATCTTTGGCAATGTCAATACCTTTGGAATCCTCTGCTTCTTTCTCCTCTTCATCCTGTTCTATTAGATCACTGTGGTCATCTGGGTCTGCTATTGAAAGGTTGCTCTTACCACCCTTAACTTCATCTTCCTCCAATGAACGAACTCTTCTTTCCCCTGCATGTCTTAAAAAATACAGAACAGTGTAGAATGAAATGAGCACCCCCTCTTCTGTGCATCACCTTGGTTGCTTTCACAGCCACACATGCTGGACTGGTTTTGACAAAGGCAAATAGCTAAGCTTAGAGCAACTGAAAGTGACAAGGAATCCCAGCAAAGTGTGTGGTGCCTACCTAAAAAAACCTGCATTGAATGTAATGAATGCTATTTTCTGGGTGAGACCCGAAGGCTCCCCGGAGCTATCCAGGCTGATATGGCTAATGTCAGACTTTGGCATCAGTCATGTGTATAGAGTTCTTAGGCCAACCGGGAACCAAGAGCCAGAACCTGGCCCCCTCAGAGAGGCACGAGGAGCAATGGCCTATAGAAACCTCAATGTGGTTGGAAGCATTCTATGTCTGCCATCGACCAGGTCAGGCACCCAGAAAGGTAAGCATCCCAAAACAAACCCCTGTTCTGGTTAAGAAATTGCTACTGAGAGCTGAACTAGTGGACATAACTCCCAAAATAAAAACGAGCTAACGAGAATGGCGTTAGCTCTGGAGGCTCTCTGGAGCTATCCAGGCTGAATGGATATTTATAACTTCCTGGCATCAGTCAGGGTGAATGGAGTTCTTGGCCTACTGGGGATCATGAGCCAAAACCCGGCCCCCTCAGAGAGGCATGCGTATAGAAATACACATGGGATTTGGAGCATTCTATGTCTGCTATCGACCGGGCCAGGCACCCAGAAAGGTAAGACATAGAATGCTCCCAACCATAGGGGGGGTCTCTATAGGCCATTGTTCCTCATGCCTCTCTAGAGAGTGGCAGGTTCTGGTTCGTGGTCCCGGTAGGCAAGAACGCCATGTATTGACTTATGCCATAAAGATTTACATATCCATTCAGCTTGGATAGCTCCGGGGAGCCAACGGGGCTAGCCCCAGAAAAATAATTCTTACCTAGATATGGACTCTTCCTCTAGTCTGAAGAGGAACCCAAAACCATAGACAAGGTGTGAAGGTGGAAGGAAGTTCTTTTACCCCGAATCATAAAGGCGCCTGTAGTGAGGTACTCTCCTGATGGTGCGGTTTTGCTCACCTGGTCACCCCATACCCACCATGCTGATGTCACAACCTTTTCATCCCAGGCACGACTGTAAAGAAAATAAATCACTAAATGATATCTAACATGGTGCATAATTTATAGAGTTATAAATACAAGAGAAGTATGGTGGAACCTTGATTTATGAATTTATTCCGTTCCGGCACCAAGGTCGTCATGTGAAACCACACCTCTTTCATAACAAATTTCCTTGTTTAAAATAATGGAAATAAAATTAATCCATTCTATTACCGAAAAACATCAATATGATATTCAATTTTTTAAATAATGGAGCAGCCCACCCGACCTGTATGGAACAAACCTTTATAACATTTTTCTTTTTTCAAATTTGTACAATTATTTTATTTTTATTTTTTATTTTTTTTTTAAAGAAAAAGGATAATTCAGTGTTTGTCAGGTAGAATGCTCCATTTCTATAAAAAAAAAAATGAAAAATAAAAAGAAAATAGAAAATAATTGAAAAAACCAGCGTTGAATGTAATGAAACGCCATTTTCTGGGTGAGCCCCGGAGGCTCCTTGGAGCTTATCGGGCTAATGTATGTTATATTAGACCGGGACATTAGCTAAGGAGTTCAGACCTACCAGGGACCAGCACCAGAACCTGGCCCCTTCAGATGAGGTTCTCCTGGCCACAACACACTACAACAAAACAGCAGAGAATGCCACACAGGCAAACACTGCCCAGGAATTTGAGGCCAGAGAAGCATCTGTCCCGGTTGACATTAGCTTACGAACTGAAGTGCTAGGCAGCCGGCGTGGTAGGTCCGGGGCTCCCCCATCTCCCTCTTGGGGAGGGGAGGGGAGGGCTGCCCGACAGTAAAGTGTGATGTTTACTTTTTTGCTTGTTTCCTTGGGATTGTAGGGCATTTCTACCTCTGTTAATTTTTTTGTTTTAGTTTTTTACCAAGTGGGGTTTGTTTTGTTATGCCTACCTTTCTGGGTGCCTAACCATGATCGATTGGCAGATAAGGTAAACCCCCAACCACAAGGGGTTTTCCAGGGCCATTGCTCCCTGAAACCTTTCTGAAGGGGCCAAGTTCCAGCTCTGGTCCCTGGTAGGTCTGAACTCCATAGGTAATGTCCCGGTCTAATATAAAGTACATTAGCCCGATAAGCTCCAGGGAGCCGTAGGGGCTCCCCCTACAGAAAAACATTTATTTGCCTCGTCGGAGGAAAACCATGTGGTTTTCTCGTTAATTAAGCAAAAGCTCGTCAATCGAGACAGATTTCCGCAGAGTGGCGAGCTCGTTATTCAAAATGTTCGTAGATTGAGGCGCTCGTCATTCGAGGCTCCACTGTGTACTGTAACAGGCATATTAAGTTATTCATAAATACAGAAGACATTTGTAAAAATTTATATACCTATCAGTGTAACTTAAGTTAACACTGCTGACAAGTACTGATGTAGCATGATACTGTACAACACAAAGTCATCACTTCGCTCCAGCCTTAGTTTCCAGGTTTTAATCTATGTCTTTGCCAGAAAAGAAGAAACCGCCCATTAAGGCCAAAGGAACTTGGCCCTCTTCGGGAACAGAGCATGAAGCTCCGTACCAGCACCAGAACCTGGTCCCCCTTACAGAGGTGCAGGAAGTGGTGGCATTTATTTATTTTTGCCACCACCAGGAAATCAATGAGAAAGTCAGGAAGTCAAAACAAACCCACTGCTGGCTTGAATAGAAACCACAGTGCCTATAAAAACCACAGTAGAAACCCAATATGAGGAGTATTGGCAGTCTTTATGGGAGTGATGTTCTGGGTAGATATCAACTGTTAAGAGTGGCAGCTCTCAAGTCCTCAGTGACCCCCACAAAATCACATGATTTGTACAAAACAGATCATGTTTACCCTGTTGGTGGGATGGGGTTGTGGGCTGGTGATAGAAGGAGAATGGGGAGGTTTTACTCCAGAGACATTACAAAATGGCTGACCTCCAATAAAGTACACACACACATTTGTATTTATTTATTTATTCATTCATGTAATTAGACCACTTCACTCTTAAAAAACAGCTAACTTTGACAAGCAGGATAACTCCATCAATCAAGGCTGCATTTTTGCTACATTGTGTTACAGCTGACAGAAAACACACACACACAACAATCATTGCTCGAAGACCTCACCCAGCTCTTTGGAGTGGGGTGCTTGCCCAAGATACAGCACCCATTTCCCCCTCCGGATTGCAACACCATGGCACTGGAACAGGAAAATGGCTGCCCTAGAGTCTCTACTTTGCCTAATGAGTTCCTCACCCCCTCCTTTAGGAACTTAACGTAAGTGCACATTTACCCCAGGTGCCCAGGGTCTCGGAGCCAACTGGCATGAACCTGAAACAATATTCTAGGTCCCTATACTTATTAGTTTTCTGGGTTTCCCTGAAGGTGTTTCTCATATAATATGTGCCAAAAATATGATTTTCTGAGGATTTTTGGAGGTTTAGGAACACATCTCCCATTTACAGCATTGCACTTACGGAAAATCCAACTTCTTCTTATAAACAAATGCTTTATGAACACATTCTCAAAACGTAACTCATTCGTAGCAAGAGAACTACCTGTATTTACCACAGGAGTATTGTTCCCTTCTAAAAGTACATAAATAAGTACTATTCTATATATAAATTAACAATTCCAAGTACATTCTATGACTGGAAAACATTAGGAAAATATAAGTGTTAAATGTAGAAAACCAGTTCTAAATTCAGTAAGAAACAAGAAATAACTTAAAACAAGAAAAACATTGGAATACTTGGCATGCTGGGTCAATATGAGCTGACTATCATTTACTTGGTGTTGTGTTGTTGAATGAGATGGTCACTCTAACCACATTAACCCTGATTTGGTATGGCCATCTGCACGTAACCAAGTGCAGTGACTACTTGTTATATTGAAATGCTATTATATTACAGTATATGTCTAAGAATTATGTTAAATGTCCCAGTGGCAAGTGGCAATTGTGCATAATTTTTGCCTTATCTTGAGGTTATCACGAGATGATTTCGGGGCTTTAGTGTCCCCGCGGCCAGTCCTCGACCAGGCCTCCACCCCCAGGAAGCAGCCCGTGACAGCTGACTAACACCCAGGTACCTATTTTACTGCTAGGTAACAGGGGCATAGGGTGAAAGAAACTCTGCCCATTGTTTCTCGCCGGCGCCCGGGATCGAACCCAGGACCACAGGATCACAAGTCCCGCATGCTGTCCGCTCGGCCGACCGGCTCCCTTAGAGCCGGCTTAGAGCTTAGAGCCTTGTGTAAAGTTTGTGCCTAGTATCATTCCCTTTCAAGTTTCCTGTTAGTGTTTGTTCACCTACCATTGGCATTTTCACTTGGTAATGTTGATATGACAGTGGACTAGATCCAGTCAAGAATACTCTTCAAATGTATGGAAGTCTGAGTATTGAAATTGTGAATTACATAGTACTGTACACCTACTTGTTGAGCAAGTCCCAGTTTTTTTAAGTCAATATTCAGTTTAAAAGATTTCAGTCAGTGGTATTAGTAAGTCACGTTCGAGAGAGATATTTTTGTAAACTTAATAATTTTTACTAATTATTGGCTATGAAAATAAAACCTATCATTAATCTATAAACTATTATTTAAAATCTTGTTCTGTATGCCCCTAACAGTGAGAATGAGTTTCCTGTCAAGGTATGTCTTTTGAGTGGAATGTTCATGTCACTATACTATTGTAGCATATCACAGTGCCTCCAAGGACTTGCTATTTGCATAGATTCCTTATTATACGCACACATATAGTAAGGACAGGTTTCAAAACTCATATCCCAACACGACTTTAAAACTTGTGCCTATTACACAACTATAAAACCCGCAACCTTACAACAAACAATGGTGCCACAGCTGAATCAAGGTCACTGGAGGTAGGGAAAGCAATGCCGACCAATGTCAGTCACGTTCAGTCACGTTCAAAGATACAGCAACCAATGGTTGTTGTATCTTTCCCAAACGAGGCCAAGCCAAGTCTGAACCTGGGATGGAACAAACTGAGACTTCTGCCAATTCACTAGGAACCCAAACCCATTGAGCTGGGAAAGAACCAGATCCCTGGCTAGCAGACACACAGACTGGCTGGGAGCCCACACCAATCATTCGTCAAGGTAGGCCAGAACAACCATTAACTTCTCTCTTTTGAGGGGGCCAAATTCTGGTATTGTTATCTGGTAAGTGCTCATAAATCAAAAAATGCTTGGTGAGGAATTGATGTGTTCCCAAGTAGAAGCTACCAAGGGGGCCCCTTCACAGAAAAAAGGAAATATCAATAGACATAAAAAATGTTCTAATTTTCTCTGCCTTAGGCACACTAATATACGTACTGCACAATTCTTACCTGTAACACAAAGCCATAATCCCAGTCTCATGGAGGGTCTTGGGTGGTGGCTCTTTGCCAGTAGGGTTCTTGATGATTACGCTGGGCGCACCATGCATGTCTGCATGAACATAAATATCACGATGGTGCAAATGACGTTTAACAATCATTTCATTCATTTGGCTATCTCTTCCTGCAATTACTGAAATATAAGCAAAGAAAACTAAGTACAATATAGTATCAATAAAAATATAAATGCCTGCTAAGTTATAAACAAAATATAAATATTGAATTCAAAAGATCTCAAAATGTGAAAAAAGGCATAAAGTGGGCATGGGTTTCAAACACTGTACAGATGGTACTTAACACTTTCGCGCGCCCATCCCGTACATATACGACGGCTATATTTCTATCGGTTGTGCGGTCGCGTTGTACATTTACGGTCCGTATTAAAATAATTGTAAAAAATCCAGCTTAAATCCGATTTACTTGGGGTTTGTTTCAAACTGCGCGCCATGAAATTCCCGTTCTCTCGGGTAGGCCGAATGTCACGTCGGCCTACTGGGTCACGTGACAGGCCCATTGTTTTGTTGTCACGTGGAGCGATCGCATCTCTCTCCCCTCGCACGCCAAACTCGCATGGTTTCAAGGATTTTTACCCATTTCTGTGTGTTTGTAACCAACTACATTCATCAATAATGGATCCAGCACCAGGCCCAAGCGGTGTTTCGGCTACAGGAGCCTCTGATTCATCTGGAAAAGACAAGATTACCGACAACTATAGGAGGTTCTCTGGATTGAGGCTCACTCCCACCAAGATTCCCAATCTCTTGGATGCCTTTGATCAAGTGGATTTGGATGGAAGTGAGGCAGAAGGTGAGGATTTAGAAGAAGAATGTGAATTTGGGGGGCCTGAAGCCCATGGGGCTGAATCGACGGAGGAGGACACTGAAGGCCTAACAGAGGAGGAAGAGGAGGAGGGGGCACCAGCACCGCCGCCTCTCACCACAAGGCGCACACGTGGTGCGTGCATGCCTAAAATCCAGCTAAGGAAACGACCTCCTACTCGTCGTTTGAAAATAACCCCATTTGTTGATAGTGGGAGTGATTCAAGCTATGAATTATCAGGTGAGGATGAACCGAGTGAGGAAGATGAGGCACCCCAGCCTCCTCGCAAGCATACACGTCCGGTACGTTTGACAAGGACAAGGAAATTTGACAAGGAAGAGTGGCCTGCAACAACAACACCATCTCCTCATTTAGTTCATCCTCCAGACATAAATGATGACACTGGTCCTGTGTATCCTGCTGCTAACCCGTCAACACCTGGCCCGTTGGGTGTGAGGCGCCCTCTCTTCACGTCTACACCTCGTGCTGAAGCCGACCATGAATCTGATGAAGATATTTCATCTGCTACACTGTTGTTTGAAGACAATGGTGAGAGCGACGATTCAGACTGTAGTGTACAACCAACACAGAGACAACAGGGACGTGTTGTTTTATCAGAGACTCGCCTGAACTACAAATTGAAGCATGAACTTGTAAAACTCCCCAAACGTCGCAGGTGTCAAGTGTGTTCAAAGTCGGGTATGAGGAAGGAAACTGGTATAGCATGCAAGACATGCGATATTCCACTGTGTGTCATACCGTGTTACACCAGTTATCACAGGAAAAGGGTGTATTGGGCGGACAAAAAGTAGCCACCCGCACCAGCTTTACTCCACCTACGAACATCTGTTGAGCAACTTCAGGAATCGGTACCTGAAGGAGGTGGAGTGGAGAGAAAATGCTCAACTTATTTTTCTACAATCGTCTTTCCTTTGGTAAGTACACATAATTGTCCTAGGTTGTTGTAGTATTGTAGTCAATTTTCTTAGGAATATTTTGATGCCTAAATGACAACTGTAGCACGAAAACTAAAGTAAGTATACACGAAACACCAGAAACTTTTTTTGTGGGTGTGAGTTGGAGTGTCCAGAGCGGGTTCCGGTTGTGTGTGTCCGGCCGTCTCTACAGCTGTGAATTCCCAAGGATTGTATTTGATAGGCATATGTCTGTGTAGGGAATTTTATTCCAAACACTATACAAAAAAAAAAAGGTGTGAAACAAGTATAAACTTGAAAAACATGAACAAAGTAAAAACTTTTTACGTTCACGGGTACAAACACGCATAAGATTTTATTCGCCGCAAATTTATTTGACGCTCTGTTGACCAATTCTACCCATGTTCTTATAGAACTTTCTATTGCGAACACATTGCTATAAAAATGAAATACATAGCTCGAGAAATAATGTCAGGACAGTGAAATAAGTATAAACTTTCAAAGCGCTGCATCACAACATTGTCGTCTCTGCTGAAATCACGGCTAACGCTTCGGCCACTTCCCACACTTGTGCGGGTCACCCCATATCATAATTATACATTGATAGGCATATGTCTGGGTGGGGAATTTTATTGCGAGTTCAGTGATATCAAAATCAATGCTGTAGGATCACTGTGGAGCTGGCAACAAACGAAAGAGTATGAACATTTACTTCCTGTTTGGGTGTCACTGCGAGTCATCTTCGTGTTTATTTATTTCGTGGTGGGATAGCAAATGCTTTGGTGACATTTTATGCGTATGATCTTGTAGAGAATTTTATTGCCAACACATTGATACCAAAATGAAATACGTAGCTCGAGAATTGATGTCAGAAGCGTGAAAAGTTTATACACTTTTTTGTCTTTACACTTGAGCGCCCAGAACGCCGCGCGCACAATGCGCTTTTTTTTTCCCCGAGTGCCGCGCGCGCGAAAGTGTTAACCTTTATAAACAAAAATAGAAATGCAGGGAAAATACCAACATTTCAGATATTTTCACCTTCTGTCTAGACAAGTCTATTTCTGAATTATATTAGTGAAGAAAATCATGAAAGGGAGCAGGGAAAAGTCAAACAGAGAAAATTTCCAGATCATGGGAACTTCAGAAATGTTCCTGTTGTTTCATACAGGTACTAATGAGTGCTTTAAATCTTCCAGCTAAATTCAGCTAAAAAACCAGCGTTGAATGTAATGAAACGCCATTTTCTGGGTGAGTCCCAGAGGCTCCCTGAAGCTATCCAGGCTGAATGGATATGTTTAACTTTCTGGCATCAGTCAAAGTGCTTGGAGTTCTTGCCTACCTGGGACCACGAGCCAGAACCTGGCCCCCTCAGAGAGGCACGAGGAGCAATGGCCTATAGAAACCCCCGTGGTTGGGAGCATTCTATGTCTGCCATCGACCGGGATAGGCACCCAGAAAGATAGGTGCCCCAAAACAAACCCCTATTCTGGTGAAAATATTGCTACTGAAAACCGAAGAAGTAGACAGAACTCTCCAAACAAAATTATCAAACTAGCATGATGTCATCACGTCGCCACGTCGCCATCTGTGCAAACCCCCCCCCCAGGAGGGGGAAGGGGGGAGCTCCAGACCATCCGCATGAGCGATCCAACTGGCAGTTCTTAGGCTGGATGTCAAAATATATGAAAAACACCGCCGACCGGAGGGAGGGATGCCGGGGAGCCTCCGGGACTCACCCAGAAAATGGCGTTTCATTACATTCAACTCTGGTTTTCTGGGGGGAGCTACCTCACCACAGACAAGGAAAATAGGGAAGGATCCAGGAGGCGGATGCCAACGACCCCAAAACCCACAGACGGTCTGGAGCCGGGAACAGAGAGGAAAAGGGGCGAACAGCACCTAACCACAACGGGGCAGCCCCGGGGCATCCGAGAGGGAAACCAACGTAGCGCATTGCAGTAACCTAACCTAGCTTGCAACACGGATGCCACCTGTACTCTGAACAGTAATAACATCAGTAGAGTACTGGAGAACAAGCAGAGAATACCTCTCGCAAGACTCCGGGGTCAAGGTGTCAGTAACCCAACAGACAACATGACGGAAGTAAAAGTGGTGACTGTCACCCGGAGACAAGGGCACAGCAACCAACAAACCCGCACAAGACGGGTTGGAACCCGGAAGACACATTCAATGGTCCACCGAGCCCCGATAGGGTTTTCCAGAGCCCGTAGGGTAACAACTACGGGAAGCCCGGGCAAGGTGTTGCTAACTGGTTAAAACCCAAAACTAACAAGGGGTAGAGGACAACAATGAAAACCCCTGCGACGTGTACGATCACGGGGGCCTAGCAGAGGGCCACCAAACACTACTAGTGGAACTATAGCCACACTAGGCAGAACCCCCACCAGGCAAATGAAAATAAAAGAAAAACCCTGCAAAAGTACACCGTCCACAGAGGCAACAGGAACCGGTCGCCGCTTAGGTGGCAGGTCGCGCAACACCTTGATGCCCTAACCAGCACAAAACCAATCCCTACCCAAGGCCAAACAAGGGC
Source organism: Procambarus virginalis (assembly GCA_020271785.1). Lineage (NCBI taxonomy): Eukaryota > Metazoa > Arthropoda > Malacostraca > Decapoda > Cambaridae > Procambarus > Procambarus virginalis. The sequence goes on along the minus strand of WNGS01167840.1, from coordinate 18,907,392 downwards.
CCCAAGCCCCAGCTGGCCCCAAGGGCGAGGCAAATGCCGAGCAGTAAGAACCTCAACGGGCATGGTTCCCGAACGCCCCAGGGATAAAAACCCTGTCACGCAGGGGCAGTACTCACAGGGCGCTTAGGGAAGGAAGCCCCTAAGCTCATGCAGCCCCGGTACTAATGAGGAACACCTGGCCACCGCACAACACAACACACGGCAGTGAACGCCACGAAAGGCAAACACCGCCTAGGAAACTGAGGCCAGAGAAGCGTCTGTCCTGGTTGACATTAGCTTATGAACTGATGCTAGGCAACCGGCGCGGTGAGGTCCGGGGCTCCCCCTCTCGGGGCGGGGAGAGCTGCGCGGACGATCGGCGCGGCAGTAGCATGTGATGTTTGCTTGTTTCCTTGGGATTGTAGGGAGTTTCTATCTCTCTGTTCAGTTTTCTGTTTTAGTTTTTTACCATGTGGGGTTTGTTTTGTTATGCCTACCTTTCTGGGTGCCTAACCCCGGTCAATGGCAGATAAGGAAAACCCCCAACCACAAGGGGTGTTTTCCAGGGCCATTGCTCCCTGAAACCTCTCTGAAGGGGCCAGGTTCTGGCGCTGGTCCCTGGTAGGTCTGAACTCCTTAGCTAATGTCCCGGTCTAATATAACATACATTAGCCTGATAAGCTCCAGGGAGCTGTAGGGGCTCCCCACAGAAAAAGAACGAATTCCCAAACCTGAAAGACGAGGGGTAATCACCGAGGCGTAATCTGGGTCACGCAGGAGGTAAGACGCCAGGGTTGCCCACACTACAGAAGGTTGGATGCTGGAAGCCGAAAACCTCCAGAAAGACGGAACTGACGCATCTGAGGGAACACGTTACCAAACCTGGGGAGGGACAGACGCCCAATCAAACTCGTATGCAGAGGGGGGAAAGAGAGCCCCACTTCGAGGGTAGAAAAACCCAGGCGGGGTCCAGCGGGGCCCAAGGCCCCCAAGTCAGCCCCTCCCCAGCCCCAAAATCCCCCTCCTCGGGACCCGGGGCCGAGTCATCCCCCAGAGCATCGGCCCCTACAGAAAAAGTCGGCGCAGCCGAGAAAGGCAAACAGAAGGGGCCCAGTGGTCAGACCCAAAGGCTTTGGCAGGGAGAGTGGACTCGAATGCCTCTGTTGCCACACCGGAAGGGGCATCCCCCGAGACCGCCCAAGACTCGAGACCATCTAAACCCTGCCCCGACTCTGAAACCCTCAGATGCTACGGGGATGGAAGCAGGGGAAGGACGAGGGCATGCAGACTGAACCAAGGTCGTAGCGACCCACACCCCCAAGTCCGGATCCCTATAAGCAAAACGAGACAGCCTTGGGGGCATCCGGGTAAGCAACCAACCTAGCACGTTGCAACACCCTAAACCAAGCATGCAACGCCTGTGCCACCTGTACCCGTAGAACACCTTCTTCAGAGTGGGTAAACCGAGTCACGAGCAAGTAACACAACTTGCATGACATGCATGACTGAGAAACGGCTACCACATCTAAGGAAGGCAGCAGGCACGCAAATTAAAGCGCCGAGACACGAGGGGTAGAACATCCAAGAGCGCCAGTCCGAAGGCCTCACTAAATCATTCAATCGGTAGTAGCGGAAACTCGTATGTATATATTAAACACAAAACTAAACAAAACACCTTTACGGTGTTACAACGCCTCTCCTCACCTAGTAGTGACTAGGCACGTGGGAGTTAGACAACTGTTAGACAATTTCTCAGGCCGAAGGTGTCACCGACCCAACAGGCAGCTTGACGGAGGCAAAACCCGTGAGGGTCACCCTGAGTCAAAGGGACCAAGCAACCCTCGAACTCGCATGAAGCGAGGGGGGGGGGGAACTCCGGGGACACATCCATCAGACCCACGCGCCCTCAGGGGATTCCCAGGGTCCTGAGCGCTTAATGGAAACTCACCCAGGTAATGCCAGGCAGGGTACTGCTAACCGGCGCCCAAAACTACCAAACAACTGTCTAAAGCTGAACCCCAGGAACGTGTACACTCACGGGGACCTGGCAGGGGGTACCACCAGAAGAGAACTGTGCACAGGTCAGACACCAAAAAGAGGGGGAAGCAAGGCAGACCCCCACTATAAGGCAAAAAGAAAAACAAAACCCCGCAAGAGGACAACATACCCCAAGGAACAGAGCTGGCCGCTGTAAGTGGTGAAAACAAGCTGCGCAGTACTGAACTGGTCGAACAGAGCACAAAGAGTAACAGTCGATCAAGTAAATTCGAGCCCGAGCACAGTTAAAAGCTCTGTACCTCAAGGTACAGTCCTTGCACCACTGCTGTTCCTTATTCTCGTATCTGATATAGACAAAAATACAAGTCACAGCTTCATGTCATCCTTTGCAGATGATACAAAAATCAGCATGAAAATTACCTCTGCTGAAGACATTGAAAAACTACAGACAGACATTAACAAAGTTTTTGATTGGGCAGCAGAAAATAACATGATGTTTAACGGTGATAAATTCCAGGTACTCAGGTACGGCAAAAATGAGGATCTGAAACATAATACAGGGGTACAAAACACAATCTTATCTGCCCATAGTAGGAAAACAGCATGTCAAGGATTTGGGAATAATGATGTCTGACGATCTAACGTTTAGGGAGCATAACCAAGCAAGTATTGCGTCAGCCAGAAAAATGATTGGATGGATTACGAGAACCTTCAAGTCCAGAGATCCCATCACAATGGTTGTACTCTTCAAATCACTTGTGTTGCCCCGTCTTGAGTACTACTCAGTACTCACTTCCCCCTTCAGAGCAGGAAAGATTGCTGAAATAGAGGGAATTCAGAGAACATATACGGCACGCGTAGACGAGATAAAGCATCTAAGTTATTGGGATCATCTCAAAGCTCTCCAAATATACTCACTAGAAAGGAGACGAGAGAGATACCAAATAATATACAAATTAATATACAAATGTCCCAAATCTGCACAGTAAAATAACAACATACTGCAGTGAACGATATGGAAGAAAATGCAGAATAGAACCAATGAAGAGCAAAGGTGCCATAGGCACAATCAGAGAACACTGTGTAAACATCAGAGGTCTGCGGTTGTTCAACGTCCTACCAGCGAGCACCAGAAAAATTGCCGGAACAACCGTGGACATTCTTCAAGAGAAAACTAGATTGTTTTCTTCAAGGAGTGCCGGACCAACCGGGCTGTGATGGGTATGTGGGCCTGTGGGCTGCTTCAAGCAACAGCCTGGTGGACCAAACTCTCAATAGTCAAGCCTGGCCTCAGGCCGGGCTTGGGGAGTAGAACTCCCAGAACCCCATCAAGCAGGTATCAAGCAGGTACCCTGCACACCACCAGTGCAAGCTGCCTCTTACCCTAAGGTAAAGCAAGAGGACAAAAACCCCAAGGCACCCAAAGGGCAGCCGAAACCCAAGCAGTAATACGGCCTAGCAGAGGCAGACCCCCGAGGAACTTGTGGAAGGGAACCCCAAGGTCCAAGAGCACCTAGGGACGAGAACCCTAGGCGCATGCAGCCCGAGTACTGTAGAATAACTCCTGGCTCTCGCACCCCTGGAAGACAGCCACCACACTCAAAGCAGTGCTAGAAATGGTGGAGCCAAGCACACGACCTCCGCCTCTAGCATCAGCCTGAGAACTGACGGGTGGATAGCCGGCATGGGGGTCTGGGGCTCCCCCCCTCCCCCCTCCTGGGGAGGGGGGAGCTGCGCAGACAGCGGTGCGGCGACGTGTGACATCATGCTCATTTCTATTAGGAAAGTTTTATCCACTTGTTCGGCTTTTGGTAGCAATATTTTCGCCAGAAGAGGGGTTGGTTTTGGGATGCTTACCTTTCTGGGTGCCTGATCCGGTCAGTGGCAGACATAGTATGCTTACAACCACACGGGGGTTTCTATAGGCCATTGCTCCTCATGCCTCTCTGAAGGGGCCAGGTTCTGGCTCCTGGTCCCCGGTAGGCCCACAGAACTCCATACACATGACTAATGCCAAAGTCTGACATTAGCATACCAGCCTAGTAAGCTCTGGGGAGCCGAAGGGGCTCCCCCAGAAAGAAAAAGAAAACTCCAGCAAGAGGACAACGTACCCAGGCGGAACAGAGCCGGCGGCCATGTGAGGTGATAACTAGCTGCACAGTACCCTGCGCCCCTACCAGTGACAAAAACTACCCCTACCCAGAGACAAACAAGGGGGGGGGAACACAGAAACCCCAGCTGACGGGGTTTTGGGCGGTCAATCACAGAGCAGCAAAAGACACAACAGAGGAAGATCCCAAGGCGACTTGTGGAAGGAGGCCCCAAGGGCAGTACTTACAGGGCATCTAGGGAAGGAAACCCTAGGCGCATGCAGCCCAAGTATTGAAGAATTTTCTCTTGGCTCGCACACCAACTGTAGAAACAGCACCACACCACAAGGCACAAAACTGAAACAATTGCTGGAACCAGAGCCACACGACCTTGCCAGTATCACATCAACCAAGAACTGAAGGGTGGGTAGCCAGCATGAAGGTCTGGGGCCCCCACTTCTCCCTCCCAGGGAGGAAAGGGGTTGCACAGACAGCAGTGTGCCAACGTGGTGACGTCATATTAGTTTGCTTGTTTTCATTTGGGGAGTTCTGTCCACTCGTTCTGCTCTTTGTAGCAATGTTTTCACAAGAATAGGGGTTGTTTTGCAGCACTTACCTTTCTGGGTGCCTGATCCGGTCGATGGCAGACATAGAATGCTTCCAACTACACGGGGGTTTCTATAGGCCATTGCTCCTCGTGCCTCTCAGAGATCCAAGTTCTGGCTCATGGTCCCGGTAGGCCTAGAACTCCAAGCACATTGACTGATGCCAGAAATCTAATATATATCCTGGGAGCCTACGGGGCACCCCCCAGAAAATAACAAAGCTGTGACTTGCATTTTTCTCTATAGAAAATCTTGAATAAAAAAAACATTGGTGCAAGGACTGTACCCTGAGGAAAGGAGCTTTTTACTGTACTTGGACTCGATTTTATTTGATTAATTTATATTTTGCATTCTGTTTGATAGAAAACTGAATATCCATCATCCTACTTTTCCTGATATTCCTCATAACCTAATTTTGTGGGCTATCACTCCATGGTCTCCATTAACATATCTTGTTAATGTGTCTGGGCCCCCAGCTTTGGGTCATTTCTCTCGTCTGGGTGATTTTCTTCATCCTAACTCCTGCGGTGCTCCCACTTACCTGGTAAATGCCCCATTTGTTTTCATTCTATGTGGGTAGTTAGCTACAGGGAGCCACATGGGGCTTCCCAGAAAACCAGCGTTGAATGTAATGAAATGCCTCTTTTTCTCATTGAACCCCGGTAGCTCCCCAATTTCCTCCCTCCCTCCCTACCAGGTTTGTCAGTGTCTTTTGACATTTACTTCAGAATTGGCTTGGAGGACCAGGGGAGATCTGGAGCTTCAGGGTGCCTGATCTCTACATTTCTTTGATCTCTTCCCCTCCCCAACTGACTGGGGAGGGGGAGGAGTGCTAACAAGCTCACTCTAGTTTTGAGAGATTTGATTGTTTGTTTACAATGTTTATGGGAGTTCACTTGGTAGTTTTAAGGCTTTGGTCTCTTTAAACCCAGCATGTTTCTCTATGACTGATCTTATCTCTTATCTCTATGTACAGAACTCACACTACACATCTTTCATCACCATAACAATAAAAATGCATTAATATACCTCACCTAGATAATTTTCAGAAGAAATGAACCATAGAAATTTTTCAAACCAAAGGACTTTTCTCGCCTTATTGATGTTAGAGATGGCTGCCACCTCCTTGAGTGTTTGATTGGTTTTCTTGGTAGCTAATTGAAGCACCTTGGCCGAGGCATCAATTGTTCTCTGTTCCTTCTTTGCTGCTTGACGTTTCTGATCAAAATACCTGGCAAAGTATGTTTTGGAAATTTAATATCTCACCTTGAGAAACAGTGCATCCTGCATGTTAACCCTTAAACTGCGCATGGCATATATAAACGCCATGAGTAACATGTCCCACGGTGTACATGGCATATATATATGCCATCGGGTGCCAGGCACAATTCAAATGCCCGCGGCTATACGGGGTTCACATTAGCTTCCTCAGGGCTCTTGTAAACAGACACTATTTTTTAACAAAATCGTGGGAAATATTCTCCGGTGTGAGAACAAAAGTACTGTTGGAGCAACCAAGGCTGGCGCACGCAGCATGAGCGAACAGCATTGCTGTTCAGCTTGTGGCCACAGCATCGCCGAAAAATGTCAAAATAAACATATAACTGCTATTATTTAAAGATGACAGTATTACAGATGACTCCTGACTGTGATAAAAATTACCAGGATTGTGATAATAGCAAGATTGTTGTGATAATTAGTGCTGTGGGAGGAGTAATGCTGAGGGACGGAGATAGCATTGTTTACTGGCTGTGTGGCCACCTGTTATTGTCTGCATTCACCATAACAGCTCAGTGGTTCTCTATGGTGAACACAAATGTAGATACTTATATATAATGTGTTTATTAGTGTAATAACAGCAAAAAGATTATGTTGGGAGGAGCCATTTGGGTGACGGAGGTGGCGTCGTCTGCATGACCTGTCTAGCTGTGTAGAGGGTGGCCACTATGCTCTTTGGGCACCCTACAAGCTTACGTGTGCAGTTACAGTGCATACAACATGTAGATACTTATATATAATGTGTGTATATGGTGTAATAACACTGCAAACAGTATTGTTGGGGGAGAAATTTAGTACGTGTGACCTTGAATGTGTGAGGGAGGCAGTCGCCAGTTGACTGTGTGTAGCGACGACTCTTAGTACCTGAACTAACTATATCAGCTTAGTTGTAGAGTTGTGGTGAACAAAACACATAGATACTTATATATAACGTCTGTATATATATAGTGTAATAACACCACAAACAGTATAGTTGGGCAAGAAATTTTAGTGCGTGTGAACTTGAATGAGTAAGGGAGGCAGCCCCCAGGTGACTGTGTGTAGCGACGTCTCAGTGTCTGAACTAACTATATCAGCTTGGTTGTACAGTTGTGTTGAACAAAACATGAAGATACTTATATATAACGTCTGTATATAGTGAATAAAATAAAAAACAGGATGGTGGGAGGAGAAAGTGGGCGAGTGAGGCGTTGTTGAGGGAGGGGCAACGAGTGGCTGGCTGGTGTGTGGCGGTCACTCCTTGTTGCTTTTCGACTCACAATACCAACTTAGTGGTTCGTTATGGTGAACAAAACATGCAGATACTTATATATAACTTGTGTATAGAGTGTAATAACAGCAAAACTATTTGTTTATTGTTTTATGAACATAATTGAATCACTAATATGAACACATACTTTTGAGTATAGCGATGATTCACCCCTTTTATTATATATCACAATACACACTATTGAATAATATTACAGTACTGCAAAAAAACTAAGAAAAAATCAATCAGAGACATTGAAATAATTAGGTAATAATATCTTTGTGGCAACTCCCACCTGTCAGCTCGAGTGACGCTGACCGACTCTGACGACCGCTCTGTCAACGCCTACATTTTGCCAGACTTCCTCGGCCTATTGGGCCCAAAATATGTCACCTACGATTTATTTTTTATTTTTCCCGTACTCAGGGAACACAAATTAACATTTTTAGAAGACGAAATAATTTTTTCGAATTTTTTTTTCTTGCGCACAGGGGTGTAAATCTCCTCAGGACCCCTTAGCAGCTTAAGGGTTAAGTACACTAATTAGATAAATACTGTAATTAGGTAAATAAAGTAATTATAAGACCAAGTATTTAAATATATTATTATTATAATTTTTTGCAAGTACATAAACCCAATGTGATATCACTACATAAAGTAAATATGAAAGAAAAGTGTATAGACCGTGAAAAGTCTTTCAACATTGTATATACCAGAACTAACTTTCGAGCATTGGCCATTGCAGAGAGTTCCAGTTCTATATCCACTGTCATGGGACGCATCTTTGTTGAATCATTTCCCTCTTCACGTTCTTCATCCGAGTCCAATAAGATGTCATCCTCATCACAATCATATGGATCACTGAAAGGTAATTATTTGATGATAACATTTCTCAAGCAAATAAGAGCTTAACTCCAAAACTGCTCATGGCATATATATACAATAGGAGTAACATGTCCCACCATGCGCATGGCAAACATATACAGTACGACACAGGGTGCCGGCCACGATTCAAATGGCCCGTGGCTACACAGGGTTCACATCGGCTTCCTCGGGGCTCTTGTAAACAAATGCCAAGTTTAAAGAAAATTGTGGGCAACATTCTCCACTGTGAGAGCCACAATACTGTGTGAGCAACCAAGGCTGGCTCACACAGCATGAGCTAACAGCCCTGCTGTTAAGCTTGTGATCACAGTATCGCCTAAAAATGTGAAAATAACTATGTAACTGCTATTATTTACCGATGACAGTACTATATTACAGAAGACCTCTGACTGATAAAAATGACCAGGATTCTGATAATAGGAGTATTGTTGTAATAATTAGTGCTGTGCTGTATGGTGGAAGGAGTGATGCTGAGGGAGGGAGGGAGATAATGTCATCTACTGACTGTGTGGCCACCTGTTATTGTCTGCATTCACCATACCAGTTCAGTGGTTCTCTATGGTGAACGCAAATGTAGATACTTATATTTATATAACGTGTGTATTAGTGTAATAGCAGCAAAAGGATTATGTTGGGAGGAGCCATTTGGGTGACAGAGGTGGTGTCGTCTGCATGACTTGTTTAGCTGTGTAGAGGGTAGCCACTATGCTCTTTGGGTACCCTACCAGCTAAGTTGTACAGTTATTGTGAATAAAACATGTAGATACTTATATATAATATGTGTATATAGTGTAATAACACCACAAACAGTATTGTTGGGGAGAAATTTAGTGCATCTGGCCTTGAACCAGTGAGGGAGGCAGCCGCCAGCTGACTCTGTATGTAGCGACGTCTCTTATTGCCTGAACTCACCATACCAGAACCACACCTAAAGAAGAAGGAAGACAAAATGCAGACAGAACCATGGGAGAAAACCAACACCTCTAACCCTAAGATCATAACACCAATGGGGCAGCTCCAGGAATTCCACCCAGGTACACAAATCCAGACTGCTGCAACCTGGAAAACCTAATATGCAAGTGGTCCTTACCTGAAGACTCCACCTAAGGGCCAGAAACGAGAGCAACACGACAGGCTCACATCCCATATGACTCAGGGTCGAAGATGTCACAGGCAGACAGATCAGTCACCACATGGCACGGACGACGAACAACCCTCAATTTCCAACAGGAAATTTGGTTCCAAGTTCCACATAAATGACTTCTAAACACCTATTAGGAATGCCTCCCATTTGTAAGTTGGGAACTGCCTGAATAACACACAGAAATATTACTTAACATACCTGAGTAAGAGTGTCATAGTACTGCTCTCCAGTTTGAGCTGTTTGATAGGTAGAGCTACAGGATCTCCTCGCGCTTGAGCCTCTGCAAGCAGCTCTCTAATTTGTCTCCAGTCTATTTGATTGGCCACAGCACTTCGGACTACCAGAATTGCTGCATCAACTAAATCTTTGTTAAGTTCTGAAAAAACATGAAGAAAATTTGCAAATGAATTAAAATAATGCCAAAAGCATGCAGTGTTGAAATCAGATGCAACACGTACGTCAAGACAGTACAGTAATGTAAATTACATATATTTAACAGTTTATGAGTAAATAGTCTGATCACATAAATGTGTTTGTACATAAAACAGACATATTGTACAACATGTGTAACTAATTTCATATCCAGATACAGTTTGACTGTATGAAGATGTTAAAGAAAAGTATCCCCAGTCACCTATAGCAACATGTTCTTAATACAAACAATATTTGAAAACTGTTTTTTAGAAGGTCCATCAACAGAGTTGTAGACAGATAGAACAAGTGGTGAAGGCCAAACCATCAGTGCAGTACTATAGTTTAAAGTGTCATACAACAGAATACTAGTATTACACCACAGGGGTAGCTCTCATCCTGTAACTACACTTAGTAATTACTCATCTCATTTAGGCCTTTTGTTTTCTTTTCCTCCCCACTAGTTTGCCAAGAAAATTCATATCACGAGTCATCACACTTACCTAAAGTCTATTACAGTACTGTATAACCAAAAACAAAAACTAAACAGGTTCGACAGCTGATCAGGAGAGGTATAGGACTAGCTGAACTTCCCCNAAAGGGGGGGGGGGGCGCGACAAGACCACCAACCAAAACGGGCAGCTCGGGGCTTCCAGGGAGCAAAACACCTAGCACGTTGCCATTGAAACTTAACGGCACGACCGTGCTGCCTGCACCCACTTAGTCAGCAGAACTTGGGTAACCAAGCCACAGCAAGAACAAAACTCACAGGACCCCGTGCCGAGGTGTCACCGACCCACAGGCAGCTGACGTAGGCAAAACAGGAGTGTCACCCTGAGACAAAGGGACAGAGCAACCCTCAAACTTGAACAAATAGAGGGGGGGGAACTCTGGGGCCACGTCCATGGGCTCACGCTCCCCCTAGGGGTTTCCCAGGGTCCTCAGCGTTTACTGTAAGAGACTCACGCTCAGGTAATCCCAGGCAGGGTACTGCTAACCAGCGCCCATGTCTACCAACAACCTTCTAAGAATTGAACCCCCGAGACGTGTACACTCACGGGGACCTAGCAGGGGGAACCACCGGAAGAAGGAAGAGAATCCAGTACAAAGGGGTAAGAACAAAGGCACACCCCCCACCAGGTAGACAAACAAAAAAGGAAAAAGAAAACCCTCACAAGTTGACAGTGTACCCAGGCGGAACAGAGCCGACCGCTATGATTGGTGGAAATAAGCTGTGCAGTACCCTGTACCCCTACCAGTGCAAACTGCCCCTTACCCTAAGGCGAACAACGGAGACAGAACCCCCCCCATCACACAAAGGGCAGCCAAAAACCAAAAAGTATATGGCTGGCAGAAGCAGGACCCAAGGAACTTGTGGAAGGTAACCCCAAGCCCCAAGGGCAGTACTTACAGGGCACCTAGGGAAGGGAACCCTAGGCACATGCAGCCCGAGTACTGGAGACTCACTCTTGGCTCACACACCACCTAGAAGACAGACACTACACTCTAGGCATAGTGCTGAAACAACCACTGAAGCTGGAGCACACAACCAGTGCCTTTAGCATCAGCCGAAGAACTGATAGATAGATAGATAGGGTAGATAGCCGGCGTGAGAGGTCTGGGGCTCCCCCTTCCCCCTCCCGGGGAGGGGGGAGCTGTGCAGACAGGTGCGGTGACGTGTGACATCATACTTGTGTGCTTGTTTTCTATTGGGGAGTTCTATCCACTAGTTCGGCTTTTGGTAGCAATTTTTACCAGAATAGGAGTTTGTTTTGGAATGCTTACCTTTCTGAATGTTTGACCCGGTCGATGGCAGACATAGAATGCTTCCAACCACACGGGGGTTTCTATAGGCCATTGCTTCCCTTGCCTCTGAGGGGGCCAGGTTCTGGCCATGGTCCTCAGTAGGCCCTATACTTAAGAACTAAGAACTCTACCTAAAGAACTTATACCTAAGTTCTTATACCTAAGAACTCTATACACATGACTGATGCCAAATTCTGACATTAGTATAACAGTCTGGTATAGCTCCGGGGAGCCGACGGGGCTTCCCCAGAAAAAGAAATGTACAAGTAATACCTAATATTATAACAAATAATAATTATTACTAAAAATTGCATATACAGGCTATATATATATATACTTGTCTCATTGAATATGACCGCATATTCTGTATTTACTATCTTCTGATTTAGGGCTTCTATCCCTCTAAATATTTTCTTAGCATCAGGGCTTAGCTGAAATAGGAGTTCTCCAAAACTCATTTTCGTAATTTCCGGGTGAAGAAAAGAAGTGAATTACTATAGAATGTATTACACTTATTGTACGATTTATACTTATTACACTTATAATTCACCTCTTTTCTTTACCCAGAAATTACGAAAATGAGTTTTGGAGAACTCCTATTTCAGCTAAGCCCTGATGCTAAGAAAATATTTAGAGGGATAGAAGCCCTAAATCAGAAGATAGTAAATACAGAATATGCGGTCATATTCAATGAGACATGTTTAAAAGAAAACCTGCTGCCAGTATACACCAATATATATATACTGTATATATATTTTCACCTACATATCGCATCGTGAAATTTTACCTCCAATATGAGTTGGGGGTGGTCAGATTTCTGTTGTAGTTGTTTTCCTTAATGATGCTTGTCACACGATTACATTTTTCCCGTCACATATTTCATTGCCTTTGACAGACAGGCAGTCACAGGCATTTACAGTTAATTGCAACCAGTCATAGTCACACCCAGTCAGGCATTCACAATACTGGAGTATGCAACTTCACCATAGTCCATATCTAGGTTTACATAGCTCACAAGGACCTGGTGTGGAATGAATTGCTTGGAGTTTGCCAAGCAGCAAGCACCAAGGAGCTACCAATAAGAACTCCCCCAGAAAAAAATTATTTTTTTGTATCACATTTAAAGTGAAAAATATGAAAAGGGCAGAAAAATCACACTAAGCCCCCAAATAAACAAAATTATTAGTATTGTACCAGTTCAGAAAAATATACATTCACAAAAATAATTAATCCTGTACTTACCACAGCTGGTGTTAGCTGCTCCTGTTTGGCGAGAACGTCGGGTGCATAGCTGGCATGCGGGGCCTCGTGGCGCCCGAAGCCATGCGTGCCACGTGCCCGCCACACTGGGAAGCCGCGTGCACTGTTTCATTTGCATAATATTTACTTATTTAAATAATCTTTTTACAAATGCCCATTTTTAAACTTTCCTGTATTCGTGAACAAGGCACCAATTTCTTATAATATGACTATAGAATGGTATTCAGAGAAACATGACAAACACAGGTACTGAGCATTCATGACAATGCACGGTGACAACATTCCTATTTTTACACTAAGTGTTATGCACACAAAATAACTCAGCTAGCCTTTGTTTTTGTTTTTTTTTGTCAGTTTGTCGAATGTTTTCCAATAAGTGTTGTCACCTTCAGATTAAGTAAGATAGTCAGGTAGTGAACTTGCAACCCTCGCATTATTGTTCAGGCTGAATGCTCATTATTGTACCATATTTCTGCAGCAGCTGACAGACTTTAATCATACCTAAATACATATAGTGATGGCTTATTCCAAAAAATTTAACCTATACAGATTATAGATATTCAGGACTTAATACTCAGATAGGTTGAAAAACAGTTTCTTATATAAATTCATAAATTTTCTCATTTATTCAACCAAACTAATATGCATATATGCTTTGTTTACGTGTTATAAAGTACAAGTTCATTTTATTATTGACAATTGCTGCAGGTTTCAAGACCAGATGGCCAACTATGTGGTCGATTCTTCAAGAATTGACAATATTATCCCTGTTATGTGAGGGGAGTAACACTGCTAATTATGCCAACTAATCTGAGCCAACCTTGTCTGGTTGGTGGTCTGGTCAAAGAGGCAGTTAGATGCTGCTGCTCACAGCCTGGTTGGATCAAGTATCCTTTGGAGAGAGTTATCAATTTATAAGAGTGTTGAAAAGTCTTGGGCTCTTAATGTTGATAGAATTGTCTCAGGGCCTTGTGGCAATGTCCAAAATTTTATTTTGCCAATTTGGTATTTTTTTTACCAGTTCACAGACAGTACTAGATAATGTTATGTTACGTTGCAACAAATAAGCACCAAGGGAAGGAGTCATCAGCCAATTGTCTGTATAAAGACTATATCCCTTCCATAAATAGTTATTTCAACCTCTTCTACAGTATATTATCTGATACATCAACTGGTGTTCCATCTATAAAACTGAGTCTAGAATAATAAAACTCTATAATCACACAACTTCAGACTAAACTTGCTGTGGCATTTGGTCTTAATGTAGTTAAAAAAAAAATACAGTGATTGGTTCCTTAAGGGGAGGTTCTCATGGAAAAATGGATAAATGAAGACTGGTTTGATTTCAATCAAACTTTTTTGACTAGTTGTATATAAAATTTGGTTCAACTGATCCACGTCTCAGCATCATAGCATAAATAGGAAGGGAGAAAAAAAATTGAATTGTGTAAAAAAAATTCCAAAATGGTCAAAAATTAACATCAAACAAAAGTGTCAACTGAAATCATGTCTATGACTCTCAGCTATCAAAAATATCATATATTAACCCTTAAGCTGCTAAGGGGTCCTGAGGAGATTTACACCCCTGTGCGCAAGAAAGAAACTCTAAAAAATTATTTCGTCTTCTAAAAATGTTAATTTGTGTTCCTGAGCATGGGAAAAATAAAAAATAAATCATAGGTGACATATTTTAGGCCCAATAGGCCGAGGAAGTCTGGCAAACAGTGGGCATTGAGAGAGCGGTCATCAGAGCCGGTCAGCGTCACCCGAGCTGACAGGTGGGAGTTGCCACAAAGATATTATTACCTGATTATTTCAAGGTCTCTGATTTTTTCTTAGTTTTTTTTTGCAGTAATATTATTCAATAGTGTGTATTGTGATATATTTATATAATAAAAATGGTGAATCATCGCTATACTCAAAAGTATGATGTGCATATTAGTGATTCAATTATTATGTTCATAAAACAATAAGCAAATAGTTTTGCTGTTATTACACTCTCACTCTATACACAGGTTATATATAAGTACAGTATCTGCATATTTTGTTCACCATAACAAACCACTACGTTGTTATTGTGAGTTGAAAAGCAACGAGGAGTGACCACCACACATCAGCCAGCCACTTCCCTCAACAACGCCTCACTCGCCCACTTTCTCCTCCCATCATCCTGTTTTTTTTTATTCACTATATACAGATGTTATATGTAAGTATCTACATGTTTTGTTCACCACAACTGTACAAATAGGCTCATATAGTTAGTTCAGACACTAAGAGACATCTCTACACACAATCAGCTGGCAGTTGCCTCCTTCAATCATTCAAGGTCACACGAACTAAAATTTGTCCCCAACAATACTGTTTGCAGTGTTAATACACTATATATACACACACACATTATATATAAGTATCTACATGTTGTATGCACCGTAACTGTACACCTAAGCTTGTAGGGTGCCCAAAGAGCATAGTGGCCACCCTCTACACAGCCAGACAAGTCATGCAGACAACGCCACCTCCGTCACCCAAATGGCTCCTCCCAACATAGCCCTTTTGCTGTTATTACACTAATACACACATTATATATAAGTATCTACATTTGTGTTCACCTTAGAGAACCACTGAGCTGGTATGGTGAATGCAGACAATAACAGGTGGCCACACAGTCAGTAAATGATGCTATCTCCCTCTATCCCTCAACATTACTCCTCCCACAGTGCTAATTATCACAACAATCCTGCTATTATCACAATCCTGGTCATTTTTATCACAGTCAGGGGTCATCTGTAATACTGTCATCGCTAAATAATAGCCGTTATATATTTATTTTGACATTTTTCGGCAATGCTGTGGTCACAAGCTGAACAGCAATGCTATTCGCTCATGCTGCATACGCCAACCTTGGTCGCTCCAACAGGACTGTGGCTCTCACACCGGAGAATATTGCCCCAATTCTTTTTAAACATGGCGACTGTTTACAAGAGCCATGAGGAAGCTAATGTGAGCCCCGTAGTAGCGCCGGGCCATTTGAATCGTGCCTGGCACCCTATGGCGTATATATACGCCATGCACACCATGGGACATGTTACTCATGGCGTATATATACACCATGTGCAGTTTAAGGGTTAAAAAAATTTAATTAGTTTTATTACAAAATTTTTTTTTAGATTTTTTTTGTTTATTTTTTCTTATTTGTTTATCGGACGATTTGCATGAAACCTATGGACCTGACTGCACGTAAGCCTATCTGTAGGGTGCCAATTTTGGAGGAAATTGGTTGATGTCAACCTCAGCCACAGATGGCAGCACCTAGAATTAATTTTTTCTTATTTATTTTCAAGTAAAATAAATGCTCTTATAACTCTTTCATTTTTTTTATTCAATTTACATGAAACTTACACTTTATATATAAAGTTTATATCTCTAAATCTGGGGCCAGCATTTTTTTTATAAGTTCATTTATTGATTTTATAATAGCAATAAACTGATAGATTTGCATAAATTTTGGGGGGAACTTTGATTTTTGTATTAGTTAACTAAAGATGTTTTGGAAAATCCCTTGCTACAGATCGTTTATTATATGCTAATGTGTCAGAAAAGTGTCATAAATGATTTCTTTTGAAAATGTGTAAAATTTGTTGAAAAAAAAATAAAATAAAATAAATAAATCTCCCTTTCTATTTAGGCTGCAGTACTGAAACTTGGAACAATTGCAGCCCTTTTCATATATAACTAGTCAAAAAATATTGGTTGACATTGAACAACTTTTATTAACCCCTGCACTGTGCATCAGTTTTTGGCAAAAAGTTCATGATGCAGTTGTTAAGGACATATTTTTGTTGCTTTTATAATTGTTCAGGTAATATTAATGTCAAAATGTTTCCCTACCCAATCATTTTCATTTGAAATCTCAAAGAGCAATGAAAAAATTAAAAAACCTTAAAATATGGCCTAATTAAAAAAATCAAAAAACCCTCAGAGCGCCTTAAGGTGCTTTGCGCAGTGCAGTGGTTAAACTAAAACATTGCCCCCCTAAACACACAAAGGACTTATCAATGTTCACTTTTAGATTAGAATTGCCACGAGCCTAAGAAATTAGCACATTTCTGGCACAGTATTCTCTTTCCAACTGGATTCACATATTTGTGTGAATATGAATATTCACACAAATATTCATATTCATATGAATATTTATGTGAAAATGTGTGAATATTAATATTCCCCCCTTGTTTCAGTAACAATTACCTGCATGAATTCCTCATATATCATATCATTCCTTCCCAAAATACAATGGTCAATGCATGTTTAGATTCATGAACAACTCGGTGGAGGAGCATTTTCACTTTAATCGCACCTGTGCACCTTCTTTCTCGAGCTACCAACCGTAACCCTCATTCATATAGCTAGGTATATGGGGAAACCAAAGCCCAGAATGAGGAAGGGAGGGTCCCAAGGAGCTACCAAGGACCAACCAGAAAGAGGGATTTTATTACATTCAACATTTAATTTCTGGAAAAGCCTCTTAGGTGGCCCTTGTTATGTAGCCAAGGAGAAAAAAAAAAGGGGTATCTGCTAGGGGTGTGGTAGAGCTACAGAAAATAACTCCCACGAGGGTAAGTCAGTGAGAGTTAACCTCCCCAAAGCGAAACAAGGACAGCATATACAAGTTCATTCACTAAGTAACGAGTCGCCAGCACTCTATTGGACCACCAAAACCCACATACATAAATATCTGATCAAGATATATTAGAAAACCTAAGAAAGAGCAACAAACTTATGATCATAGCTCCAAGGGAAGACTGTGGGCTCGCTAAATTTCATGACTGCAGTCTGAGACAAACAGACCCTGTAACAAGGAACCAGGGACACCAGATCCAAGAACAGAGCATCCCCCCTGTGCACTACTAATTGTGCAGAGGTAATGTCGGATAGCCACAAACGGGAATAGTAAAAATGCACCAAAACGAAACCAACCATGTATCGATCACTATAGGACACCAGCCATCTCATTCTCAGTCAAAAAAGAGAAGGCTATATTTTAAGAAAATGACTTGCAGGACCAAAAGACCAAAATGCACGATTCCAGAGGAAAACGTGAAGTATCTCAACCCGATAATGGCACTCACCAGGTATGCTTTAGGTGAGGTCCAACAAAACTCAAGAGTTGAATGTAATGAAACACCTCTTTCTGGATGAGCCCTGGTGGCTCCCTGAAGCTACCTTGCTGAGACTGCTCCACACTAGAAAGTCACATCGGTCACATTAGTTCTGTTTGGCCTATCAGAGACCAGAGTCAGAACCTGGCCTCCCTCAGAGATGCAGGTAGTGAGTGACATTCCACCACCCCACTAGAAAAAGCCTCCAGAAAGTCAGAGAAGCTTTACAGACAACTGCAGCGTTCACAGAAAATGACGCATCAAAACCCACCAACAACTTTGCAAATGATTCATGCAGAACAAGGAATTCACTAAAACTAGTTCAAAACATGTTGATACCTATTACCACCACTAGGCAGCCTGGCTCCAGCCCTCAGCCAGCTTCCCTGGTCAGTTCTGGCATTGAGGAACACTGCAACAAACCAGCGAAACGGGAGTGAGGGAGGGGGTGAAATCAGGAAGCCACTGGGGCTCCTCCATAAAGAGGAAATTCATTGCATTCAACAAGCGTTTTCTGGAGGGAGCATCTGGAACTTATTCGCTCAATAGGTTGATAATGGGAGATCAGGTCAACTGATCACATGAAGGCTCTGGCACACAGTTGGCCAAAGGCTCATCCTGTTCCTTATATGACTGTTACCAAATGGTATTAATGAATAAAGTTTATTCCTGTGATGCACATACAGGAAATAAGCTCATGAAATATAATGGGTCTCTAGGATCAGATTCAACTGAACTACTGTAGGATTACAGCTTTTGCTTGCAGTTTCACGAGGTACAGTATGTCATTTGACAGCCCTTTTGAACTTTAGACTTAATTAAAAAAAATAATTTTATATATGTATATATTATATATATATATATATATATATATATATATATATATATATTATATATATATATATATATATATAAAGTTTTAAAGCTAATAAGCCAAGTTTTCATGAATTAATATATTTTCTCTAATTTTTTTCTTATGAAACGATAAAGCTATCCATTTCATTATGTATGGTCAATTTTTTTTATTGGAGTTAAAATTAACGTAGTTATATGACCGAACCTAGCCAACCCTACCTAACCTAACCTATCTTTATAGGTTAGGTTACGTTAGGCCGCCGAAAAAGTTAGATTAGGTTAGGTTAGGTAGTCGAAAAACAATTAATTCATAAAAACTTGGCTTATTAGGCAAATCGGGCCTTGCATAGTAGGCTGAGAAGAGCGTTCTGGCTACTAGGTACGACATATACATATATATATATATATATATATATATATATATATATATATATATATATA
>WNGS01167840.1:18873235-18885735 GCA_020271785.1 Procambarus virginalis | reverse complement strand
ATGAAATGATAAATCTGTTCATTTCATTATGTATACGTTAATTTGTTTAAATTTGAGTTAAAACTAACGTAGATATATGACCGAACCTAACCGACCCTACCTAACCTAACCTATCTTAACCTAACCTAAACTAACACAGCTAAGTCAATATATGGGTCTTAATAGAAAAGAATAATAATAATTCAAATAAACTACAGTATGGGAAAAAAATTATTGAAAATAAAGAAAATAACTCGGCTTAATAGGCAACTCAGGCCTTGCATAGTAGGCCGAGAAGTGCGTTCTGGCTACTAGGTACGACATATATATATTGCATATATACAGTATATGTATGTGTGTGTGTGCGTGTGTGTAAATCACAAAAATTAACGTGATGAAAAATGAGTGTGTCAGACCACAGAGAAAAAAATTGAAACAGGAATTTACTCAAGTAAATTAGAGGGGCTGGTCTCAACCTGCACACAGAAATAACATCACATGCGACCAGAAGACATGGCAGGATGTGCAGAATACCCCTGTTGAAAAACAGAGGTGCAACTGGTACTCTGAGAGAGAACTCCATCAACATCAGGGGCCCGAGACTGTTCAACACGCTCCCGCTACACATAAGGGGCATAACTGGCAAACCCCTCACAGTGTTCAAGAGAGAACTGGATAAGCACCTCCAAAGGATACCTGATCAACCAGGCTGTGACTCATACGTCAGGCTGCGAGCAGCCGCGTCCAACAGCCTGGTTGATCAGTCCAGCAACCAGGAGGCTGGACTTAGCTGATAACCAGAGCTCACCACTGACACCACCTGCCTCCCCTGACATCTACCATTGACACTACTGCCTCCCCTGGCAACACCTTCCACCACTGACATTACTGCCTCCCCTGTGACACCACCTACCGACGTAGCAAAGCACGTCGTACATATCATAATAATATATGCAGTGAGAAAATTTGCCCAAAGAATTTGTTATGTTTACCATATTTCTCTGGGTTTGAAAATACAGTATGGTCAAAGCCTTGAAACGTTTTGATATACATATATTGTTTAACTACGAAAATACTGTTAATAAACTATTAGTTAGAAACAACCCTCGTAGTGATAATCGTGTCATTTAGAAAATACCTTACAAAGACTGTAATAGGTTCTATGTTGGGCAAACATCTAAAGATTTGAAATGTAGAATTTTGCAACATAAATACTCTGTAAGACATGGCCAATTGTCTTATGCTTTGTTTATCCATTTGTCAGAAATTCTCACCAAATTGACTGGGAGATGGCTTCTTCAATAATGAATTGTAAAAAGTACTTTCAATAGGAACATAATTGTATCTGCTTTAATACAGATTACAAAATCATGAAATTTGAACATTAGCAGTGATTTATATAATTTAGATCCAGTTTTGATAGATCAGTTAAAGGACAATTTGAGTAGGATCATAGATACACATTTGTCTCACTAATTCATTGTTAATATTCTCTATCTTATGCTATTATTATTCATGTATTGACCCATAAGAACAAAGGTAACTGCAGAAGGCCTATTGCCCCATAGGATGCTGCTGCTATTCATACCCACCCAATCAAAGTCATTATTTTTTTTCATTGTACCTCACTTCACTTCACCTCTCTCCTGCCTATATATATGTCCAATCATTTTACTTGTAACTCGCCCTTCTGAAAATGTATTATTAAATACGAAAGTACTTAAGGAAATTCCTGTTTCAATTTTTCCTCCGTGGTCTGACACTGTCATATCTATATCTATATACAGTGGCACCTCGACATACGATTGCCCCTACTTACGATAATTTTGAGGCCGACCTGCCTCAGTTTACTACAGCTGCCCGCTTAGTGACGATCGCGCCTCTCCGCTTTCCAAATTCTGCTTTTGTGGTGATTTTTTGCATTTTGAACATTAAAGTAATTATTATATATCACTCCATGAGTCCCAGGAAAGTCAGTGGTAAGGCTCAACATATGAAAACCCATGTAAGGATGACCACAGAGCAGAAACAAGAGTACAGAATGTCTCTTCCTCAACAATTAAGAAAATGTGTGCAGCATAGGAAGAATTCCAAACCTTTGCTGAAATGACTTACCCAAATCAAGCTGCAGTAGGCCGTTGCCTTAACCTATTCAATGACACTGTGATGCATCATTACAGACAAATGTTAAAACGAAGGGAAAAACAAATGTCTCTCGACAAATTTGTAGTGAGACAAACAAGCACTGAACCACAACCAGGTCCTAGTGGTATTCAGGCAAAACGTAGGTGAGAGAGTACCACCAGAGAAAACATCACTGCCTGATGTGATAATGGAAGGGGACTCCTCTTCCAAACAGTAACAACTCTCCTCCTCCCCCCTCATCACCATCTTCCATATGCCATCAAGAGTCCTCCATAAAGGTAAGACAAACTTAGGTACTGTACTGTAGTTAGAAAAAAAACATTGTACTGTATGTATTCAGTATAAAATGTATTTGTATGTTAATATTTTGCAGGGTGGGGAACGGATTAACTCAATTCCCTTTATTTCTTATGGGAAAAATCGCTTCGACTTACGATCCGTCTCTGGAACGGATTAGCATCATAAGTAGAGGCCCCATTGTATATGTATATATGTATTATATATCTATCTATATATATATATATTTCAATATTATATATATATATATATATATATATATATATATATATATTTCATATATATATATATATATATATATATATATATAATATATATATATATATATAATTCATATATATATATATATATATATATATATATAGATATATATATATATATTATATATATTATATATATATAGATATATATATATATATATATAATATTATATATATATATATATATATATATATATATAATATATATATATATAATTCATATATATATATATATATATATATATATATATATATATATATATATATACATATATATATATGTCGTACCTAGTAGCCAGAACATACTTCTCGGCCTACTATGCAAGGCTCGATTTGCCTAATAGGCCAAGTCATTTTCTATATTTTCAATAAATTCTTTCCAATTGGTTTATTTGAATTATTATAATTATATTAAGAACATAAATTACTGACATAGTTATGTTAGTTTAAGTTAGGTTAAGTTAGGTTAAGATAGGTTAAGTTAGGTTAGTTTAGTTTAGGTTAGGTTAGGCAGGGTAGGTTAGGTTCGGTCATATTTCTACGTTAGTTTTAACTCAAATTTAAACAAATTGACTCATACAGTGAAATGGATAGCTTTATCATTTCATATGAAAAAATTAGAGAAATATATAAATTCAGAAAAACTTGGCTTATTAAGCATATCAGGCCTTGCATAGTAGGCCGAGTATTGCGTTGGTATTAAACTATGATGAACACATATACTATAATAAACTATATTAAACACAAAACTATGGGTATTAATTGGATATGAGAACATAAGAATGGAAGTAACTGCAGAGGGCCTATTAGCCCATACTTCCTCTTGATGCTTCTATATTGGTTCGGAGTCGTGAAGTGGGTAGAATATAGTTGTGCATTAATTGGCTGTTGATTGCTGGTGTTGACTTTTTGATGTGTAGTGCCTCGCAGATGGCGAGCCTCCTGCTATCGCTGTATCTATCGATGATTTCTGTGTTCTTTGTTAAGATTTCTCTGGTGATGGTCTGGTTGTGAGAGGATATTATATGTTCCTCTATGGAGCCCTGTTGTTTATGCATTGTTAATCGCCTGGAAAGAGACATTTTTGTCTTGCCTATATACTGAGTTCTTTGAGGCTTACAGTCCCCAAGTGGGCATTTGAAGGCATAGACAACATTGGTTTCTTTCAAGGCATTCTGCTTTGCGTCTGGAGAGTTTTTCATGAGTAGGTTGGCTTTTTTTTTTTTGTTTTATAGTAACGGCCAACCTACCCATGAAAAAAACGGCCAACGTTCTCATGAAAAACTCTCCAGACACAAAGCAGAATGCCTTGAAGGAAACCAGACAAAACAGAAAAACTCTGGTCGCTTGCAGTTTATGTCTAGCATGAGGCTCAGCTAATCGGACTGCCCCCTTATTGTGGGAAACCGTGCTTTACTTCTGCACAATTCACCTTCGGTCAAATTTCATTTGTCTATCTGGATAGGAAGAGTAGTATTCAGGGTTATAATTGGTAAAGATCAGTGTGAAGTTACATGGTTTACAGTAGATGTAGATGGGGTGTGGATATTTTTTGTGGTTCTTTGTGCTTCTTATCTTGTTGCATTTGTGGGCCAATTCTCATCTGGTTTTTGCATCGCTGCAGAATCCGAGATCCTTGACGTAGAGTACAGTGCTGGATCTTTTGTCAGGTTTGTCAGGTGCTATGCCATCCTTATCGTCCTCATCTGGTATATCATCGCCGCTGGCGTTGTCGCTGGAAGGCTTCACGATGTCGGTCGTTGGTGTTTCGAGTCTGGTCAAGAAGAGGGAGGCCACAGGATGAAGGACACCCCTGTTGTTGGGTTGGGTGTAGGGTCTGCTGCAGGGGTGGCAGAAGCTGATAAAGAGCCCAATAGGCTAAAAAATCTGTACACCAGTTGATTGACAGTTGAGATGTGGAACCAAGGAGCCAAAGCTCAACCCACGCAAGCACAACAACTAGGCGAGTACAAACTTTCTTGTGCAACTCTCACCTCTTAATCAGATGGAATAGTCACCCAAAGTGGGAGAGTGAATGACTGGTCACCTGCTAGGGCGGAGACTTCAACCTCTATTTCTGTCTGTCTGTCTGTCTGTCTCACTGTGTCTCACTGTGTGTGTCTGTTTCTCTCTGTCTCACTGTGTCTCGGTCTCTCACTGTCTCATGTCCCACAGTCGACACTCTCTGGCTCCTCCAACTAGCCGTGGAAGGGCATACCAAAGACAGTTGGCTCCTTGTTGAAATACACTGACACAGCGGCTCTCCCTGCCTTGTACTCAACCACTCTCCACTCACAACCCTGTCATGCACATACATAAACACACACATGCTACATACTTTCACTGTTGCAACTCACAACAGTGGAAATACACTGTTATAAGGATTTTAAAAAATTGGGCACCTTAAATCATCTCCAGGAGATTGGAGCATATTGGCTAATTGCCTGGAGATGACTGGAGCAGTTTAAGGGTTAGAAAGCACACCATAGCAAACACAGAAATAGTCAGGTAAATGAAAGGGTAGATGCTACACCAATAATAGTGCTCCTCAAAGCATTGGTGATATCTCATATTGTCCAGTCCTCAAATCTTCCTTCAATGCAAGCAAGATACCAAGAACTAGAGCATATAGATATCCATTACTGCCTATGCCAAATCATTTAACCACAAATAACTGGGTCCACTACAAAGCAGTCAAATTGTACTCCTTGAAACAGGGACAAGAGACAACAGGGATCTCATATACTTTAAAAATATGGTTACATCAGGTTACAAACCTTGACAATAAAATTACAAAAAGTAAGAGATATGATAGGTTAGCACAAGATAAATATAATTAAAGAACAGTGAACAGCAGAAGTCCAAGACTCTTCAACCTCCTACTAGCAAATATACAAAGTATTGCTGGAACAATGATGGAAGCATTCAAATGAAAATTTGACAAGTTTATAATGGATTACCAGATCATCACCAGATAAGCTTGAAACCAGGCTAGACTGCAGAACAAATAATCTGGAAATTATCCCCAGGTAATCCACATTTCCTTTTGTTTAAACTAGTATTCAAGTTTCAAAGTCAATATGATAAGATATTCTCACAATATTAAAAGACAACCTGCCAGAAGTCCAAAAATTAACATGTAAAATCATAAGAAACACATAATTACTCTTTTTATTGTTAACAACAATTTGTACTAAATAAGTAAATGTGTGCATAAACTGTTGCCTAAATTCATAATTTCCTGTCATGCAGAATTGCTCAATGTGTAGTTTTGTAT
Source organism: Procambarus virginalis (assembly GCA_020271785.1). Classification (NCBI taxonomy): domain Eukaryota; kingdom Metazoa; phylum Arthropoda; class Malacostraca; order Decapoda; family Cambaridae; genus Procambarus; species Procambarus virginalis. The sequence goes on along the minus strand of WNGS01167840.1, from coordinate 18,879,777 downwards.
AGCAGTATGTAGTGATTTCCCTGACATACTCCAGACACTTTGCTAGACCTAAAACAACTAGTTACTGACATTATCTTCTTGCAAGGAAGAGATAGTCCAGTGAGGACTCTTTCATCCTACCTTGTGGCAATGAAGAATTAATAAGATACAGTACTTATAAACTCGTCATCCATACCGCAATTTGAAGAAATCTACAAGAGTAGATGAATTAGGCACTAAGAAATTTATTAAACTAGGAAAATGCAAGTTATAAACAGCATACTTCCATACAAATATAATTCACTTGAACAACTTACCTTTTCTCTTTCTGACGACAACATATCTTCCTCCATCTGGAGTTTCACCATAGACGCTGTCAACACCACGGTATTTTGCCTTGATAGCCTGTTGAATGAGAGCAATTCCTGCCTCATCTGTAACATCTACATTGATCCAAATTTCTGTCAGTGAAGGTAAATCTGAAAGGAGAACATGAGCTGTGTTAATGAGACAAGTATCATGAAAGAGGCATTAAAATAGAGAGAAACAAGACTGCACTTATTTTTTAGCAGTCATTCTGTTGCTTCCTAAATTGAAATCCTGTGCTCATGGTCAGGCAAGGCAATATTCTGTGATTGGCACCACAGAAACCTGTGGTTTTAAATGATCTCTGCAAGGTCAAAAGTGTTTTGAAGTCATTGGAGAACATTAAATCCAGCACTGACTGGCCACAAAGTGATAAATTCACATGAATGCTTAACTTCTAAATCCTGCATTGTTATCACAGGTGACTGCCAAAGGAGAACTCCTGTTAACTATCAACTGGCCTACCTTATCACCTATACTAACCACAATTAGGCAGCAGCACTAAACACCTCTAGCAAACATATTCCAAGATGCTCTTTTTTTTTCAGTCCTATTCTCTTGGTGTCTTGGTCAAAGGCCAGGTTTCAAAGATTTCCTGTGAGGGTGCTTCAATTCATCCAGTCTGATTTATATCTGATTACAAACGACGAACTAATATGTGGACAACTAAAATTCAGATTAGGGGATTTCTGGTGATCTACCAAGTAGTTTGGCCGCTCATTATCTTTTGGATGTTACTTACCCTGACTGGATCTGTGTGGCACTGGACCAGCTTTCCAGTCACTGAATTCAATTTTCCTCAAGCGTTAGGTTTCTGGCTGTCTCATTCCAATTCAGAGGTACAATTTGCCAAGCAGCTTCAGTTGCTCCCCATAACTGACCCTCGGGGCTGTTTTGGGGCAGCTCGAGTCAGCCTGCCACACCTGACTCTCAACCAACCACTTGGGCTGGACCGAAGAGCAACGGTCTCGCTTCATGCAGGTCAGCGTTCAATCCCTGACCGACCAAAGGGTTGAGCACAATTCCTTTCCCCCTGTCCCATCCAAATTTTTATCCTGAGTGCTATAGTCATAATAGCTTGGCACTTTCCCTGGAGAATTCCCTCAATCCTTCCCAGCCACCTGATGGTGCACTTGGATAATAGTGCATGTTTTGTTAGCATTGATCAAACTACCAATTCCCTTGTTTATATATATTCTTTCATCAAGACACTTTGTTTTGCTTTGCCTGTACTTTCTAGCCAGTGTTCCTGTTAATATCAGATCCCCAGGCTCTGTTCACAATGATTAACACACCAAATACTGATTCTGGAGTTCGGTAGGCCAACACAAATCGAGACGATTTGGTGATTCTGCCATCTACTTATCCATTCATCCATCTGGCCTCCATTAACTGTTCTGCTTATCAATCCCATCTAAATCTGCAACAGCACCACAACCATCAATGCTACACTCAACCCACCCATTACTGATCCACTTCTGCCCCTACCCATTTCTCGTCCTCCTACTCAACACTTAAACCTGTGCTTGTGAGAATTGAGCTTCAACTCTCCAATTATATAGTTCCTTTCAACCCTTAAACTGCGCAAAACGTTATATGACATTGAAAGGGATCTCGAAAAATATTTGAATTGTGTAAAAATTACTTAAAAATGTTAAACAAATCTCCAATTTATTGGATTCAGCTTTGTGAAACTTTCATTAAAATATTTTCAGAAACGCGAAAAGGGATCTCCGCAGCTCCCCCCTTCCCCCCTCCCGGGGAGGGGGGAGCTGCGCAGACAGCGGCGCAGTGACTTGTGACGTCATGATTGTTTGCTCGTTTCGTTTAGGGTAGTTCTATCCACTTGTTCGGCTTTTGGTACCAATATTTTCACCAGAATAGGGGTTTGTTTTGGGATGCTTACCTTTCTGGGTGCCTGACCCAGTCGATGACAGACATAGAATGCTTCCAACCACACGGGGGTTTCTATAGGCTATTGCTCTCCTTGCCTCTTCTGAGGGGGCCAGGTTCTGGCTCGTGGTCCCCGGTAGGCCCATAAAACTCCATATACATGACTGATGCCAAAGTCTGACTTAGCATATCAGCCTAGTAAGCTCCAGGGAGCCGAAGGGGCTCCCCCCAGAAAATATTCTTTTAGGGGGAAATTTTTTTTATAGGTTTTTAGGTTTTTTCCTCCTTTGTTTATTACTGTAACCACGCAATTATCCGGGATTCGAACATCTGGAAAACGCCCTTATACGGCCAAAATCATGACCGGATAAAGTTATCTCAATGTCTGGACAAAATGGCCATGGGAGCCGGATAAAAGCTGGTTTAGCCGGATAAAAAATTGAGCCGGTTAACTTGCTGTCGATGTTACACTATCCGGACAGTCAGCCGGATAATCATTGAATTGTCCGGATATGAAAGCCATGGGGCGGGCTGTACAGTATTAATCCTGGAGGAGGGGTGGGGTGGGTGGGTCGTGTTGGGAGAGAGGGGAGCATTGGGAGGGACCACCTAGGGGGATAAGGGAGGATGGGGAGCTGCCTATACACTACAGTACAGGAATTACCATTAATTTTAGAACAATTATCATAGCCAAATCAAAAGAAATACTAGTAATTATGTAATAAAAGATACCATACAAGTTTCTAAAAAACAATTTGCACAGGCTGAACTTTCCTTCAAAAATATATATATTTTTTTCCTGCTGGCGGCCTACGTAACGTGCCTCCTTGCCCCAATTGGACCCATCCAGGCCTGGTCAACCCATGTGCTCTCGACCCTCGTGTTACACCACAGTGCCGCGCCATTAGTGAAATATTTTTTAAATAACTTTTTTATTTTCATAGTAACTGAACATTTTTGGCCAAGACTATGCCTGGTAGCAGCATGAATTGTTCTGGAGGTGTTAAGAGAAATAAGGTTGTCCTAACAATTAAGGAAAAGCTATGTGTTATATAACTTTGTGAAAATGGCCGGTCGACTTCAAGTGTTGCCAAGGAATTTTAATAAAGGCACTAGTACTGTTTCTGATATAAGAAAACAAAAAGAGAAAATTATGAAATACATTTCAACCTGTGAAAGTGAAGGTCCAAGCACTAGCAGAGGTTGTGGTAGAAAGACTATGAAAACTTCGACGCATGTACAGTTGGATGAGGCCGTGTAGAAGTGGTTTGTTCAGCACCGCACAGCTGGCGTGACAATTCGTGGCCCAGAAATACAAAATGCTGCAAGCATTGGAAATAAAGGATTTCGAAGAGAGTGAAGAGTGGGTTGCAAGGTTCAAGGGTAGGCACAATATTGTGAAGAGGAAAACTGTCGGTGAAAAATTGAGTGCAGATGAAAGCAGTAGAGAGCCATTTAAACAGAAATTAAGAGCATACATTTTGGCAAATAAGTTATATTCTTATCAAATTTATAATGCTGATGAAACTGGGCTATATTGGAGGAGTTTACCAGAGAAACTCTAGCAATGAGGAGTGAGGGTTGTGTGCCAGGCCGTAAGGTCAACAAGGACAGGCTGTCGGCCACGATGTGTGCGAATGCCGACGGCACAGAGAGAATTGCGTGTGCAATTGTTGGCAAATCAAAGAAATCAAGAGCCTTGCAACATTGCATGGATAGACTGCCAGTCAAATATTATAACTCACAAAATGCATGGTTTACACAGGAGATCTTTCTTTCCTGGTTTCATGATGTGTTCTGCAGGGAAGTTCGTGCCTATCAAGTTAAGAAACTCAAAGTAAAGCAAAGCGAAGTTCGGGCTTTGCTGTTGCTTGATAATGTGCCTGCCCACCCCAAAATTGACACGTTAACCTTACATGATGGCAAGATAATGTGAATGGCACTTCCTCCTAACACAACCTCTCTCATCCAGCCTATGGAACAGGGACCTGTGCCACGAAGAGGTTGTACACCAAAAAGATGCTGAACAAAGTTTTGGTGGTTTTGCCTCTTCCGGAAGATACTGAACTCGGTGTGGATAACAGGGCTAAAAAAAAAAAAACTTGAGAATTTGAAGAACTATACAATCAAGGAAGCTATCTATAACTAGGCCAAGGTGTGGGGAGTGAAGTAAAGGAATCGACTTTGAAAAATTCCTGCAAAAAAAAAAATCCTCACGTCTAGTCAGAAATGAGGAGGATGAAAAAATGGATTTTGAAAGATTTACAGATGAAATCCATGGAATATTTAGAAATGCCAGCGAAAACTTAGAAAGACAGGATGTGGTTGATTGGCTTGAAAAAGATGCCAATGACCCAGGATATGGTGTGATGAGTGAAGACGAGATTCTCCAGTCTATTACTGGTGAGGTCGACGTAGAGATGGAGGATGAAGAAGGCAGTGAAGAACCAACACCAATGACCACAAAATACAGTATACTCATGACCTATGTTGACGGATTAATAAATTTTTCATCCAATTGCGCTCATCCAAAAGTTGGAAACATGTATCAGTACCCAAGGCGAACAAAAGAGCTGATCATACAACTGGCCAGTGAACACAAAAGGCAAGCAATACTTGATTCTTATATGGTACGAAAATCAAACCAAGCTTCTTCAACAAGTGAGGCGGCACAAGCAACCCAAGCGCCTTCAACAAGTGAGGCGCAACAGGCAACCCAAGCTCCTTCAACAAGTGAGGCGTCACAGGCAACCTAAGCGCCTTCAACAAGTGAGGTGGCACAGGCAACCCAAGCTCCTTCAACTAGTGAGGCAGCACAGGCAAGCCCAGCGCCTTCAACAAGTGAGGCATCACAGGCAAGCCCAGCGCCTTTAACAAGTGAGGCGTCACGGGCAAGCCCAGCGCCTTCAACAAGTGAGGCGTCACAGGCAAGCCAAATGCCTTCAGCAAGTGAGGCTTCCGCAACTGGCAGTTAAAACTAACTTTGCCTAATGAACTGTAAAGTAATTTTAAGTGTTAATTTTAGTGTTGTGTTAGTATAGGTAACGTAAATTGTCAAGAATTTTTAACTTCAAGATGTGTGGCATCAACCAAGAAGATGAACAACAACTAGGTAAGTTGAGATTTCTAGTTGAATATTTAATAATTATATGTGGCAAGACAATTCAAATTATGTTGTTTGTAGTATAAAAATAGTTGGAAATGGTTAGTTTTGGACTCGTAGGTGAAAAAGTACCATTATCCGGAACACGTGATTATCCGGCTGGGGGTCCTTCCCATATAGTCCGGATAATCGAGTGGAGACTGTATTTGAATTTGTTTTAACCTTTACATCCTGGAGAATGGATACTCATCCCTAACTATGTGAAGCCAGAATTAAATTGGTCAACAAATAAATCAGTCACAACTCTCAGAACTTGGGACTTTGAATTTTTTTGACTGATTTTTTCACAGATTTCAAACTCTATTTCCTTGTTTCTTTAGGTTGTTTTGATTAGGGACCATATTAGGGCTTTTCTACTTATATAAAGTATATCCTCAATATATTCCCTAAATTATTATAATCATAATTATCCCAATTTTTTTTTTTTGGGGGGGGGGGTATTTTTTCTTGACTTCATTTCTAAACACATTAACCAACAACTTTCACATACCCGAGTATGAATGCCTAACAATGTTTGTTACAACATACAAGTAAATTCATGAATTAGAACTGCCTTATTCATTGTCAATAACTTCACTTCAATTATATCTATAACTAGAATTTCAACTTACTTCAGTATCCAAAAATTTAGTTTCTGACCGATTCTCACCATTTTAACATATAGTGTGCACAGATGTCTGTTCTACAATCCCCATAGAATTGATTTTCCATAAACTCTAAATGTTTGGAGTCTATAATTTTGTTGTCTAAATCTGCGCACATTTCAAATGTCATATTGACAATCTTTTTTTTTACAGGCAACTATACTGAAAACCTATATTCTAATATAGAAAATGAAGTACATATGCTATTCTGAGAGCATAATAACTCCAAATGAACAGTGGTGATATTTTATATTTTTGAAGCTTATTTCAAAATCTGAAGTTTTCATATTCAATCTTATAATTATTTTTTTTTCTTGTTTTCAAGTTACACTGGTATCATTTAGAAAAGTTGGAGCATTTACCTAGTAGATTATGCACAAAACATTTGAAAGAGTTTCAGAAAATTTAACAAACTGAGGTCAATGTCACACATCATATGACATTTTGCGCAGTTTAAGGGGTTAACCCAAGTTTAACTACAGTATATCTTAAATGTA
>WNGS01167840.1:18824517-18855703 GCA_020271785.1 Procambarus virginalis | reverse complement strand
CATGTTATATGCTCTTCTGAGACCCTAATGAATAAAACAACAATTGGGGACATTTTAATATTTGTAAGCTACTGTAATTTTAAATTGTGAATGTTATTAATTTTTTTTTTACTTCTGTTCAGATATGAAGCGATCCATTAAGTTGGAACAGTTACCTTGAAGATACTGTATTACTAAAAATAATCGAGTGTGATGAAATTTCGGTGCACAGTCACCCGCCTCTTAACATTTTTGGCAGTCCCATCCTCCTTATACTTACTTGTCTTAATTTGGTGACCCTATCATAGAACTCAATGAAGTTCGTTAAGCATGATTTTTCCTCTCTGAAGCTCTTTTGTGTCTATGTAATAAAATTTACTCACCCAAAATATCTACAATCTTTTTTCTGATTACTTTTTTAAGAATCTAACATGGAATGTAAGTTAAAGACACTTGTCTATTGTTTAGTTATTCATGTCTGTCCCCCCTTTCTTGAATATAGGAACAACATTTGCCTTTTTCCAGATTTCTGGTAGCTCTACCATTTCATGTGTAATGGGAGCCGGTCGGCCGAGCGGACAGCACGCTGGACTTGTGATCCTGTGGTCCCTGGTTCGATCCCAGGCGCCGGCGCGAAACAATGGGCAGAGTTTCTTTCACCATGATGCCCCTGTTACCTTGCAGTAAAATAGGTACCTGGGTGTTAGTCAGCTGTCACGGGCTGCTTCCTGGGGTGGAGGCCTGGTCGAGGACCGGGCGCGGGGACACTAAAAAGCCCCGAAATCATCTCAAGATAACCTCAAGATGGGTAACACAAGAGCTTTGCAGCTTACTTCTGTAAAAATGATTATATTTTAAATGGCCGTATTGCTTTTATTACAGCCAGTTCCTCCAGGTGTCCTTTACCACTTATACATTACCATCAACTGTTTGGTGCTGTTTTTGGCAGTCTGTTTTCAACCCAACTTGGACACCAAACTGGTTCTGGGGATGAAGATCTCCTACAACCTCTTGAGCCCTGCATACACCGTGATTCTCCAAGAATGTTTCTCCCTGCTTGATACCTGCTTGGTGGGGTTCTAGGAGTTTTTCTTACTCTCCAAGCCCGGCCTGAGGTCAGGCTTGACTGGCCCCCGTCCCCATAGTCTAGTCACATGGTCTTATACTGTTGTTTTTTGTCCACATGCAGCTGTACAACAACTTAGGTTGGTTTGAGGAAGGTGTATAGCCTCATGCTGTGGCATTTGTGCAATTAAAGTGAGAACTGCTTCACCACCAAGTGGTTTGTGAATCTCTGGGCTTCGCTGGTCCATTTTCTATTGTTTGTTTACTGTTCTGTAATATGTTTCCACTTGCCCTTCCTCTCTGGTGGCACTTTTCATGGCCAGGATGATCTAAGATCCTCTGCTCTTTGCATCTTTAGAGGAAGTGTGGGTGGGGGGGGGGGGGTGGGTGGGAGGTTTGGCAGGTTTTGGCTTCTGGTCCCTAGTAGGCCTAGTAGTCGGATATGTATCACAAGGGCCTGGCATGGATTAAATTGGGTGGAGCTTGCAAGGCAGTAAGCACCAATGAGCCAGTACAGAAGCCCTCCCCAATTGTTTAAATGTAATTTTTTTAATATATAATTAAAGTTTTGTATTTCTACTCTTTCCAATGGCTTCTAAATAGATTATTAACTGGCATTACCTAATTTACAGGTACACTGAGAAAATCATTTGGCTCCACTCTTCTTATAAGAAATTAGGTTAATGGAACTATTGATATAAATATCAAAATTCATCAAGTTTAAATATACATTCATAAGTAAAAGATTTAACCACCTTTGTTGCTGGAGGCGGCAGAGTGGAAAGAGAACCACCTACTTTTCTATCCCAACCTCATGCATCAATTTGTAGCTTAATTGGTGACCAAATAGTCTGAAAGGTCTATTTTTATTATTATTTATGTATAAAAAAGTGAATGACCTTTTATCTTGTCACTAATTCAAGATAAAAGGTTAATCCAAAAAGAACTTATCTCTCTGATATGACTTAGGATTTTGTAATCTGGGTTGCTCGTATTGCTTGTCGAGAACAACAAATCTGCAAAGTTAGAAGAAAATCAATATCACTGATATCAGTTTGTTCACTTGATGCAGAAAGTACGGTACTGACAAATAATGTGTGTGCTTACCTATCAGTGACTTGGAAGTGAACTACAGCTTTATGCCACACTACCTTGTTTTTTGTACCTAGTGCATTTTTAAGCTCATCTTTTAGTATGTACTTATATAATGATACTTGTAAATAGGCAGAAATATCTGCTACAACTCTAGCATCTCAGGATTTTTGCTTGCCAACTTGTGCCAATAAGGAAGGCATACGGGTATGCCGTATGCCCTCCTACTGCATTTATTCCTCCCAATATTATCATATCGGAATTTCATCCCAAAGATACAAATGAAGATATTTTCCTCCACCTCTGATAAATCATTTCATTTGCTTACAACCTACATAGGAGTATAATTTTTTCTTGCCCTTCTACAACAAAATTGTTTTTCCAGATTCCACATGTACCCCTTACTCTATCTCCTTCCATGTCAAACAGACTGTCCCTATTCATATGAACTTTCCTCTAAATTTTGTGTATAGTGGTAATATTGCCTATAGTCTTCCTCAGTTATGTACCTACCTACCCTACCAGACCCCCTACCTTTCTATTTTTCTAACTTAACCATTTTATTTGACACCAGTCCTTAAGCACATCTAAAAAATTTCACAAATTTTTTGCACTGCACAAAGATGGTATTCTACACCACTGTTTGATACTGAAAGATGGCCAGACATATATGTTCAGCGCTATTCAGTTTGTGCGCGCCTCTAGAAATAGTCGGCAAGATATTTTTGCCACGATTCTTCTCTTTTCTTAATTATTTTAACTGCCTCTTTCTTATATTCTATTTATTGCTTTGTACAGTATTGGTATTAGGGTTTGCTTTTGGAGAGAGCTCACATGAATAAATGAACCACAAAAGGTATGTTGATACCTTTTGTTTACAAATGGTTAGTTCATTAAATACATATAAAGAAATGTAAAAATGAAGATGTGGAAATGGGGAATCTGAAGAAATAATGAATAATAGTGTTAGGATCCTTTAGGAAGAAGTGGAAAGAGAAAAATGGCTAGGGAAGTAATCCATGTTCAGCTTGACAAGCTACCGCAATTTACCATTACTCCTGGACTTTGGCACACTCATTCATATTTGTACCTCCTTCACCCAAACTAATCCTCCATTCATTCACCCATCCTCTCTATTTATAAAGCAGATCCAACAAAAGAACACGGTTTCAACACCAAACTGCTTTCGTTCCTTAAACTTCACTGCCAGCACAATAAACCTAAAATCACCATCTCGGTATAAAATACATCACACCTTACACTCGCCTGCCCACCCACAATTCCTCTTCAAATCGTGCATGCGTAACACTCTCACCTGTTGCCAGTTGCCTTTGAGTAATTCACAACCAATACCACGCATAAAGACGCAGTTGTTGCCAAATGGTTGTGTGCCATAGTAATTGATAAACCCTTTAGTCTTCAATGACTCAACAGCTTCAAGTATCTCCTCATCTGTTCCATCAACTTCCCTGTTAAAAAGAATACCAGACCATATTAGATATTTCCTTTCATTTCATAATGCTTCACATATCCTACACATCATTGTAGGAGCCGTTAAACAGCGAAGTTCGGATTTATTTTCACATACACATTCAGCCACCCATCGCAAGAAAACAATAGCAAACGGTAACAGGGAAACGTCAGCATATCAGGAAACTGAAAAAGGAATATTAATGTAACCCTTCAAACTGCCAAACAAAATCTTTTTACAGAGCAAGCTTCTTCAAGAATTAGAATTTCCATGTCAAATTAAATAGGGATGGATAAGGATGATAAGGAAAAGAAGGAAGATGAGAAGAAAAGATAATTGGAGGAGGAAATGACAGAGGATAGTAGAAAGAGGAGGAGAGAGCAGAAAAAGGATTAGCAAGACTAGACAAGCAAAAGGAGGGCCAAAAAGAGAAGAAAGAAGAGGAAGGAGGAAGACCAAGATGAGTAAAAGGAAGGAAAAAGAAGAATAGGGAAGAGGAGGAGGAGGAGGAGGAAGAGCAGAGGTGAAATGAAAAGGATGAAGAGAAGGAAGAGGAGGAGACAAGAGGGAGAGGTGATCAACGATGAAGACGACAATGATGATGATACTATAAGGGATATACTACTTTTACATTGAGTTGCTAAAATGCACACTAAAAATTCTAACCAGGTAAGATATTCCTTGTAACTTTGCAGGTTTTATCATAAGCAATTCTCTCCATCATCTATATTATAAACTGTTATCAAGTTTTGCGCGAGCACCCAACAACTAGACACACCCATTTAGTTATATGAAAGAGATGCCATTTGTATAATACAAAAAGTTCCCATAATTCAAAAATATAATAAAAGCAGTTGGAGAAGAGTAACCTCTATAATGGTTACTACATCTTTTTGTTGGCGGCATTGCAAAAATGGCACAGAACACTACCCTTCTCTTCTTCTCTCCGAGAGCCGTGATTACCTTAGGACAATTCGGTAGTGGTTTCCAAATTGAAGATTCAACCTCTGTGGTTTTTCACGGAAGTGAAAATTACCAATGTGTATCGACCGTAAATTCTTTGTTGCCAGCCAAAGTCTTTGTGGAGCGACCTGAATAAAAAAGAACGAGGAGTTAAAACAACACAAATTTGACTTGCCATATATTATCGAGAGGTTAATACAGTACAGGAAGTATTCAGACAAAAGAATAAGATGCCTGCATATAATGTTGAACAATATGCAAGGACCTCTTTAAAATGGTTTGCAGAAAACAATCTAAAGTATGTACTTACAGATGCATGCATGTTTTATATATATGTATACATATAGGAATATTATGGTTAAATATGACCGCATTGCTGGTGTTGTTGATCATATAGTACAAGCTTTCTATGCTTCTAACTATTTTCTTAACACTTTTGCATTCCCGGGACGTAGTTGACGTCCACAAATAACTCTGCAGATGTCCGAGTGGGATGTATGTGGCGTCCAAAGTTAAAATATTTGTTAAAATTCTATTTTTTATCCGATCATTATGAGCCGTATTTTAAACTTTGCGCCAACGTCTTCTCATTTTTTGTTATGGCCCATGTGGCATCAAGGCACTGCATTTCATCGTAGGCTTATTGTTATTGTCTGAAACCTTGTGAGCGCTGTGGCCTCCCTTCGTGTCCAACACGTGTGCCTGTTCCAGCTATTTTTCCTCAGCTATATTTGTTACTGTCTTTATACACTCTACATTTACTCCAAGATCCAAGATGGATAGTGATCAAGAACAGTGCCATTCCAGGAAGAAAGCTGTGAAAGAAACTCGTCTGAGGAAGAAGCTAAGTAGTGTTTGCCAAAGTACAAAAAGAACGACACTTACATCAACAAAATTCCAGGCTTTAGTTGATGAATTTTTTTTATCTTGATCTTGAAAGTGATGAAAGTGACAGTGATGTAGATAGTGAGGTGATTAAAACTGGATGAAATTGAACATGAGGGGAGTGATAATTCTGATATTGATACCACCACAGCCACACGCGCAGGGCCTGCTATTAGAACTCGTACCACACATACCCCATGCACCAGTTCTGGTGAAGCCTGGTCTACTGACAACACTACACCACTTGTAGACAGTTTTACTGGAACACCAGGCTTGACTGTCCCAGTACCAAGTGTAACACCGTAAAGGTGTTTTGTTTAGTTTTGGGTTTAATATATACATAGAGATACACGAGTCACAGACAAAGATTTGAGAGGCGCCATTCTGTCGGCCTGAAACTCACACCTCTAAGCGTTAATGACCTCAAGTTGACCTGAGGTCAGCTCATGCGAATTTCACCTTGCTTCTGCTAATCTGAAAATAGTAGCCAGATAGCCTTCAAACATGCCGCCAGTTTAAGGTGTGGCTTGGTAGAGGGCCTGGGTCTATCTACTTGTGGGCAGAGTTAGCTAGTTGGTCCCCAAAAGTGATGAAAGTGTCTAAAGTCTAGAGTCGTGTCCAGTCTAAAGAAAGTGTCCAGAGTCTAAAAACCAAGATATGTACTGGGAAGGGAGGGAGGGATCTAGGGCAAAGACTTTAAACTTTTTAAAATCATGGTACAACAACAAGCACTGAAGTACTCAAGGCACACTTCTTTTTTTCTGCCAGTACCAGTGAGAATACTTTCCTGAAATGTCAGTTCATTTGTTCAAATAAACAGGTAGAAAATTTGCTTCTTCCTTCAAACTCCCATGGCACCCCTGTGGACCCTTTACAGCACACGTTGAAAAACACTGATCTTGAGAGCCACTGAGGCACCCTCCCCCCATCCCAGAAAGAGGCATTTCATGACAGTGCTAATTTTAAAGAATGGCCAACCCTTACCTAGAATATCTGGAACCCAAAGAGTCGGCAATTCATTGAGCTCTCATGGTGCTGCCACCTGGTAGTGGTCAGCTGTTACCAGGGGTGTATGACCTAACTACTGGGCTGAGATGATCATTTGCTGCATTGTTTCTTTACTTTGTGAAACTTGCCAGCCCATTCTCCAAACAAAGACCCAAAGTCCATTCCATGCACCTGCCAAACCCCCTGTTTATGAATGAAAACGGTTTACACACGTGACTCAACTGATGACGTTCGAACACAACCGGAGCAAGTGCTTCACTGACAAATTTTGTTCAAACCACAATGCGCCTTTGGGGTTGACTGCTGGATGGAATGAACTTGGTCTGAGGACGGATTCCTCAGTGAAGGTAATCACAAATCTCCTTGCTTCCTGTGCCTCTATGAGGGGACCAGGTTTTGATTCACAAGGGCTGATGGTAGTGTGGAGCTACCTCAGTGTGGCTGACTAAAGAAAAGCACTACATGGCATAGATAATAAGAAAAAACTTGAACTCTATTGACTTACCTCTTTAATAGAAACAAGCTGACTGGTTTTAGCCCTCTTGTCTTTTGTTCCAGCATATGTAAAATTGCTAGGTTTTACCCTGAAATTTGGACAAATTATAATTGCATGAATAGCTCATACTTTAAACAACACAAAATACTTGTACATTTTTTCATAATTAAATGAACAAAAATATCTTCCCTAGATGCACTAATGTTGTGAAACAGTATCACCAATATATTCTCGCATGTGTTTAAAATAAAACTAATCTCCATACAGCAATGAGAAAAATGAGCTTGAGTACACTGATAATTTACTAAGCTAAATTTATAAATAAACAAAAAATTATGAATGTTATATTAGAAATATACAGTCATTCATATGTCTAAGTAACAGTCTCAAGCATTTTACAGATACTGGTTTGAAGGAATAAAGATTAAAATTGAAATGATGAAGAAAGCACAGGAAGGGGGAGGGGAGGGAAGAGGAACAACGAAACTGAACGTTGAATGTAATGTAATGCCTCTCTCTTTGGACAAGCCACAGTGGTTCCTTGAAGTTATCTTGCTGAAATTGCTACATACTAAAAGGTCTAATCAGTCATATATGTTCTGGCTGGCTTCCTAGGGACCAAAGCCAGAACCTGGCCCCCCTCACAGTAACAATCTGCAACTCCCACCAGAAAAGATTCTAGAAAATCAGTGAAGCATTACAGTGAACTAGTGTGTTTACAGAAAATGAAGATTTGAAACCACTAAAAGACTCTACAAACAATTCACAAAGAACAAGAGATTCACTCAAATTAGCTTGAAACTCAACTAGCATCATTACCACCTTCTTGAAGAGACAGAGCCACGAAAAAATGACCTGATTCGGACACCGAGCAAGTGGCACTAAAAAGTAAGCCTGGGCTGGCCACTGAGCCAGAAGATCAAATTCCCCTCAAAGCACTCGACTACACCAGAACCCGGAGCAACAGCTGGACTGGAGGGAAGAGTAGAGAAACCCCCACCTCAAACAATCCAACCAAAAGGCTTCCACAGTGAGAGCATCACAGTCAGGAAATGACGCCAAATAAAGGGGAAAAAGATATGTACCAGCAGCAGCGAATGGAGGTGCCCGGATGTACCTGTGCCAGTACAAACTCCGAAGCCAAATTCTGCCTAAAGGATAAACAAGGAGGGCAAAATTGAGGGTTTCTCATAGCTCCTTGAGTAACCGCCAAGTCCCTTGAGGCCAACTCAACACCACTGGAGTTGTTATTGAGTTGGTCGCTGGGGGCAGGAACAGTGATGCTGACCGAGTGTCCCAAAAGAGGCCTGGGGGACCTGACGCCTGAGTGGACAGCACTCAGGATTCGTAGTCCTAAGGTTCCGCGTTCAATCCCCGGCAGAGGTGGAAACTAATGGACAGTTTCTTTCACCCTGATGCAACTGTTCACCTAGCCGTAAATAGGTACCTGGGAGTTAGACAGCTGCTATGGGCTTCCTGGGGACCAGGCCCCCTCAAAAAGGGGGCCTGGTCGAGGACAAGGCCTGGCTAGCTGACATGTGGACTGACTGGGCACCCTAAAGCAGCCAGTTGTTGAAGTAAGAAAAGCCCGAACTCCCAAAAGACGAAGATGGGATACCATGATCCAAGCTAAGCTCATGAATATGTGCAGAGCCAGATTCAAGCCAAATGGAAGGACCTGGAAGTGGCAAGCTTGAAGCCCCACTACAAACCTTAGCCACTCTCTGAACCTCGAATGTATAGGAACGGCACGTGCCAATAAGCATCCTGGAGGTCCAGGAAGATCATCCAGGTGCCCAGTTCGAGACCGAGATGGACCTGGAACAGAGTGATTGTCCAGAAAGAGGGCAAGGAATAAGGTTCAACTGCAAGAGGTCGAGAATGAACCAGAGATCCAGAGAATCTCGTTTTGGAGCCGAAAAAGGCCGGGAAACCCACCAATGACCTGACAACATATGTGGAGAGGAAGCCTGCCTAGACAGACCCAAATCCTGAAAAGGAGACAGGACCGACCAACTCCACCAAGGGCCAACAAACTGACTCTGAAGGTAAATAAATCATGGGCCCAGGTGTCGGCAAACTGGGTTAGCAGCCCCCCATCCCATCAATGGGGCAAATTGTGAAAGGCCCATGTGAATCCTGAAATGCTGCCTTGTGAACAGAGCAAGCATGGGGCTGACAAGACGCAGATGAAGCACTCGCAGGAAGTGCTTGTGACTCGGCCACTGGGTCCACTGATGGCCCACCTCAACCAACACCAGACACAGTCCCCGCCCACCTCGATGAACGAAAACGACCCAACTTAATACAAAGAAAGTCCTGAATAGGCTGAAAAGATGTAGCAGCAGAAGACATAAAGCATGCCAACCCATCCTCCAGGATGAGGAGTAGAGAGAAAAAAAAGTCCAAAGCTGAGTCCAAAGAAAGAGCCAGCACAGCCTGCCGATACGTGAGCCATGCAGAGAAGAACATGGCCACCGCATCCCACAGAATAGGATCATACAGCTTCGGAAGAGATGCCACCAATGCCAAGGTTGAGGCTAAAAGTAGTGCAAGAGGACTATTACTGAGCGCACCCATGTACTCCATGAGCCAATCAGAATGCAGCTCAATGAGACCCAGGAAATGCATGACACAGCCAAATTGCTGATGGGCACACACATCCTCAGCCACAAAGAGTGCAGAACAGAATAAAGAGTGCTGGGAAGACGGGACACCACGAGCGTAGCTCTCATCCTGTAACTACACTTAGGTAAAAAAAAAAAAAAAAAAAAAAAAAAAAAAACTTAGGAAATTACAGACCAAAGAGATAAAGCTCAATCCCCACAAGCACAACTAGGTGAGTACAACTGATGCCAACAAAAAATCCGTGTATAAAGCTGAAACACCCCCATCATCCCAGGAAAGAGTGAGGACAAACAGGCAAACATTAAAGTGCTTAAAAGAAAACAAAACACTTGAAACACGCTCACAACCTCACACCACTGAAGCGAGTGGGTCTGGCAAAAACCACACAGTAATCAGGAGAAAATAAAGGATTGTCCTCTAGCCAGGATGGCTCCGGAACCTTGTAATGCACTCAAAAGGGAGAGGAGGACCCAAACTTAAATGAGGCTGGGTCCTTGAGCGAGGCATAAGCCGGATCACACAGGAGGTACATAAAAAGCACCATACGAGAAGCCAAAGGGGAAACCCACGAGGAAGGAAACCTGCAGAAAGATGCCCCCGGTGTGCCTAAAAGCACCCAGAAGCAAATCCTGGGAAAGAACTCCAGACAAATCCAACTCATACAGGAAGGGAGGGGTCCAAAACCTCACACTAAGAGTTGTAGCTGTCTGATAAGCCAGAGCTTCATCAGTAGGGCTAGTGAAAAAGAGTAATGTGAAGGAACACTCCCTGCACAACTCAGGGTAGAAGGTGTTACCGACCCAACAGGCAGCATGGCAGTGGCAGAACAAATGAATATCGTCATGTGGAACTGACGATGTGCACCCTTCAAACTTGCACATAGTGAGAGCGGGCTTGGGGGGTGGGGGGGGGGACATCCATATTCCTATAAAGTGAGCTCTCAGGGAATTACCAGTGCCTGAAGGTTACAATCCAAACAAGCACTGGTATACTGGTGCTCTCAAAAAGTCCTATGTAAGTTAACCCATCCTGGCTAAGACGGCTAGAAAAACCTACGGCGGAATGCTGAAGTGCAGCTTGTGTGAAACCCAGGGCACCCCCCCCCCCCAGCCAAGGCACATCAACTGGGGAAAAGATAGAAGCTTAAAAACTCGAGACTTGCCCTAAGACAAAGGCCACCACAAGTGAGGTGGATCTCTAAAGGAGCATCCACCAAACACTAGAGAAAAGAACCTTAACAGTGCAATGGCAGCACTAGAGAGTGCTCAGGGAAGGGAACCTTAAACACATGCAGCTCCAAGTGCTCAAAACTCCTGCCAACTTGGCAATGCACACAAAAATTGTAAGGAATAGCCACCAAGGAAAAAACACCTAGAGAAGTGGATAAATCCACAAGGGCCGTGATGAGAGTTTGAACTTATGTCCAGGTTGATCCCAGACGAGCTTTAGTAGATTGCACCACGACATGGTAAAAAAATTGCAACCGGGAGTGCTACTGTCCTCACACAGATCCCACAGCCTCTCCGAGACACAAACTGGGGTTTTACACAATTCCCCCATGCACTCAGGCTCTGTCACATCACTGCTCTTGTGGATTTGCTCATTTGATGAATCACGATATTGTGATTTCTGTGTGTACCTCAGTGTGGCGATCCAGAGGGGAAATGCCTTCCTGCATCCTCGGTTCCTGGCTCTGTGTGTTTGGTATGCCAGAGAACTCTGCAACTGAAGGCACCTACATCAGAGATGGTAGCTTCAGGGAGCTACAAGGAGCTCCCCCCAGCAACATTCTGAGATCCATCTCCAAGGCATCAAAGTCAGTGCAAGCAAGAAAACTATTCCCGCAAAGTGACAGCTGCCAGATAAGTCCTATCCTGAAAAGGGGGCCCAGTCATACCAGAACCCAACATCATGATGTTGGCATCTGGATGGATGTTATCCTCCACCCAACAGCAGCATAATAGAGGCAGAGGGAATGACTGTGGGCATGACCCAAAACTGAGGTATATCACTGAAACTTTTAAACAGCAAGAGCAAGCTTGGGGGGCTGGCCCACAGCTAAACCACACCAGAGACCTGCAATGACTTCTTAGATTTGGCAGGAATAAACACTGAACCAGGAACACCAGGCATGGGGGGGCAGGGTAGGTTCTCACCTTTGTAAACAAACACCAAACTCAGATTACGAAACGGGACAGACTGTCGGATACCCCCCCCCCCAGGACATGAACACACCAGGAGAGCCAAACCCCAAGAATTCAGCAGACGAGTCACCTGAAGTGACCACCCTCAAAGAGCCAAAGACCGCATCAAACCCCCCACCGTTCAGACAATGAACCACCGGGGAGCAGCCCGAAAGGAGCCGGAGCATCGATCCGCAAGCGAGTCGAACCCTCCTGAGCGACATCCACACCGTCGCAAACTCCCAGACCATGATGTGAGCCAGAGGGAAGGACCACGACCCAACTAAGGCACGTAAAAACTTGAGGTGCTGGATTTAACCCGAAGGGAGGACAACGAAAGCGGTAACCTTGAAGCCTCACAACAAAACCGAGCCAGTCCCTGAGCCCCGGATGAACCGGGATACACGTCCTTGAGGTCCAGGGACAGCATCCAAGCACCCGGCTCCAAGAGAAGACGGACCTGGGACACAGTAGTCATCCTGAAGGAGGGGCAATAAACCCACGGGTTCAGACGTGACAAGTCCAGAATTAACCGGAGGTTTGCGTAGCCCTGTTTCAGGACCGGAAACAGGCGGGAAACCCACCTGAGGGACGCCGTCATTTGACGGGAGGGAGGAGCACCGAGGGAGGAGGAGCCACGCAACGCTACCACAGGCCGCACAAAACGACCCGAAAAGCCCATGAATCGTGGGACCCGGTGCAAGCAAATCGGGCGAGCCATTCCCCCATCGCCCTGTCAATGGGAAGAACAACGAAGGGGCCAACGCGCCTTGTGAGAACCCAAGCGGCGAACAGGGTGATCCCTGCTCCGACCAGCAACAGCCGGAACTGGAGGCTGCACCAGCCCCGAATCTGGCACCAAAAGCCTACCCTGACGAAAAGAACCCCGAGCCTTGGCACGACCTTTTCGGGAAGGCCCCCCCACAAGCTCCCCGGAGCAACAACTCAGACATAGGCCGACAACTAACCGAGGCTGCCTGGAGGTACTGCACCACAGCAGATTTAGCAAACAGCAATAGACAAAAGGGCAAAGACAAAAAAAAAAAGTGAGCCAGAACACAAGCGGATTGTAAGGAAGAAGCCAGCACCGCCTGACGACACACAAGGCGAGAAGCATAGAACCCTGAAACCACATCATGCAGAATGGGTGCCAAGAGCTTCAACAAAGCAGACGACGCCCCCACCACAGAGGGCAGCGCACCGGACCCGGCAGCGGCCCCAAGCACCTCGCTTCTTGGAGGACTCAGGGGTCATATCCATCGGACCATGTAGCCCCCGTGGGGTTTCCCAGGGGCCCTTAGCCTTGGATACACGCTGAAGGAAGCCCAGGCAGGTTACTGCAAACTGGTGCCCAATCTACCAACAAAACTTCTATAGCTGAACCTCTGGGACGTGTACTCTCACAGGGGCCAAGGCGGGGTTGACCACCAAAACAAGGTAGTGTAGATGGATATAATAACCCCAAGAACAGTGAAGGAGAGACAAGTGCAGACCCCCCTCCAGGCGGAAAACAAAAACCCTGCAAGAGGACAACGTACCTAGGTGGAACAGAGCTGGCCACTGTTATTGGTGAAAACTAGGTGTGCAGTACCCTGTGCCCCTGCCAGTGATGAAAACTACCCCCTATCCAGAGACAAACAAGGGCAAGAACAAACCCTAGCTGACCCCAAGGGTGGTCAAATACAGAGCAGTAAACAGCACAGTGGAGGTAGATCCCGAGGTGACTTGAAGAAGGTGGCCCCAAGCCCCAAGGCTAGTACTTACAGGGCATCTAGGGAAGGAAACCCTAGGTGCATGCAGCCCAAGTACCGTAGAGTATCACTCCTGGCCCACACACCACTGGAAGGGACAGCTCATACCACAAGGCATAGAACTGTAACAAAACACTGGAGCCAGAGGCACGACCTCACCAGACTCCCATCAGCCAAAAACTGTAGGGTGGGTCGCCAGCGGTCAGGTCTGGAGCTGCCCCTTCCCCTTCCCGGGGAGGGGGGGGGGGTTGCGCAGACAGCGGCATGGCAACGTGACGATGTCATGCTCGTTTGCTAGTTTTCGTTTGGGGAGTTCTGTCCACTTGTTCGGTCTTCAGCCGCAATAGTTTTACCAGAACAGGGATTGTTCTGGGTGCCTATCCCAGTCGATGCCAGACATAGACTGCTCCCAATAATAAAGGGGAGTCTCTATAGGCCATTGCTCCTTGTGCCTCTCTAGAGGGGCAGGGTTCTGGCTCATGGCTCCCCGGTAGGTAAGAACTCTATACATTGACTGATGCCAGAAAATTATACATATCCATTCAGCCTGGATAGCTCCGGGGAGCCGACGGGGCTCCCTCCAGAAAAGATCTGTAATTCCTGCATGGTTCACCTGCTATGGATATAAATATCCTCAATTAAAGCTGAAACTCTGAACTTAACCCCATATGTAATGTTTTATTTAAAACCCAATGTACTCAAAAGTCAAAAGACAAACAGACACATTACTGTACAAATACTTACAAACTGCACTGTTATTGTACGAAGAAAAGCTAAATGTACACTGAAATTATTTACAGATAGGTTTACTTTAAATTCACCTTAGATAACAAAAGCATACCCAGGAAAAGTGTCAAGTGCTAAGTCTCTATCAAGCACATGTAAATGAAAATATAATGGACAATTTGCAGATAAAAAATTTTTTATTCAAGCATGTTATTCAATAAAATATGACACACACCTAGAATGCCTGCATTGCAACAAGTGATCCTTAGTTCTATATCCACAAATATGTTCCACCTAAACTATTGAAGAAATATAGTTTAAATTTGTTACTATATATTAATCATTGCAATACCTGGCCTTCCAAGCTATCTGGTTGATAGCCTCTACAGTTTCAACATTTTCTTTATAGAGTACAAATGTTGTGTATAGTTGATCTTTTGGCCATCCTGTCTTGTCCCTCCGCACACTACCAGCTGGAATAAACACAATAATTATTTTATCTTTTATTTTATCTTAATACTTAAACTTGAGGCTCATATTACTTTTAAATAATCTATAAGACTACATGTATGTACTTTCCTCATATGTTGAAATGCATAGCAAGTTTCTTTTAAACACCTATAGATGAAAAGTACATCCTCTTTTATTGCAATGTTAATTTCACCTAGTTCTTTATTGCCTTATATTTTAAATTCTTTTCCTAATTTTCTATTACCAATAATATACACCACTTCAGTAAAATTTATAATGGCCCTATTTCCATAATATTTTGTAGGATGTTGCCCCAGATTCTTTTCACCTGAACATACAAGAGTGTTTTTTCATTCACAACCTCCATACTTTACACCATAATCTTAAACATTTGCTATACTTGCTCCTTGAGCACAACAAATTATAATGCCACTAAAATTTATTGTTCCTAATCCGTATCTTGTGGCACTAAATTTGCATAACACTGCAACTTCAAGAACAACAGTGAGGTGGAATGATTCCATGCCTGTTAACACCCATTAAATCTATCACCTTGATATTAATATCTTGCTACATTATTTTCTAAAATCTGCTTTGAGAACCACCTCCGACAAAGCAACAAGCATTAAAATTTCAGGTGAAACAACGTAGATATTATTAATAGACAAATGCCAGGAAGTAGCCCTGAGTAGTAGAGACAAACCAGGCAATTATCAAGACTGACAATTTCATGCTGAACCTGCACATAGTGGAGCCAGCTGTACGTGATAATATGCTTGACCTGATCGTCACAAAAAAGAAGGAACTAATAAGAAACATCACAATCTTAAAACAAAAAAAATCTGACCACAATTCCATTAAGGTAAAACAAATTAGGGAAACGTGTCCAAAATATGTGGATATTGTCATTTCTTGTCTCCTGGGCTACTGCAATAACAGTCATTTGTCAATTTTCCTTATTATACTAATAATTTACATATTACATCATACATCTATATTGCTGTAATGGAGTTAACCAAGACATGAAAATTTTTGTATTGCTTAGTAATTGCTTAAAAAGCCATTAAAATTATCATATACTAGAGGCCATTAGTTACTGTCAAATCAATATTTGGTTTTCCCATCAGTACAGTATTAGAATCCTTTCTTGGAAGACATTCCCAGACAGAAGTGCAACAAAGAAGTTGGTTGAAAGACACTTCATTTGAGTTGTGCTTGAAACAGGATTATGTGCAAAAGGAGTACACATTATATATAGCATACTCGAATGCAGTTTGTTAATTATGTGGATAAATTATTCAACACACACCATTGAGTAAATACATGAAAATGAAAATAAAAACATCAAGATAAATATAGGATGAGCTACAATATAGGAGCCAAGATGAATATATATATTTGCCTTTCTCACATGTAGTGGCAAACAAAATGATGATCTCCCACCACCCATCTTCTTCCCACAGCTCATAAAACCAGAAGAGATGTACGTGTAATTATTACCCAAGTGTAGTTACAGGATGAGAGCTACGCTCGTGGTGTCCCGACTTCCCAGTATTCTTTGTCACATAACGCTTTGAAACTACTGACCGTTTTGGTCTCCACCACCACCTTTTTTAGCTTGTTCCGTCTACCACTCCCATGTGAGTGTGCGTGTGTGTGTACTTGCCAAGTTGTACTTGCAGGGGTTGAGCTCTGGCTCGTTGGTCCCGCCTCTCAACTGTCAATCAACTGATATACAGATTCCTGAGCATACTGGGGTCTATCATATCTACATTTGAAACTGTGTATGGAGTCAGCTTCCACCACATCACTGCCTAATGCATTACATCTGTTAACTACTCTGACACTGAAAAAGTTTTTTCTAACATCCCTGTGGCTCATTTGGGTACTCAGTTTCCACCTGTCCCCCCTTGATAAACAGTTTATCTTTAACTACCCTGTCAATTACTCTTGATAATTTTGTAGGTAGTGATCATGTCTCCCCTTACTCTTCTGTCTTCCAGTATCGTGAGGTGCATTTCACGCAGCCTTTTCTCGTAACTCATGCCTCTTAGTTCTGGGACAAGCCTAGTGCCATATGCCTGAACTTTTTCAAGTTTCACCTTGTACATGACAAGGTACAGGCTCCATGTTGGGGCCGCATACTCCAGGATTGGCCTTACATATGTGGTATACAAGGTTATGAATGATTCCTTACACAGGTTCTTGAAAGTAGTTCTGATGTTAGACAGCCTCGCATACGCCGCAGACGTTATTGTTTTGATGAGGGCTTCAAGAGACAGGTTTGGTGTGATATCAACTCCTAGATCTTTCTCCGTTCGTTTCAAGAAGAACTTCATCTCCCATTCTGTACCCTGTGTCTGACCTGTTTCCACTACCTAATTTCATTACCTTACATTTACTCGGGTTGAACTTTAGCAGCCATTTGTTGGACCATTCATTCAGTCTGTCTAGGTCATCTTGTAGCCTCATACTACTGTATCTTCCTCCATCATAATCATCCTCACAATTTTTGCATCATACCTTGACCTACCTTGAGGTGATTCCGGGGCTCAGCGACCCCGTGGCTCGGTCGTCGACCAGGCTGTTGGACACGGCTGCTCGCAGCCTGACGTATGAGTCACAGCCTGGTTGATCAGGTATCCTTTGGAGATGTTTGTCAAGTTCTCTCTTGAACACTGTGAGGAGTCGGCCAGTTATGGCCCTTACGTGTAGCGGAAGCGTGTTGAACAGTCTCGGGCCTCTGATGTTGATAGAGTTCTCTTCTCAGAGTACCTGTTGCACCTCTGCTCTTCAACGGGGGTATTCTGCAATTCCTGCCATGCCTTCTGGTCTCATCTCATGTGCTGTTATTTCTGTGTGCAGGTTTGGGACCAGCCCCTCTACTATTTTCCATGTGTAAATTATTATTAATCTCTTCCGCCTGCGCTCAAGAGAATACAGGTCTAGGCTCTTTAGTCGGTCCCAATAGTTTAGATGTTTTACTGAGTGGATTCTAGCAGTAAAGGATCTCTGCACACTCTCCAGGTCAGCAATTTCTCCAGCTTTGAATGGGGCTGTCATTGTGCAGCAGTATTCCACTCTAGAGAGCACTACGTCTTGAAAAGTATCATCATCGGTATAGCATCTCTAGTGTGAAAGGTTCTTGTTATCCAACCTGTCATTTTTCTTGCAGTTGTGACGGCTACTTTATTGTGTTCTTTAAATGTAAGGTCTTCCAACATCAGTACACCCAAATCTTATACATTGACTTTCCGTTTAATGTCATGATTTGACTGAGTTTTGTACGTGGTTTCCGTTTTTATATTTTCATTTTTTCCGTAGCGCACGAGCTGAAACTTATCTTCGTTAAACACCATGTTATTTTCTGTAGCCCATAGAAAGACCCAACTTACATCTGATTGGAGGTTTGCCGTGTCCTCTATGTTGTCTACTCTCATAAAAATCCTAGTGTCATCTGCAAAGGATGATACAGTACTATAGGTTGTGTCCTTGTCTATGTCCGATATGACAATGAGAAAAAGTACTGGAGCAAGCACAGTACCCTGGGGGACTGAGCTCTTTACGGTTCATGGTCCAGATTTTATTTTGTTGACTATTACACATTGGGTTCTATTAGTCAGGAAATTGTAGATCCATCTGCCTATTTTTCCAGTAATTCCTTTTGAACGCATTTTATGTACAAAAACACCATGGTCACATTTGTCAAAGACTTTTGCGAAATTTGTGTAAATTACATCAGCGTTTTGTCTTCCATGGCATCTAGTGCCATGTCATAGTGGTCCAGCAACTGTGACAGGCAAGAGCGCCCTGTTCTGAAACCATGTTGTCCAGGGTTATGGAGATAATGTGATTCAATGTATTTTGTGAAATACTTCTTAGCACTCTCAAAGATTTTCATGATGTGCGATGTTAGTGCTGTCGGTCTGTAATTTTTTGCCTCTGCCTTATTTCCTCCTTTATGGAGCGGTGCTATCTCTGTTGTTTTTAATATGTCAGGGATAATGCCAGTAGCTGGACTTTGTCTCCAAAGAATGTGAAGGGCCTGCGATAGCAGTTTTTTACAATTCTTGATGAATATAGAGTTCCAAGAGTCAGAGCCTGGTGTAGAGTGCATAGGCATACTGTCTATGGCTTCTTCAAAATAAAGTGGGAATAGGGTGACATCTAATATATGATTTGATGTTGGTATCATATCCATGAAAAATTCATTTGCGTTATCAATCTTCAGTGTGTTCAGTGGCTCGCTGAAAACAGTTGTACTGATTCCTCAGTATTTCACTCATTTCTTTGTTGTCATCAGTAAAGTTCCATCTCCCTTTCACAGGGGCCTGATACTAGATGTGGTTTTTGATCTTGATTTTGCATAGGAGAAGAAATATTTCTGATTTCTCTCTATTTCACTGATGGTCTTTTGCTCTCTTTGCCTCTCCTGGGTTTTGTATGATTCTTGTAGCTTTAGTTCAATTGTTTCCATTTCTCTACCTAACCTTCTTCGCCGTTCTTGAGATAGGGTGCGACTCAAGTTGTTCCATGATTCGTTTTCTTCGCCTATAGAGGGAACGACGTTCCCTCTATAGGTGAACCTCCTCCAGTAAGGTTCATTTTCAGCTTTTCTCTGTCCTCTTTTGAGAGGTCTTGTCTTATTGACCAAAGTTTGCCATCCTCATCACATTGCAGTTTTCTGGTATTCCGAAGCACTTCTGTCATATATTTCACTCCATTAAACGTCACCCTTAAGGGGCGGTTCTTGTCTTTCTCATATTTTCCTATCCTCCTAAAATCACTGACACGCTCCTTTGAATTTAGGCCTTCTCCTATTCCTACTATTTTTTCTATGATTTTTATCTCTTCTGCTGCTCGGTCCACCCTAGATGGAATTTCCTTCTCTACACATCCAAAAACTATTATGGACTTACTTTTATCTACAGTGTTTTGTACCAGTGTACTGTTGGTTACCAGTTCTTTCCTAATTGCTTGCGTAAGATCCGCTTCTCGTTTGTCATTTCTGGTTTTGACTTCCAAACACACTTCCTTGATTGTCTCTCTCTCTTTTACAACTTGGGCATATGTCTCTTTTATTTCTTCTTTATACTTTTCTAGCTCTTTATTAACCTCCTCTATGTGAGTTGTCAATGAAATTTCCAGTTGGAGATCCTTGCCTAACTCTATGTTAGCCCTCAGGCTCCCCTAGAGTTGTTCACTATATGAGTATTTCTTGTTTATTACTTTAAAGTCACCACACTTCACTTTCCACACCTCATTTTCTTTCACTAATTCTTCCACCTGATTTGTTACCATGTCCATTAATGCAGAAATAATCTTACCTTGCTGAAGAATACTCCCTTTCAGAGTGCAAAGCTCACTCCTATGAGCTCAATTGTCCTCTTCTTGTTTAAGCACTTTTTTCTTCATACTTTTTTTGCATATCCTCAATTATCTCAAGCCTGCCAAGAACACCTCCTTTCCTTATATCTTGTGGTGAGAATCCTTTGAAACAATCATCTGTTGGTGGGTCTACATTCCCAGTGGTGGTGGTGGCCATCTTTGTTTTTGTTCTAGAACCAAAACAAACTTTTCCAACTCAGCTATTTTCCCTCACCTTTACTTGTTTATTGTATTTTATTTGCTTTTACACTTCCCTGTACCTTTATGTAACCTGGGACACCACTGTAGCCCTCAACCTGCTCCCAATACTTAAGTAATATGATATTTCCAGGAGCTTGCTGTAGTGTGACTCCTCCTGACTCCTCCAGCTCCAGTCCAGGTGTCTTTTAGATACTGAACCCACCAGGGGACTCGAACACTGGCCATCAAGGTGGCAGTTAAGTACTGTATCCACTACACCATACTTCAGAGCCCTAAATACCACACACACACACTGTGTGTGTGTGTCTAGTTGTGTTTGTGTGTGTATGTTTTAATTTGTGAACAGGTGAGGCGATCATTTTGATCATAGCCATATGTTGAGTGGGCATTAATAAATTTAATTTAAACAATCAGGACATTGACTGGGAAAAATAAACTATGAACTGGCAAGCATTCCCTGGGAACAACACTTAACTCTTTAAACACAATACAATATTGAATATAGACAATAAATGCAAGACCATACAAATTAGTATAAAATATGTCCTCTGAGCAAGAGAAGAAATAACCAATATTGAATGTAATGAAACACCTTTTTCTTGTGGGTCCTTCAATAGCTCCCTGCTGCTTATAGCCAACTTAACCCCACCTAATTCAAATCACAACAGGCCCTTGTGAGTCTTTAACCCTTCAGCTGCACAACATAGTCAGAAGTAAGAAAATCAATTGCAATACCAGGTTATGTAACTTACAAGACAATTATAAGTTATACAACCTGGGATTTCACTCAATTCTCAGGAAGTTTGGAGGCTTCTACTAAAAACATATTGTGGTACAGGAGGGGGGGGGGGAGATATGGGCTGGGAGTATCCTGCTTGGTGGTTTGAGTCACCTCATTGCCACAATTGACCTTCTCACTGATATATGTATCATGTTAGTGTGATTTCTTTGTGTATATGAAGCTGTAGTGTACGGATGTTGAACTACTTTACCTACACCAGAATGCATGGGGGCTATACATAAAACTCATACTGGCTTCAGTTGAAGCCTCCAGACTTCCTGTGGATTCAGTGGAATCCCAGGTTGAATAAATTAGATGTCGTGGTAGTGGTAAGAGTTGGAAGTACCCAGATTGCTGGTTCAAGCCACCTCAATGCTTCAACTGATTTTTCTCATTGATATATATCATGTTAGTGTGATTTCTTTGTGTAAGGTCAAGAATATTCTTGCTAGTTATCTGTAAACTGTGTGATATGGTTCATGATGTTTTAAACACTTTCGCTCGGTAAAGATGCAGTATGGCGTAAAAAATTTAGTAGACGAATGTTTGGTAACGACTCAGTATGGCGTCAAAAATTAAAAATTTGGCCTGCTTTCAGCTTGGCTGCGGGAGGGGGCGCCGTGGTTTTGGACATTATATGCATATACTCATGTACGGAATTTCATTTCATTGATACCAAAATGAAAGACCTAGGACCAGAATTGAGGTAGCAAAGTTGAAAAGAGTATACACATTTTATTGCTCTTTATTAGCACTCAGGGGGGGGGGGGTAATGCTCTGTCACTTTCTCTGTTTGCTATGGGTGGTATGCCGGCTTTTGGACTTTATATTTGCATATACTCCTGTAGGGAATTCTATTGCAAACACAATGACATCAAAATGAAAGACCTAGGATAAGAATTGAGGTGACAAAGTTGAAAAGGGTATAAACTTTTCAGTATTATCGTGCTCTCTAATGGAATGCCAGGCAATGGGTGACACAGCACACTCTTGTGGGTAACCTTGGCCCACTTTCATCTTGTTGGGGGGTGGAGCGCCCTGCGGTTTTTTACATTATATGCATATACTCCTGTAGGGAATTCTATTACAAACACATTGATACCAAAATGAAAGACCTAGGACGAGAATTGAGGTGACCAAAGTGAAGAGTGTGTACACATATTATTGCTCTTGCATGCTCCCGGGTAACTCGCTCTTATCTGTTTGCTGCGGGTGGTAAGCCGGACTTTTGGAGTTTATATGCATTTAGTCCTGTAGAGAATTCTATTGCAAACACATTGATACCAAATTGAAAAACCTAGGATGAGAATTGAGATGACAAAGTTGAAGAGTATACACTTTTCAGTATTACCGCACGCTCCCGTGGAATGCCCGGACCCCCGTGGGGAAGCGCGGCACTCGCTCGCTCAGAACGCCAAAGCGTTAAGTGCCACATAAGATTTAAAACACCTGTGGATGCACAGGGGCTCACATATGCTTCCTTAGGCCTCCAGTAAACAGATGATATCTTGGAAAAATATAGTTGACACTCCTCCTGAGTGTGGGGGGCCTCAGTACTGAGTGTGTGACTGTGGTTAGTACATGCTGTAGCAGCTCACAGCACTGCCATGCAACTTGTGCCCACAGCATCACTTATTTAATAAGTAATTGATTAATGGTGATAAGTGTCATAGAGAATCATGACGGATAAGAACTTCTAGTATGTACAAGGTTCAGATACAGTATCAGCAAACCCAATGCTGTTTATGTTCTTCTCACCACAATGCATACATCCAGACCACACAACCACAGTTTGGCACATCTATGTATATTGGAAAGTGATCTCATGTTCCAATAGAAAATGAACTTTGTATAAAATGATTGATATTCAGGATTTAGTGACCAGGATACCAGGATTCTGATAACAACAGTGTTGTGGAACAAGTTTGTGATACGTGTATTATATCAGGAGGCACTTTTGTTTGTAAGGTACCATCGGCATCGGAGTTCGGTGCAATGCTGTGGACCTGGTGAGTGTGGTAATCTCATAATCTCAGGATTATGAGATTACCACACCCAACAGAATTGTTTAGTGGTTTGAATGGTGCATAAAAATGTAGAGATCTATATATCATTTTTGCCGGCATACAAGATGCTCTTATTTTATTTTGAAATTAATAAAAAATTGCCCTGTGTCTAATGCAACCATATTACGGATGTGAAACCCAGCGCCATAGGCTAGGGAGCCGGACGAGCATACTGGGCAAGTTCGCTAAGCGCAAAAATCGTTGCGAATAATAAAATATTGAAAACAAGCAGTTATCACAAAATTACAAAAAATTGCTTACAGTACATTGGCAGTTATGAGGCAAGCTCACATCACCTCACCTGCTTACCCAGCATATATAACCCACACCTGATATGTCATACATTATTTAACGACTGTATTACCTTTAACCACATGACTGCACCAGCCGAGAAAACTTGGTTGGTGAGAAACTGAGCCAACCAAGAAAACACCTTTCTAATATTTTGTACCCATTCAAAACATGTGCACGGTAGATTGTGAACGAAATGAACTCTTGGGACCTCCAGTAAAAGGCAGCCATCTTGGGAAAAAATCCCAGAATGTCCTAGGGCTACTGACTGGCTTAGTACTGAGTGAGCAATCATGGGTGACGCACACGCCTCTAGCTCCCAAACACCTGTCCGACGCAGTGTTAAAAGATCGCTCTCTGTCGGTGAAATTCAGACCTTATTGTTTGAAGAACATAAGGGTCATGATATTGATGAAGCTAGGCACAATAAGGACCTAACACATGGGTTGGATGAAAGTGACACAGCACCAATGAGTACGATACAGCGAATGTATCCAGTCGTAGCTAAGTGCCACCCAAGCTCACCTGTTATCTCCTATTTTTATAGATGAATGGTTTTCTGGGTTCAGTGATGATGCATCTGACATAAGTAGCACAGATGAACAGTGTTAGCAGTTTCCATGGTGGTGTTTTCCATAGATCTTTCCAAGAATAGCTGAATCTCTTCCAGAATGGCTGAATATCTTCCATAATGCCCTACAAAGCGATCTCTTCCAAGACTACCTTACAATGCTCTTTTTCCTATAATCTCTTCAAGACTACCTTACACTTCACAAGCTTGGCTACATACCACTTACAGGTACTAAAGCCAAGGGTGTACATGAGTGCGTTATTTGCAAGCACACAATGAAGAAACGGGAAGCGAAAATCTGTTTGTACCTTGTACAACCATAATGCTGCGATGGTGCACCGCCCTGGTGACCTGATGCGACAACACAAAACATCACATCCAGAAATACAAATTTCACATTCTGAATAGTAATTCTATTACCCAAAATATAAACAACTATACAGCCGATCTTAAGAGGAGATAAGATTTGGGGTTCAAAAACCACTTTAAAATATCTTTCAATAAATGTATGATGAAACATACTAAAATAGTTATTTACACAAAATGTCCTTGCAAAACAGGGGTGTGTCTTAAGCAAGAGTGAGTCTCTTACACCGGCAAATACAGTATACAAAGTGTGTAACCAAAATTATTACATCCAACGTAACTGCTTAGTACGTCATAACAGTGGATGAAAAAGTATGTACAGTAATGATATACTGTATAGTGTATACAATGTACAGTAGTAATAAAAAAACAGAGTTCAATGTAATGAAACGCCTTTTTCTGGGTGAGCCCCGGAGGCTCATTGGAGCTTTCGGGCTAATATGCAATCTTTAGACCAGGGCAAGTCAATGGAGTTTTGCCTACTGAGGACCACTAGCCAGAACATGGTCCCTTCAGAGAGGCGCAGGGAGCAAAGGCCCTGGAAAACCCTCCCTGTGGTTGGGGTTTAACCTTATCTGCCATCGACCAGGTTTAGACACCCAGAAAGGTAGGCATAACAAAACAGACCTCACATGGTGAGAAAATACAACCAAAAGTCAAACATAGGTAGAACTCCCTCAATTCACAAGGAAACTAGTAAACGTCACCCCATGCCGCCGTGTCAATTTTCCACCAGTTCAAATGGAAACGAATGGTCGAGCCCCGAGCGACCTGAACCCTCCAAAGTAACAGCCAGACCGCCACAAACTCCCGCACCGTGCTGCGAGGCCAACAGAACCTACGGCCCCTGGCCAGCCTGGTGGGCACTGGTTACAAAGTCCCAGCTGAGAGACGACGCGTCTATGAACACATTGAGCGAGGGCTCAGGTTGGCGCCAAGGAACTGAACCCCCGAAAACTCCAAAGAGGAAGCCAGTGACACAGCAACCGACGCAAGGCGCTCCGGAGAACTGACCCAGCGATCGTGAGAGAGAGAGAGGTGGAGGGGGCGTTACATTGCCTTGTGGTTACCTCGTGACGATTCCAGGGCTTAGCGTCTCCACGGCCTAGTCCTTGACAAGGCCCCATTGTAGGACTTGTCAACCAGGCTGTTGGACACGGCTACTTGCAGCCTGACGAATGAATCACAGCCTGGTTGATCAGGTATTCTTTGGAGGTAGTTTTCAAGTTCTGTCTTGAACACTGTGAGGGGTCAGCTAGTTATGTCCCTTACGTGTAGTGGAAGCATGTTAAACAGTCTCGGGCCTCTGATGTTGATAGTTCTCTCTCAAGAGTACCTATTGCATCTCTGCTTTTCAAAGCTGGGTAGTCTGCACATCCTGCCATGCTTTCTGGTCTCTCATGGTGTTATTTCTGTGTGCAGGTTTGGGACCAGCCCCTCTACTATTTTCCATGTGTAAATTATTATGTATCTCTCCTACCTGCGCTTAAGAGAAGAGATTTATGCATTTCAGTTGGTCCCAATAGTTTAGTTGTTTTACGAGTGGATTCTAGCAATAAAGGATCTCTGCACGCTCTACAGAGTTGAAGGGGGGGGGGCCATCATTGTGCAACAGTTTTCCTCTCTTGAAAGCACGAGTGTCTCGATGAGTATCATCATTGGTTTGAAAAGTTCTTGTTATCCAACCTGTCATTTTTCTTGCAGTTGTGATGGCTACTTAAATGAGTTCTTTAAAGGTAAGGGCTTCCGATATGAGTACACCCAATTCCTTCACATTGCCTTTTTTCTGTTATGATTTGACTGCATTTTGTACATGATTTCTGTTTTTATATTTTCATATTTTCCATAGCCCAGGAGCTGGAACTTATCTTCATTAAATACCATGTTATTTTGTGTAGCCCATTGAAAGACCTGATTTACGTCTGGTTTGAGGTTTGCTGTGCTCTCTATGTTGTCTACTTGCATAAAAATCCTAGTGTCATCTGCAAAGGATGATACAGTGCTATGGGTTGTGTCCTTGTCTATGTCCGATATGAGGATGAGAAAAAGTACTGGAGCAAGCCCAATACTCTGAGGAACTGAGCTCTTCACGGTTGATGATTGGGATTTTATTTTGTCAACTATTACACATTGGGTTCTATTAAGTCAGGAAATTGTAGATCCATCTGCCTATTTTCCCGTAATTCCTTTTGAATGTATTTTGTGTGCAATAACACCAAGGTCACATTTGTTGAAGGCTTTTGCGAAATCTGTGTATAATACATCAGTGTTTTGTTTGTCTTCCATGTCATAGTGGTCTAGCAACTGTGATAGGCAAGAGCACTCTATTCTGAAATCATTTTGCCTGGGTTATGGAGATGCTGTGATTCCATGTACAGCATTTTGTGATCTCACTTTTTAGCATTCTTTCAAAGATTTTGAAAGTTAGTGCTATCGGTCTAATTTTTTGCCTCTGCTTTATTTCCCCCTTTATAGTGGTATTATCTCTGCTGTTTTTAGTATCTCAGAGATAATGCCAGTATCTAGGCTTTCTCCAAAGAATGTGAAAAGCCTGGGATAGTGGTTTTGCACAGTTCGTGATAAATATGGAGTTCCAAGCATCCCCGAAGGAACCAGAACAGACACCGAAGCCAAATCCGACCCAGCGGGTAAATCAGCACGGCGAAGTTCAAACTCCCGCACAACTGCTCAAGCAACTGCTGAGTGACCCGAGAACTTCCCACAAACAGACGAAGACGGGGCCGCAGCCATTGCAATGCCTCCATGCGGGAGACAGGGAAGTAGTCCGAGAGTCCCAAACAAGACCCAGCCAGGTCCGAACCTGGGACAGAACCAGGTCGAACTGCTGCCAATTCACCAGGAACCCGAACCCAGTGAGCTGGGAAAGAACCACACCCCTGGCGAGCATATAAGCAGACCGGCTGGGAGCCCACACCAACAAGTCATCAAGGTAGCCCAGAACCCGAACCCCTAGCAGACGCAGATGGGTCACCACGTCCCGGGTAAGAAGCATGAATACGTGAGGTGTCAGGTTCAACCCAAAAGGCAGGCAACGAAAGCGGGAAGCCTGATGCCCCACCAGGAAACCTAACCAATCCCCGAACCCCGTGTGAATAGGAACGTGGCAATACAAGTTCTGGAGATCCAAGGACATCATTCAGACTCCTGGCTCTAACAAAAGCCGGATCTTAGACGGTGGTCATCCAAAAAGAGGTGCAAGGAATCCAGGGGTGCAGAAGGGATAAGGGACAAGTCCAGAATGATCCTCAGATCTGCACAGTCCCGTTTCGGCACTGGAAACAGCACGGCAAATCCACCTGAGGGATGGGGTCGTTTCGACCACACCCAAGCGTACCCACTCAGATGACCCGATGGAGTGCAAAGGAAGAAGCCTGCCTTGCCAGCCCTGAACCCCCCTGAGGAGGAGCTGCCCAATGCCACCACTGACCAGAGGAGATGACCCAAAGGGCTCGTGGGACCAGGCATGAGCAAACAGAGCGCGCTGCCCCTTCAATGGGGCGAACCGCAAAAGGGCTGATGCCCCTTTGAGAAGCTGACCGATGAGCAGGGCTTTGCGCTAACCTGACGACACCAGCTCCGAAGGCAATGCCGGCTTTAATTCTGGTACCAAAGGCCCACCTCGACCCGAGGAACCTCGAACCCTTCTGGGAAGGCCGAGAACGGCCACCCCGGAGAACCAACAAATCTGACATGGGACATAAACTAGACAAAGCCGCCTGCAGAAACTGTGTGACCACAGATTCTTCACACAGCAATGGACAAAACAGCAAAGAAAACTTAAAGAGTCAGGGCCCAGGCGGATTCCAAAGTGAGTGAGCACAGCCTGTCGCCACGCAAGGCAAGAAGCAAACAACAGAGACCACGCCTCCTTGAGAATACACGTAAACAACTTCAACAGTGCGGCCGACGCTCGAAACACCCAGGCCAGCGCACCATGGAGGATGTGGAGGCATTGAGTGCCGGGCCTTCGTCTGGTAATTACCTAAGTGTAGTTACAGGATGAGAGCTACGCTCGTGGTGTCCCGTCTTCCCAGCACTCTTTGTCATATAACGCTTTGAAACTACTGACGGTCTTGGCCTCCACCACCTTCTCACCTAACTTGTTCCGTCTACCACTCTGTTTGCGAAAGTGAATTTTCTTATATTTCTTCGGCATCTGTGTTTAAACTAGCTAAACACAGATGCTGAAGAAATATAAGAAATCCGGTTATTCCTTTGTGTGGTTGTTGTGTGGTACATGTTCCTTTGACACAGGAACAAGTACCACACAACAGACACCACCACTTATGCACCGAGAAACACAGTGGAGGTGGGGCCCCCGAACACAATCACGAAACCTGCTTGATGGGGTCTGGGAGTTCGTCTACTCCCCAAGCCCGCATGGGTGGACATGCATTGGAGAGGGACTAGATGGGTACAGTCAGGAGCCGCCCCATATGGGGCGAAAGGCCACCTGCAGTCACCTGCGGGCTGACGTCCGAATCGGGAGGTTAGGAACAAGAGCTGTCACGTGTGGGCCAAGAGGCCTGCTGCAGGCACCCATGTTAGTATGTTCCAGGTACTCATGTACGTATGTACTCCCATTCGTACCCCCAAAAACGAACCAGCGCCTGGACGAAGGAGATGCCAGATCGCATATACTCACCTGCAGAACAGTGGCACAGAAGGGTCAAGACAATGTCACAAGGCTAGTGCCGCCCGAGGCGGCCAGGGTATCGTGCACCCGCAGCCGAGAACAGGGAGCACCACCCGCGGAAGTGGGCCAGAGCCGCCCATGCAGAAGTGGAGGGGAGAGGCGACGGAGGCGCCCACTACCTAAAAGCAGGGAAAACCTGGCGTCCTCCCCATAGTGGCACCACAGAACACCCCCAGGAGCAACTGGGCACAGACACAGACTGGAGAATGAGACAAGCTATAGGCAAAGCACTCCAGAGTAAATGGACAGAGAACCCCAGCACCTGTGCACACCGTCCGGAACCAAAACAAACTCGTTGGTGCATGAGCAGAACACGAACGAAAGGAGCCCAATAGGACATATCCCGGGCGATTCGCTGAAGAAACAGCCCAAAGGAACAGAAACCAAAAAAGGAGAAGCAACGACACACATAGCCGGCTCATTAGGAAACCAATGAACCGAACGAATCCAACGGCCACCAGTAGCCACTCCGGCTACAAGCAGCCCAACTGCATTTTGGACCAGTAGTATGGAAGGAAAAGAGCAGGCCAAGACACAGCACGGAGAGAAGATATATGAACAAAAGAACAAGGCGGCCAAAACTCAAGAGGAGGCCCGGAGTAGTATCAACAAACCCTAGAAGGGTTTGGGAATACTTTTGGAAAGGGAATCCAAAAAGGACCGGAGGGAAGCCGCACCGGCAGACGACAAACAATCCACCAATACGGAAAGGAGCAAAAACCATCCTGAACCTTCGAGAGCACAGAAGCAAGCACAGACGACGAAAGCACCGAAAAACCCAGTCCGCACCCGAGACCGAAAGGCATGCAGAACCCAAGAAGAGGGGAACATGACGGGGAAGTCCCATCCCACGTGAAAAGGGGTGAAGAACGGAGAAGAGCACCCACTGACAGGACGGAACCAAGGGCGTAAGGGACAAGGAACCAAGCCCGGGGAAGAGCCGGCCCCAACAACTCGTGCAGAGAGTGGGGGAAGGAAAACCCCCACTCCGCGCAACAGCAAGCCCCGCCCAGGGAATAGAAAAAAAAAACAGTGGGTTCCAATGGGGCCAGAGGCCCCCCAAATCAGCCCTTCCCCAGCCCCGGAACCCACACAGCAGGCCCCAGGGCTGAGCCGTCCCCCAAAGCCCCAGCCTCAAAAAAAAAAAAAAAAAAAAAAAAAAAAAAAACCGAGGGCAGCCGTGAAAAACACAAGGAAGGCAGCCCACTGGCAGACTCATACAACACGGCTGGAGGAACAGGCTCCAAGCCCCCACTGCTACCCCGGAAGAGGAATTTCCCGAGACCAACCGAGTCTCTAAACCCATGGAAGCCCCACCCATAACCCCGACCTACAAGACGTAAGTAAAGGACCCAGATGTAGGGGAGGAAAGGGGGGGGGGGGGGGGCGCGACAAGGACCACCCAACCAAAACGGGGCCGCGGGCTGTCCAGGGAGCAAACACCTAGCACGTGCCATTGTAAACTTAACGTGCAACGCCCGTGCTGCCTGCACCCACTTAGGTCAGCAGAAGATGGGGTAACCAAGCCACAGTCAAGCACAAAACTCACCGGACCAGTGGCCGAAGGTGTCACCGACCCATCAGGCAGCTGACAGTAGGCAAAACAGGAGTTGTACCACCCTGAGACAAAGGGCAAGCAACCCTCAAACTTGAAACAAACAGAGGGGGGGGAGGGAACTCTGGGCCCGATTGCATGGGATCACGCTCCCCCTAGGGGTTTCCCCAGGGTCCTCCAGCGTTTACTGTTAAGAGGGACTCACGCTCAGGTAATTCCCAGGCAGGGTACTTGCTAACCAGCGGCCCATGTACTACCAAACAACCTTCTAAGAATTGAACCCTGAGCACTGTGACATCACAGGGGACCTAGCAGGGGAACCCACCGGAAGAAGGAAGAGAATCCAGTACAAAGGGGGTAAGACCACAAAGGCAGCAACCCCCCACCAGGTAGACAAACAAAAAAGGCAAAAAGAAAACCCTCACAAGTTGACAGTGTACCCAGACGGAACAGAGCCGACCGCTATAGTTGGGTGAAATCAAGCTGATCAGCTACCCTGCCTCCTACCAGTGCAAACTGCCCCTTATCCTAA